>OZ025276.1:4569839-5169839 GCA_964019165.1 Mastigias papua
TGACTATACTCTGACTGACTTTACAACATAAATTACATGCGTATATACAGAAACATTTAACAACCGAAATAAACATGAGTTACGTACAGGAAGGGTTAGGTGCTTGTTAGTTGTTTACTGAATGGAATCGTGTGGTGATGTTTGCGTGTGAAACAACAGAAGAGGAATGACCGGGTGTGTGATGACAGGAGTGACGTATGGTCATGTCCCATGTGTGTGATGTTGTGAATGAGAATGAATGAAAAGAAGAAAATCGGCATTGACTGAGAAATGGCCTATGCTACAATGTTTACTTGTCACTACAAGTACAGAGGCCAGTATGTCATGCTACCAAAGATAGCACTGTCATCACAAGATTCTGCTCTGCCAACCAACATTGCCAGGTGCCAATTTCCTGTGAGACTGGCATACTGCCTTACAATCAACAAAGCACAGGTATGTTGGTGTTTACCTTCCAAAACCTGTGTTCAGTCATGGTCAATTGTATGTGGCAGTCTCCAGAGCACGATCGTTTGCTGGCCTCAAAGTATTCACATCAACTGGTGGACTAACAAAAAATGTTGTTTACCATGAAGTCCTCACGTAAACATCAGTCACATTGAGGACAAATCATATTGTGGTGTACATACAGTGACTGCACGTACCACCAATAAGTCCTAACTAATGACTCTATAAGCATCTTTCAACTATCACTATTTTTCTTAACCTGTTAATGAGAGGTTATTGGAAACAGGTTAAACTGTTTTGCGGTACATCAATGTGTCATCATAGTTCATCATCAATTGATCACTTGCTCTTCAATTTGGTCACCAGATGTTGTTGCACATGCTTCTCTATAGGACAAGTAGTGTAGCCCATATCTGATACTTCCCGTAGTTTTGTAGTCATGTTACTTCAAAGAAAGGAGCCCTCACACATTGATACGAAGACTTTTTCTATTTAGCATTGACTTATTACAATGATATTGAGATGAACCCACTATATGCTGAGAACCACACGATAGACAATCGACTCATATTAACTACCAATGATGTTTGCCTTTTAGTGCTATTGAACTTATCAATATTGACCTTCACCATCTAACAACTGCAGTACTTTATTGAGGATGTGATATTTGTCTAACGGCTACAATATTTCATTCACAGAAACACTCCACTGTCATACATATACATATACCAGAAGCAGACTTAAACAGTAACAGGATATACCTAATATATCGCAGATCAGACTGCACTATTAACCTTATATTTGTCAGTTATAACATTCCTCTCACTTTCTCTATGAGAATCAGATTCAATTTATAGCACTTTTACGCTTCTATCCAGTTGTACCTAGGTTTCTATGGTTCACTTTCTTTCCACACATAAGGAGCATGTACCCTGACATCTTGAGCAGATGGATCCTTACAACCATGCACCATTGTATGTTTGAGCTCCTACTTTACATCTTTCTGCCTATACCATTTCATACGTCGTATGTTTTGGTTCATGTGAGCACCTCATGGATCCATTCTATAGTGATTTGTAGTGCTTCCTCACTCATGACCACACATGCACTCCTTATAGTCATGCAGATGAACACAGCCTTTTAAGTTGGCCATTCCTTCTTAATGGCTGGCGACACATTGATGTACTCAAATAGAGTCGTCATCACACAGCTCTTTCAACACCGCACATACTTGAGGGGTATGACCACTTTCATAGTGGGTTTCATGAGCTGGAATCTCAAGCTCTATTTCTTAGCACTCATATGTTCGTATGTTTGCACACATGAGCCTGCGATTTTTTATGTGATGACATCAGTGGTGCTTATGCACTATGGTACATGCAGTCATATGTACAACTCACCTGCCTGACAACATACATCTTGCAAACAATCTAGCTGTCAATCGTAAGTAATACAGGGTTGTCACCACATCAGGGCAGTCAGGGGATATCAGGGACTTTTATATTTAGTCAGGGATTAAAAGCAAGGAAATCATGACATCAGGGAAAATCTAGCACATTATTCGGAATCATGTCCAAGCTTAACTTGTGACTTCCAGCAGATTATTCCATAGTTTAATTTAAAATATTAAATACAGTTATCAGTTTGGCTATGACCTACTAACTCAAGATATTTCTGTTTCTTTTCATTTCGAATGTCTTTCCTTTTGAGTTTTAGTCCATACTTACATTAGATAGACATATGTTCAGCATAGTGATATCTAAAGTCTCCGGAAGGTCATCGGAAGTCTGTGATCTGTTTTTTTTTTCGATAACAGTACTTTAGTGGTGGACAAGGACCATCAGTTTTCATGTGCTAGGGAAAGATACCTATCCCCACATGTACAGATAAATCAAAATCTATACCTTACAACTCTTTACTACACGTCCATCAGCACCTACTTTCAACCGCAACGCTGTTACTTTCATAGAACTACAATAAATAAATGACCCACAGTTCCATGTTTTTGACACCAACACATTTAAACGGTAAAAATACGGCCAAGACTCTCCAACATCCCTTATCTATCCCAACAACTGATTAATTCTACGTGAGGGTTGTATGTATATCATGGACACTCACACGAAAATGAATATCATTTCACTACAATTATCTGGGAAACTCAGGGACTTTTCTTTTGACATAGTAGTGGCAACCCTGTACCAGGTAAGTATATCAGTAACGTCTATTTACTTCTTCCACCATTTTTTATAATTTCATGTGTTATATATCTACCCTTTATTCTCCATGATGCTTTATATATATATATCTTGTGAAGACCTAGACACATACCATTCCTTGAGCTGAAGCCCTCAAGTCATACAAGATCTAATACTCAACAAACACTAGGAACCCATTACCGACCCATTATACTTATATTATTTCTTCTTTTTCTTTTTACTTACGCATGCATGAGGATAACATTCCATATTTATACACACTATCTATTCCTTGCACTCAGGTACTTGCCATTTGCATGTTGCTAC
The DNA here is from genome assembly GCA_964019165.1 of Mastigias papua. Lineage (NCBI taxonomy): Eukaryota > Metazoa > Cnidaria > Scyphozoa > Rhizostomeae > Mastigiidae > Mastigias > Mastigias papua. The sequence continues at coordinate 4,572,812 of OZ025276.1, forward strand.
CGCCAGTAATTTTGTGCTTCCCTACCACTTTGGCTATTTCCCAGAACACCTTTTCTCTATATCTCTGGGTTCACAGTAATGCTGAAACTGATAGGCCACAGTTTTTAGCCAGCAAACAACCCCCATTTTACTGACTGCACACTCACTACCATTTTGTTCATATGTATTTACACAGCATACAATATTTCCCATTTGGATACTCTGTTAGACTGCATATTCTATTGAAATCTTCTACACTCTTACAACCCTTACTACCCTTTGGATATCGCTGTACACACCCGGAAACTCAATGAGTTACCTCAACTCCACTTCTTAGACACAGATCGTACATGTATTACTCACATTATTTGCAATACGTGTTGCCGTACGCTGTTTATAAACTATTCTATAGCACCATTTTACTATACAAGAGTTTCTTTATAATAGACTTACGCATTTATTATGTTTATTATGTATTTCGCTTTTGTTGGTAACCAGCCTTGAGCACTATAGATATTACTCAACGACAGCACATACAATTTGTGGCTATGGATCCATTACTACCTGTAAAATTGGCACATGTGCTATGTACTTTACTTAAGTTCACATAAGTCTTCCTCCCATTGAATATCACTACAGGAAACCCCGCACACTTTCCTGCCCTACATTGACTTATGATAACTACATGTACACAATCTTTGCTATAAGTTCCCTTTCCTGCAGATATTTCTTTATCAATGAACTATACTCAAGTACAGTTACCACAGTTTGTCATATTGCATAGGGTATGTTACAAATAGTATTATAACATCTGTTATATATGCTACAGATACTAGAAATACTTATTGTGCAGTTTACGTATTACTATTACGAAGGAAACAGTATTTGTACTACATGCATAAAGAAACACGTAGTAATCCACGATTTTCGGTCCAATGTACTTATTTCCCTCAACCCCTTTTAATATGCAACGGAACTATCACATATTTGCAATGCAACAGGATAATCAGTGCACACAGTAACCATGCTCGGATTGGATGACAACACTTCTCTATTAGAAAGATACCTCCACAACCCACCACAACATTGAACAGACACTCATATACAGGTGGTGTTTGAATGTGGTTTTCCACTCTTGCATTCAATTGACTACCACATGAGAACCACACCTAGCATACAGCTATCGAACATTGTATTCATACAACTCACATGAACTTCATCATACAATTATGCATTTATTCTCATGCTCACCGGACCAGCTTTGATCCCAAGAAGACAGCTATTTCCTCCAAAGCTTCTTCCAACACACCTGCACACGGAGAGATACTACAGCAAGATTGTTAGTATTCTATAGTTTAGATGACGCCTCCATAGTGGTACTTCGCAGTATTGCGCAGTTAGAGTATATCACATGTTGATAGTTGTAGTGAGTCAGTCTTGTAAGTCAGCGGAACGATATCGGTTGCATTATAAAGTTATCTTGTATTATCAATATAGATAGTTTTGTTACTGTTCTATTAAAATGCAACATTGTTTGACTTCATCTCTCCGATACTCGAATTAATCAAAGATTACAACATCTGGCGCCCAACGTTGGGCAGTGAAGTCGAAAAATTGTGGGAAAATGATCACGGATGAAAATCAACAAGTACAACATGGAATCGAGCAAATAAGGAAGGTAAGAGGAGGACATCGAGCGGTGGTAAAGAAACGTGGACGAGAGGCCTGCAGGTTGATTAAAGAGCATGGAGAACAGCGAGAAAAGGATCTAATATCACGGCTACATTCAATCAAAATTACACTCAACGAAAAGCGGATACTACTAGATAAAGTGAATGATCAGGTCTTGGAACAATGTGAGGAAACCGATATCAAAAAAGAAATCGAGGAAACAACAGAACTATCAACGCTAATCAACGAATGGATTGATAGAATTAAACAGTTTAAAAACAACGGAAACAAAGGAATCAAGGAGTCAGTACTGTCGCAAAGCCTAGAAACAACCGATACACCGATAGTCAGTCAGCAAGAAGAAACGCAAGATGTAGCACAACAGAACGAAAATTTGAACATGAGCATTTCCAACGAATCAGCAGTAGCAGAATATTTAGTGGGGTAAGGTTGCCCACAATTAATCTACCTCGATTCAATGGAGATATCACAAAATATCAGCATTTTATGCAAAGTTTTAAATGCAGCATAGATGAGAATGAAACCCTGTCCTGTGTGAACAAACTTACTTATCTTATTAACTCTTTGGAGGGACCGGTGTACAAATCCCTGGAAGGGCTACAAATTATTGAGGAAAACTACCAGAAAGCAATGGACATATTGAAAGAACAATACGGAAAACCTCAGCACATTATTAGTGCACATATGCAGGAGCTACTAAGTTTGCAAAATGACAGAACGACAGAGCTAAGGACGATATATGACAAAATAATGGCGCACGTCTGGGGTTTAGAGAGTTTGGGGATTTCGTCTGAGAAATATGGAAGTCTTCTGATTCCAGTCATTTTGTCACGTATGCCAAATGACATTGCGTTACAAGTGGCCCGCAAAACATCCGAAGACATATGGTCAATTCAAGACATCATGAATATCATTCAACGCGAGATTGAAGCGAGAGAGGTAAGCAGTAAGGTTTCAGTGAAAGATCCAAAGAAATATGAAAAGCCAGCAAAGAATTTACCAATTGGAATGACAAAGACATTCGTCACGAAATTTGATAAGTCAAAGCAATCAATAGAATGCTACTTTTGCAGTAAAGACCATTATTCGAGCTCTTGTAAGGAGATCACTGATCCAAACGAAAGAAAAGCCATTATCACTACCGCCAAAAGATGCTATAACTGCCTACGTATTGGTCACAATGCAAAGGACTGTTGCCAAACACGAAGATGCTATCATTGCAACAGTAAGCATAACACTGCGTTGTGTATGATTGGAACAAAGAATAGCATACCCAAGCCCAGTACATCGATTACAACATCGAGTATAAAAGAAAAGACTGAAGTGTTGCTGCAGACTGCCACGACATACGCATATGGCAGAGATTCAAACAAGAAAGGTCCGGTGAATATACTGTTCGATTGTGGAAGTCAGAAGACCTTCGTGTCTGAAGAACTGCAGAAGAAACTGAACTTAAAATCGGACAATTTCGAGTTGCTAAATTTGAATACTTTTGGGTCAGAACAGTACGTTAAGAAGAGGTGTGAGAGAGTAGAAATTAGTTTAGAAGTTAATGATGCTGTAGTTAAGATTTCTGCACTTAGTTCCCCTGCGCTATGCTCACCAGTTAGTTCTCCCGTAGATATATCCAGTTACCCACATTTGAAGGGCATAAGTTTAGTGAAAGACATTGGCACAGCGAAAAGCCGCATAGACATACTAGTTGGCGCAGATCACTATTATGACATTGTCATAGGAGATGTCATAAGAGGCAGTGGCGGTCCAGTGGCAATCAATAGTAAGCTAGGGTGGCTACTTTCTGGTCCTGTTTCTTGCTACAGCGATAATGTAAGTACATGCAATAACATCAATTCCAATCTCGTTTTAGACATTCTGCCTTCTAGAGAGGAAGTTTTAGACCAGACAAACGAAATTGTTTCATCGGTAGATCGCTTCTGGAAACACGAAGCAATGGGAATCGAGTCAAACAAATCAAAGGAAACTCCAAATCAACTTGATATAAAGTTCAAAGAGAAAGATCAGAGATATGAGGTATGTCTCCCTTGGAAAAATGACTTTGAAGGTAAGTGCGAATCTAATTATCAATTGTGTAAAAGTCGGTTGTTTTCGTTGTATAAGAAATTAAGAGAAACCCCTGAGTTGATGAAACAATATGATGACGTGTTCAAGGAACAACTAATGAATGGCGTTATTGAGCAGGTAAAGAATCAAGGTGTAGAAAGCAATTCTAAAGCGCATTTCCTATGCCACTTCGGTGTAGCTAGACAGGAAAGGGAGACAACAAAGCTTCGTGTCATATTCGATGGCTCGGCGAAGGCGAATATTGATTCGTTATCGTTAAATGACAGGTTAGAAGTAGGTGCGAACCACATGCCTCTTTTGTTCGATACTATAATTCGATTCCGTTTACACTCGAATGCAATAATTGCGGATACTGAAAAGGCATTTTTGCAAGGTCAAATCAATGAATCTGATAGAGATATGGTGCGTTTTCTTTGGTTTGATGACATTGGTAAGGAAAATCCCGCAGTCGTAGAATATTGATATTGTAGGTTGGTATTTGGACTTACTTGCAGTCCATCTATCTTAGCAGAGACAATAAAACATCATGTATCGCAATTTGCGAACGAAGACTCGAAGATACTAAATGTATTGGATAAATTATATTGTGACGATTTATCATGTGGGGTAGACACTAAGGAGGAGGCAATAAACCTCTACATGTGTTGTAAGGAAATTATGTTGAAAGGTGGGTTTAATTTGCGCAAGTGGCAATCTAATGATAAGGTAGTACAAGTAGAAATCGATCGTTTAGAAAGCTTACGAGGAGCCACAAATAACGAAATACAGGGAAACTCAAAAGGTACATTAGGAGTGCCCAATAATATTGAGGGGGCAAACAAAGTCCTAGGAGTAATCTGGGATAGTGATGACGACACGTTGCAGCTTGATTTATGTTACGTTGTTGAATTTGCAAAATCGTTACCTGCTACAAAGCGATCTGTTTTAAGAATAGCAGCAAAAATATTCGATCCAATGGGTTATCTTACTGTATTTACCACTAACTTTAAGGTATTCTTTCAACGGTTATGTATTAATAAGGTTCCTTGGGATGAGCCTGTCACAGGTGAGTATATGAAAACATACGAGTCTCTCTTACGTTTGCTTGAAGAATGCCCACATGTTTGTATTCCGAGGTATCTATTTTCACAGGGAGAACAACCGTCTCGTATAGAAATACACAGCTTCTCAGATGCTAGTGAGAAGGCTTTTGCGAGCGTTGTATATTTACGTGTTGAGTAGTTAACAGGGAAAGTAGAAGCAAAATTGATCGCATCGAAATCAAAAGTAGCACCAGTAAAGCAACAAAGTATACCTCGATTAGAATTGCTAGGTGCATGTTTGATGGTAAAACTAGTCGATAAGATAGTAAATGTTTTGCAGAAGGAATTCAGTGAGCATGAAATTCATAAGTATTACTGGGTTGATTCAATGACAGTTCTCTGTTGGGTAACAAATAGTAAGCCGTGGGTACAGTATGTTCGAAATCGTATATCAGAAATTTTGAGTAAATCTGAAAGACATCAGTCGCTTTATTGTCCTGGGTCACAGAACTCCGCAGATCTGCCATCGAGAGGTAAGTGTAGCAAATTGCTAGCAAATGGCCTGTGGTGGGAAGGTCCTGAATGTCTGCGACAGGACTCCAGCAGTTCGTCTAGAAACCCAAGTGACAGTGATTTGGAGACGGAGGAAGCACTAAAGGAAAAGGTGAGACATGAGCCGGCTGTGACTCGCGCTTTAGCATCAAGTATTGATAATGATTCGATCGTGAACATAGGTAAAACGTTGGATTTATCTCGTTTTAGTAGTAAAGGAAGGCTATTACACACGGTAGGATGGGTTAAAAGGTTTGTTATGAATGTAAAGGCTTCTGTGCGCAACGACAAATTAAATAAAGATGATGAACTCAGTATGGAAGAGATTAATGATGCCGAAATCGTGGTAAACAAGTCCATTCAAAGGGAATCATTCTATAAGGAGATTGATTATTTAATGAATAAGACAGGTGCTCCACCCGTATACGTCAGTCAGTTTAATCTATATTTAGACGAGAAAGATCTCCTTTGTTGCAGGACACGTATTGCAAATGCGTCAGTTTCTGAATCATGTAAAATGCCATTGTTATTACCCTCTCGTAGTATGTATTCGAAATTAATCATGCGGGACTGTCATCATAAAGTCCTTCACAACAGTGCGAGGGAAACGTTGAACTTAGCGAGACAGAAGTATTGGGTATTACGGGGGAGGGAAATGGCACGAAGAATTGTAAAACGTTGTATATTGTGTAAGAGAATCGAAGGGTTGTTTTATAAATCAACTTACTGTCCAGATTTACCTAGTGTTAGAGTAGACGATGGTCCTCCATTTTCTGACGTAGGAATAGATTTCGCTGGACCACTCTTTGTTACAGGTCAAAATGTTGAAATGCATAAATGTTACGTATGTTTGTTTACATGCGCATCGACACGAGCGGTGCACTTGGAATTAGTTGAAACACTTGACGTTGAAATGTTTCTTCGCGCGTTTAGATGATTTTGCGCAAGAAGGGGACTACCATTAACCATAATATCGGATAATGCGAAAACTTTTAAATCAGCTAGCATCGAAGTAAAGAGATTAATGCGTTTGCCAAGGCTAAAACAGCAAATTGTCGCGAAAGGTGTTACATGGAAATTCATCACAGCATTAGCTCCCTGGCAAGGAGGAATGTGGGAGAGGTTAATTCGAAGCACAAAACGTTGTTTGATAAAAGTTATAGGTCGTTCGCTATTAACATACGCCGAATTAAGTACACTGTTGGTAGAAGTGGAGTGCATACTTAAGTCTCGACCACTAACGTATATTTATGACGATCAGGATGGAGTTTCATACCTGTTAACCCATAGAGTTAGAAGGACTAGAGAGCTCGCTAGGTCACGTGATAGAGGTCAACAAAATAAATTCAAAATGGTAGCGTAGTCAGGCAAAAGATTCCGCGGGAAACTACAGCTAATCAAGCTCGCATTGCAAAACTTTTACGTAGTACAAATATCTGAAATACAGTTAATGTACATATATAAATATACATATATATGTGTCTATCTGTAAACAGATTGTTGATAGAATGCCAACCTCTTGCGTTGCGTACAATTGTACAAGTAGATGGACGAATAGACAAGGTACTGTTGAAACCCAAAATTTTGTCTCATTTCACCGGTAAGTGTTTGATTCATTTAAGTTCAAAAAAATTCAAGACAAAAATGTGCAAATGAGACATGAATTACATTACTTCCTTCAACGATTATATAGTTCTCAACTATTATAAGATATGGCTTTCTCTCTGAACTGCTGCTTTAGGCCCAGGCTGAGGCCGGTATGTCTACCGAATATATTACCATAGAATATCACCATAGAACATCTGTTCATATTTCAAAATTTATAAAACTCCCTCTCTCAATCAAGCCCCCTCTCCAGTAAGCTCCCCTCTACAATTCTTGAAAAGAATAAGCCCCTCCCAAGGGCTTAATAGAGATTTTACAGTAAATATATTAAAGAAACAAAATAAAACACTTCGTTACTACAATTACACAAAATTGAGAAACTAGCTAATGGTGCCTTGCACTGGTTTCTTATAAAAAATAGGTGCAATTCAGATTATTACTATTGCTCAGGTTCCCATTGAGAAATACAGAGCTTTTGAAAAAGTGGATTATTGCTGTCAGGAGAAAGACTTGGAAGCCAACCAATGCTTCATTTCTGTGTAGCAAGCATTTCACTCCAGAATGTTTTTATGATTCCCCAAGTCAGTTTGTGCAAGTAAATGGTCAAAGAAGAAAGCTCAAGCCTAAGTCTGTGCCATCTCTTTTCGATTTTCCAAAGCATCTGCAAAATAATAAAAAGAAAAGACGGTCACCAGTGAAAAGAACAAATCCAGGATTTGTACCTGAGCAAAGTTCTTCTGCTCCTGCTAAGAAAGTACCACGGCTTGACCACACTTATACTACATCACTAAGCAAAGAAAACAAAAAACTGAGACAAGCTGTGGCAAAGAAAAACAGAAAAATAAGACAACTTAGAAGAAAAAATATAAGATTAGCTAAAAAAGTAGATAACCTCCTCAGCAACCTAAAAAAGCTACAATTGATATCACAGGAAGGAGAGAACTGTATTAGCAGCCATTTTGGTGAACTGACTTTAAGCATCATAGAAAATGAAAGAAAAAATAGTGGTGCATCCTCAGGATCACGGTACACAGAGGAAATAAAGCAATTTGCAATATCTCTGCACTATTATGGTCCAAAGGCCTATATGTTTGTCAGAAAAGCTCTTCATTTACCTCATCCATCAATTCTGAGAGCATGGTCCAGTAATGTTGAATGTGAGCCAGGATTTTTAGCTAATGTTCTGGAGTCTCTATCTGAAAAAGCAAAAGATGCAGGGAATGATTGTGTTTTGCTTCTTGATGAAATAGCCATTAAAAAGGAAACTGTCTGGGATGAGAAGAAGAAGAAATTTGCAGGTACCTGTGACTATGGATTCATGAAGGCAGAAGAGCCAGATTCAGCAGCACAGAATGCATTGTTCTTGATGGCAGTAGGTATGAAAAAACCATGGAGTTATCCAATTGGCTACTTCTTGACCAATAAAATGAGCTCTGATGTCTTAACACAGATAGTTCTTAATGGTATCAACCTTTTGACAGAAGCTGGAATGGAAGTCCATGCTGTAACATTTGATGGTTGTGCAAAAAATCTTGCATGTGCAAAAAAGCTAGGCTGTGACCTCAACAAGTTTGATGGTAGTTTCCCTCATCCATCCAGACCTGATCATAAGATATATATAGTTCTGGATATATGTCACATGGTCAAGTTAGCAAGGAATGCTTTTGGGGATATGGGTGTTTTTAAAGATCAGAATGACCACTTGATTGAATGGTCATACATCTCAAAGCTTCATGAGGTACAGAAAAAGGATATCCTACATTTAGGAAATAAGATAAAGATGCAGCATGTTAGGTGGCAAAACCACAAAATGAAAGTGAAAGTGGCTGCCCAAACACTTAGGGTAAATTTATACGATGAGCTGATGATGGGACGAACCTATTATTTTGAATTGGTTCATCTCCTAGCTCATCATATGAAATGGACTGAATCAATAGGCACGTGCCCACGATGAGCTCGTCATGGGCTCATCAGTTTCCGATGAACCAATTTGAATAAGTTCATGTCTGGCTCATCAGCATTTTAGACGATGGGATGATCGATTGATGAACCAATTTAAAACAGGCGCCAGTCCGCAAATTTGCCTTTGAATACTTAAATGAGCATGCGCAGCACAGTTCGGCATTTTGTGTTCACAGCAACCATAATGGCTGCATTTAGGCAACTTGTTACCTCAATCTCTTCCAAATGTGACAATAATGTTGATCCTACCGAAGAAACTCTGGATTGGAGTAGCGACGAAGGTAACGCTCAATCAAATGTTGCTGAAAAATCAGCGGAAAGTGACGAGGAAAGCGAAAAAGACAGTGATTTTGCAGGAAGCATTTTGGCGCCAAGAAAAAGGTGCCGACTAGGCCAAAAAACAGTTGTTCCACGCACCGAAGAAGATCTTCAGAAAGATTTATGCAAACCAGTTTCAAAAAAACAACACGAAGCGCCACAAGAAACAATTCTCCCAGTGAAAAAGGATAAGGGAAATTCAGGGCCTAAGGCAATATGGTCTACAGAACTGCTGAATGAGTTGGTGGATATTGTTGCAAACAATGACAGCTACAAAAGGAAACTGATATTTACCAATATGCCCAAAGCCAGCAATGCTGAAGTCTATCGAAAAAGTGTCAAAGATATGAATAGCAGATGTCAGGAGCGAGGGGAATCATTCACATTTACCCTTTATCAAACAAGAAACAAGTTCAAGAAACTTATGAGTATTTGCAAGTCAGCACTTTTGACAATGAAGACTGCCAGTGGAATTAAACGTTTTCAGGATGACAAGCAATTTGGCTCATGGTTTAACATCCTTACCCAAATAATGAAATCAAGGCTCTCATGCCAGCCAGGTCAAGGTATAGAGCCAGGCACCTATTTAACAAATATTTCTGACCAAACAGGTTTAGCTGACGATGACATTTTCAGTTCTGCCTCATCATCCCCATCTACCTCATCAGATGGTGGCAACAGCAGTAATTCCTCTTCACCCAAGCCAGGTAGGATGTATGTTCCAATAAAATCAAAGAAAGAGCCCAAGAAATCTGCTAACAATGAATTTGTTAATGAGATACTTGCACAAATGAAGGCTGTTATAGACTATGAGCAGAATTCAATTGCCCAGCTAACAAGTTTTTTTAAAGAAGAAAATGAACGAGCCAGACAACATGAGCTGGAGCTATTTAAAGTGATGTTTCAGCAAGGTTCAGCCAATAATTATCAAAACCATTCAGCACTGTCAAACATGCAAGGTTTAGAGCCACAATTGCAAAGAATGCAGAATCTGCATTCAAATACAAACATGAGAAATCACCAGGATTTTGTGACAAATTTTCCATGTACAACAGTGTTTACACCTTGGTTTTCACCAGCTGGATCTGAAAACAACTTTTCAAAGGATAGAGATAGTGAAACAAGTTTCTTACAGTTGTAACCTTTAGCTTATGAAATGCATTTACTCACAAATAGAAACAGTTACCAATAAATGTAAATGTGCCTTTAACAATAAACTAATATTGTGTTCTGTTATGTTTGATAGGAGAGGATAGGGTTTGATATCACATAAACAGGTTAGCATAAACTGGACTTGAACCAGATTTGTCCACATTTTGGTTTGGATCACCCTGACAACCATGCTATTGTTTACTTTAATTTGTACATTTTGTCTCCAAATTGTTTTGAGTAAATTAGTGAATGTAACCATGCTGGCTAAGGATATCATTTGCTGAATGATAAATACGTAGCTATTAGGTATGCCAACCTAAAAACCAAACTGAAAATTGTGACTTCTTGCCCTAACCTCCCTTACTTATATTCCTGTTCAAATTCCAATTCACAACATCTATTTTTTCACACCAAAGTTTATCATTTATTGTTTCTCTTATTTTGGTTGCATTCTTGTTATTATCTGCATCAGTTCTGCAATTGCTCATTAACAGAAGTTTCCGAATTTCTGACTGATCCCTTCGTTTGTTGGAGGATGGATCCTTGGTGAGATCCCACTGCCTTGGTGCAACATCTTGACAGCGAATGCATAAATTGTGCAAGACAACACATGCCAAAGTAAAAACTTTAACATTATCTGGCCTACTTTCACATTTTCTTAGGAGAATCCGCCATCTTCCTTTAAGCAGCCCAAATGCACCTTCAGTGACCATACGGGCACGGCTAAGGCGGTAGTTGAAGTACCTTTGCTGTGGTGTTAAATATGCATTGCTGTATGGCTTCATAAGCCACGTGTGGAAGGGGAATGCACCATCACCAAGAAGTAATATGAACATATTTGTGCCACCTACATCCTGTGCGATATGTGGTATTATCTGACTTGATGCAAGTGAACTGTACAATTTGGTTGACTTTAGGATCACTGCATCATGGGTATTTCCAGGGAACCCTGCACTCACCCAAATAAATCGATATTTGGAATCGACAAGGGCCATCATTACTATTGAATAGAAATTCTTGAAGTTGTGACATTCTTTGCAGGCCTCAGCACCTCCATGTGGGCATTTGATGGGTATATGAGACCCATCAAAAGCACCAAAGCAATAAGGAAACTGCCATTCACTTTCCATTTCTTCCATACAAGTTATAAAATCCTGAGTTGTTTGTGGGAATATGTGAGTAATAGTCTCATCCCAGAGATTGTTGACAATGGCTGCTGACACTTCGTTGACAATCTGACAAAACTGTTGCCACAGCAAAACCAGTTAGCTCTGATATAGTGTAGAGGTAGTCACCCCTTCCTAACCTGTACAAACACACAGCAAGGCGTATCTCTACAGGTATTGCTTCTTCCATCAATGATTTCTTCTCGATATCATGCTTGATTCGTTCAAGAATGAATGAGAATGTTTCTCTCGATATCCGAAAGGTTTTCTTAAATCTTGAATTGGAATAGTGATCCTTTATATTTTTCCACCATCCAGTATTCCTAGGTAGGCGTCTACATGTGCGTTGCCTCCTTCCTTCTCGGCAAGGTTGCGCAACGACTTTGTCATAAAGCACCAATAAGAATGGTAGCAAATAAGCTTATAGTACAATTCTTCTTCGAAGGAATGAGATGATCAGTGATTGTTGAAGTGTTCTTCTCCTTGATCGTTCACGCAAAAGTCGACTAAGAACGGCCATTCTCTTTCTGTGATCAGCGTTTATCGGCGCCATTTTGAAAGTGTGCAAGCCAGCCAGCCTACTGAAATGGACACATGCGCAAAAGGGTAGACTTGTGGAATAGGTTCATCTGAAATGCATCACATAAAATCAAACATCAATATTGACGCGCTAACCATGAACCAATTCAATAATAGGTTCGTCCCATCATCAGCTCATCGTATAAATTTACCCTTAGTTTCTCAGTGGCAGCAGCAATTAGCTATCTCAGGGGCCTGAAGTTACCTAAATTTAAGGACAGTAAGCCAACAACTGACTTTATTGAGATAATGAATAATTTATGTGATGTATTCAAGTCAAAGAGCAAATTTGGCAAAGTTATGAAGGCACCATTGACACCAGAGACTTTTGAAGACACAAAGGACTATGTAAATAACTCTATGCAGTATTTAAAAACACTTACTGATGCTGCTGGAAAGAAGATCATTGATGGTCCCAGGAAAACATTTCTTATTGGCTTTGGTACATCAGCCCAGTCAATTTTTGCTATTGCAGAAAGGCTAATGTACAGAAATAATTCTGCTTTTGAGTATGTTTTGACATAGAAATTTTCACAAGACCCCTTGGAAATGTTCTTCAGCAAGATTCGAAGCAGAAATGGCTGGAATAACAATCCAAATCCTTTGCAACTAAAGTGGGCCCTTAGAGCATTGTTACTGAAAAACAGCATAGAGGCACCAAAAACTGCAAATTGTGTTATAGAGAATATCCCCTCTCCTGAGAAATCTTCATTTTGTGGTGATGATAACTTGAAAGCTATTTTGGATTCAAATCCCATCTGGAAGGATGATGTCCTGTTCTACATAAGTGGTTTTATTGCACGTTCATTGAAAAAGAAACTAAAATGTCCAGAATGTGTTGCATCACTCTATCAGCCAGCTGATAACAATAACATCACTTATGGTTCTTCATCACTAACCAAATGTAAAGCATATGGTGACCTTCTTATTCCTTCAACATCTGTTTTCAAAGTTGTAAAGGTCACTGATAGATTGGTCAGAACTGAGCTAATGAGCTGGGCAACAATTACTGGTAGCTGCATCAGCAAAATTGTACTTAAAACCCGCTCTGAAACAAAAAGATCTGCATTCAGCTCACTGGAACAACACTCCATTGAAAGCCATATTCTGGATTCAAGCCTGCGAGATGATCATATAACAATATTGATAAAGTCTGTTGCAGAATTGCATATAACAATCATTTTTCACAGGTTCAGCAGGATCTACACTGATCGGGTTATGAGACAGAATAGACCTTCTAGGAGACAGATACTTACCAAGCAAATATTATTTTATAATGAATAATATTGATACTAAGATATCTCAACATTTTTAGCTGTTTCTTTTACACTTCGAACGATAAATCATACAGACATTTCAATCCTTTGCAGTCCTTAAATCAGTCATAAGGTAGCATATAGATAGACTACTTGAAGATTGCCTGTATAACTTGGAAAGCTCCTTGAAACCAACAGCATTAGATGCCAGATGAATCTCAGCCACATTTAAAACTAGAATTACTGTTCTTATTAATAAAAGTAGTAAAGAACGTAAATGAAATACCTTTTAACATTCGTAGAATAGTCATGAGGCATCCAGAGGGCATCCACTGCACCCATCTGGAATCGGGGGTGTTCACGCCACAGAGTTATGGCGTACAGAATTTCCAAGTTTGTTGTACGCCCGCGTATTTTCATAAGATAGCAGAGGTTTTCTATGGAATTAAGTATGCAAAGACTATATTGGCGTACATATTTTGAACATGTGGCGCAGAGCAATGGCGTATAAGACTTTCCGATTCCAGATTGGCCACGGCAACGAAGCAATCAAGTCTCGATTTTGGAACCATCGCGGTTATGTCGGGGAATATCATGCTCAAAATTGTCCCTGCAAAGCATGAAACGCTCTTTGCTTACCTCCAAAGTCATAATGTAATATAATCTCCACGGAATAGGTAGCGGAAACATGGTTTATCTCCTTTCTCTGTAGTTTACCTCGAGTTTCTGCCTGACTACGGCGCCATTATGGACTTACATGAGAGCCCACTGTTTTCTATTCTAGAAATTAGCCAGTCAGCGCTCTAGTTTTCCTAACTCTATGCGTTAACCCCATCGCAATTAATAAATGGTAGAAATCTATCATTATTGCCTAATGATTATCATTACGAAATAGTCAGTACTCACGAAAGTCTGTCAAAACGAGCCAAGTATAACGCAAGGGTTTTAAGTCAATTTATTGCTCGTTGGCATAAGGAATATCTTACAAGCCTCTTGGAAGCATATAGGCCTAAAAATAGTTTGAAAGAGTCGAATGTTAATGTTGGAGATATTGTTATTCTCAGCGACAACAGCAAGAAGAGAAGCTTTTGGACATTTTGTAAAATATTAGAAGTCTATAAAGGTCACGATGGTGCTATTCGATCCGCAAAGATAGAGGTTGGATAGCAGAAAATGGTAAGAAAATTCTTATTCGACCTGTAAAGCTTTTGGTTCCTTTGGAGGTGCCTCTTATATACATGCCACAAGCCACGGCGCATAAAGAACAAGCCACTTCGCAGCATAGTGCGACGCAGTCGGGTACGCAAGTTACTACACGCATGCAACGCAACGCGGCTGTTATTGGAGAAATGCTGCGTAGGGATAAAGTTTAGTGTTCAGTTTTATTCTTTATAGTTTGTTACATGTTTTGTTTAGAGTAGTAAGTTTTGGTCTCTGCGCGAACCAAAACGGGGGAGTAGATTGTATAGTTTAGACCATGCCTCCATAGTGGTACTTCGCAGTATTGTGCAGTTAGAGTATATCACGTGTTGATAGTTGTAGTGAGTTAGTCTTGTAAGTCAGCGGAACGATATCGGTTGCATTATAAAGGTATCTTGTATTATCAATATATATAGTTTTGTTACTGTTCTATTAAAATGCAACATTTTTTGACTTCATCTCTCCGATACTCGAATTAATCAAAGATTACAACAGTTAGCTACACACTGTTCTGTACAAAAGGACAATGTTATCTTACAGTCCTTTGCGTACTCATACATATTTATTTAAACTGATAGACAGCACGCAGACCATTAGTAGATACCACTGCATAAGTGAAAGATGTCCATGTACAGCCTGGAAGTTCCAACTTTAGATGTCATTTCTAACCACTATATAGACCCGAGTCACGGCACATTGATACTCACAATCTGCCTCAGCTTAATACCCAAACTGTTTTTCAATGAAGGTACAATACTGTCCGTCTAGACAATAGTCGATATTACACACTTGCCTGAAGATATTTGACAGTCAAATACCACAAGTTTATTCAAGCGATTACTCCTTCTGTCTTATCACACCACATTTACTCTGGAAAGCACTGACATTATCCATGAAGAACCACAGAATCAAACAGTGATAATAAGACCCTCCTTATTTACTTCCTACTCAGACTTTATCACGTGTTAGCATTAGTCTTCCAACAAGTGCAGACAGCATTCTTACATTGTCATTTACATTAATATCCTCCTTCATTTACTTAAAAAACATTCTTAGTATCATTTCTACCCAATAATACCATTCTTATATTCTATGCAATGTAATTTCGATGTTACTCAATTCCCACTTAAAATTTCCGTAGCAAATATACCTTAGATGTCACTGCATTACTATATTTACATATTATTCAGTCTGACCAAATTGGATAGTATTTTTCATATTCTCCAACTTTCTGCATAATATGTTAATTACACATAGTTACATGGGTTATGCGTTTTCAGGTTCACTTGTGTGTTGTTGCCAAGGGAACCTGTTATGCTTCCCCCAGTGAGTTTCGCACCCCAAGATCTTTGGCTACTTTACACACACTACCTGCTATTTACGGCCCTTTCAACAGCAATCACCTTAACTCATAGCAAAATTACTCTTTCATATACATTGCAACAATACTACACACCCTCCCAATTCATACCAATTTCTCTCATTTTATCCCGCAAAACTCACTGAAATAAGGATTACCCAAACAAAGGATGCAACCTTGATGTGGTGTTTGGGCTTACAACCAATGCATCTAGCAACAACACAGCATATATCTTCTATATTCTGGGTCACAACTAATTCTCTCATTTTTCTTCCCTAGATTACACCTTAATGAGTCTCATATTTTCATTATGCTACACAGAAGTTTCTACAATATTATGACACAGACTAGCTTAGTACTGATAGCCCGCTAGACGCAGGCTCCCCTACCCCAGTTACCTGCATTGGGTGTTTGAATGAAGTTGCAGATTAGCCTTGGAAAGACTAACACCGTGCCCCATCACAGCTACATGATCCACATTTGTGATGCTCATCAATCACAACAGCGCACAGAATGATGGGAAGGTGATGTCATCCGCCTCTGTGAATGAGCACATGACCTTCAGTCCTCCATTGGTCAACTCAACCCAACTTGCAACAACATATTGTGCTGATAATGCTGCACTACCTGCGCTAGGCTACAGGCCTTTAGAAGATGAAAAAAAAAGTTGAAAAAGTACACAAACAAATTGTGCTAAAAATGCTCGGATACCTGCGCTAGGCTACGGGGCTTCTCTTAATATGTCATCTTTTTTTAGAGCCCCGTAGCCTAGCGCAGGTATCCGAGCATTTTTAGCACAATTTGTTTGTGTAATTTTTCAACTTTTTTTTTCATCTTCTAAAGGCCTGTAGCCTAGCACAGGTAGTGCAGCATTATCAGCACAATATGTTGTTGCAAGTTGGGTTGAGTTGACCAATGGAGGACTGAAGGTCATGTGCTCATTCACAGAGGCGGATGACATCACCTTCCCATCATTCTGTGCGCTGTTGTGATTGATGAGCATCACAAATGTGGATCATGTAGCTGTGATGGGGCACGGTGGTAGTCTTTCCAAGGCTAATCTGCAACTTCATTCAAACACCCAATGCGGGTAACTGGGGTAGGGGAGCCTGCGTCTAGCGGGCTATCAGTACTAATCTCTATATACTAAGATGCCTATATGCTAATTTATGCCAGACCAATAACAGGGCTCGATTGGTACCACGTGATTCTCGAAGATCAAAGGGGCCTGCAGGTAGCGCGTGAAATTATCTATTCCTGCCGGGTGCGGGGGCTAGAGCTGAGATTTGTTTCGAGGGTCGATGCAGGTGTTCTACTTTGTACATATGGTGAGATCCTAATTTTATCTGTTTTTTTCGCCGAGATATTCGACTGTCTGTGAGACCTTATGCGAGCCTTTGTTTGCCTCTATTGTTCTCCATTGTCTTCGTCCGCAAAGTTGACCAGCTCCCAGTACCACGCGTGCTCTCACAAACTGATGTGGTTCCTCGCGGTATTGGAGAGGTGGTTACTTTTCCCTCAGGTGAGTAGCTGTTGTCGTGCCAAAAGGGTTGATTCGTAGTTTGCAGTGATTCCTTCCACAGATGTATGCGTTGTCTATGGGTTTCAGCAACCTGTGGCGTTGATTTCGGCCAGATTGCACTGTTCTCCCTCACGCGACTAGCAGCATGACAGTTGAGCATTTGCCTCGAGGAGACTTTCTGTCTTTGCTGCAGGTGAGTTGTCGTTTTTGTTATACCTTCTAATTTGATGTATGTTCTAATGTGTTTTCTTCCTCGGATCTATGCAATTTTTACTTTCATCGGGTGTTTATTTCCAAATTTTCACCCGGTTTGCAATACCTTCCCTCGGGGGTATTTCGCCATGACAGTTTGCCACTTTAGGCAGTGTTTGCAAGGTGGAGATTAATGTAGTGACTTCGAGGAGAAATTTGTCTGTATTCGGCTAGATACTTCTTTGGTTTATGTGTGAAGGTATCGGTTTATATTTGCCCCTTTATGTCCTTTCTTGATTGTATGCTTTTGCGAAGGTTGTCTGAGATGTACCTATTTTGAGCAAATTCGCACGAGATTGCATGCATGGTATGTTGGTGGTACCAGATTCGTTCAGGCCTGGTGATTTTTGTCGCTAAATAGCCGTTGTTTTTCTACCAAGGTCTGGTGCAATAGGTTTCCCATGCGTGCCGTCATGAGCGAGGGGTTTTCTCAGTGATTTTCATGTCGTTTTACTTTGAGGGGTTTTCCGAGATCAGTTTCATTTCAGACATAGCTATCACGGCGGGGCAGTAGATTCTGAAATTATACATGCTATAAATCGCTGTGGAATCTACTACAATGTCCGTGAGTGGTTAATAGTTGTAACCCAGTTCCGTTTTGCTTCTAGAATGAATACATTTGCTGGGTTTGCCAAGTACCGTGTCTATCAACTCATGGCCAATACACTGGGGTACTGGATTCTTAGGAGCATTTGTGTTAATTGTTCTCAAATATATACTCTGAAGTGTTTATATCGTACTTGCTAAGGATGTTTGGTATAATCCCTCTACCTTTTAAGTGTACGTGAGTTTCGATTTTGTTGTAGATGGTCGCGTGAAATATGATATGTTCCTGACGTTATCTTACGATAGCAGTTCTTTTGTTTCCGAACAATACACATGACCGCATGTTTGTGGTTGAGGAGTTTCCACAGATGGGATTGTGCTGTTGGCATTGCAACTGAACTTTGATGCGTTTTTCTACATGGTAAGTCGCCTGTTGTCTTTCAAAAGCTTCGAGTTGGTTTTACCAGTGCTTTTATCCTTACATGTTTGTGTTTGCTAGGTCTAAATATGGTGTAGCGGACTCTTTTCATGGAGATTCTCTCGGTTTGCCTCGGCGCTGTGTTATACATGCTATGTTCCAGTTCCATTGACTTTTCCTTCACAAATGCACTGTGATATTGCTCTTAGAGTTTGATGCAACTATTCACGGAGTATTAACAGTAATATTCCTTGCTGGACTGAGATTTAGTAATGTTATTGGTGCTTAATTTAATGGCAGAAAATGAAGTATCATCACAGTCATCCTTAAAGGCATTGGCTAAATTGTTGATTTTATTTCTCATTCGCCCATTTAACCGTACAAGCATTTATATTGGAGAATGGTTACTGTTTTGCTTCTAAGACGATATTTATTAATGGTGATTTGAGAGAGATTTAATAATTTTGTTTCTGGGGCGTTATCGGCAAGCCATTTTTCTTCAGATCGCTTGATTTTCGCTACTACATTGCCGCTGTGCCACTGCTAACGTTTACTTCTGCCTACGTCTGGTATTTATAAGATCCTAGAGTATTATACCCTGATACACTAGGAGTTTGTACCGTGCTCTTGCCGTTTAACTCATGTGTTGGACTTCAGGATATCTCAGAATTAGGCCGTTTTGTTTACGTTTTTAATGTTGCTAATCAATTCTAATTAGCCCTTAGCTTTTACCATGCAGTCATTCCAACCTAAAGCTAAGCTGTTGTTCAATGTATTCTTTGCAGCATTGTAGCTAGATAGCTGTACATTCCCATTTTGTTTCAATCCAATATAATAGGGAATGTTTTGTATATGTATTTAGTACCCCATACATGAGACATTACTCATTATATTACTCTATATATTACCTCTGTGTTTACATCTGGTTCATAGTTGTTTCAGTGTATGTAGTAGTGTTATTTTTGTGTAGTCAAGGTGCATTGTCCTGTTATGATGACTGTGTATTTACTGGGAGACATGCCACTTTCAGTCTGAGATCACATGTTACAAATACCATTACTGATTTCCATAGATCATTCTGCACATGATGATATAGATTTCAGGAATGAATAAGTAGTAGCTAGCAACATCGTGTGTATTGTCCCCTTCATCCCCCCCTTGCAACTACTATTTTGTGTTGAAATCTGATTTTGTGATTCATGTTCTACAGTGTATCACCCATTCATGCAATAAGCTCCTCTGCAGTTATTATATGAGGGTATAATATATAATATGTATGTGATAGTATTTTAATTCTATGAACATAAGCTATGATGTCCTCTGAGGTATTAAAGTTGAATAGTTGCTAAGTTTTCATGCCTCTAGCACAATATTATATGAGATTGTAAGTGAATAATATACCAGATGAAAGAGACAACCTTGCATTTAAATTTGTATGGAAACCTTTATCTATGACACAGTGTTAATGATTAGACTTTATTTGTATCCACAAGTTGACAATTGAATATAGTAGTTAAATTAAAATGATGATGATGATGATGATGATGATGATGATGATGATGATGATGATGATGATGATGATGATGATGATGATGATGATGTTTAGGAGTCAGTAAATTCAATCATCACATGTATTCATTTGTTAACTGTAATCCAGAGAGCTGTGTGGGTTATTTGTTTTAGGTCATACACAGTTATATATGCAGTAAAATATATTGCATTTAGAGAGAAAATACACAAGACAATATTGTATAGAGTTTGACTAATTTAGTGTTATTTGATGGGAGATGATTAGTGGTTACAACCAACTGGTAATTTGCTACATTGTACTAGACTCCTTAGGTAAACCTTGATTTCCATGCATACATTTACCTGCAATTTATGATGTTTTAAGGGCTTAAGTAGAACAAGCTCTTGGCACAAATATTTATTTCATATTTGTACTCCAGATAGTAGCGACGGTTTTTCATGTGCATTGATATACAGCAACATATCAAGTAGAATATTCTATTGTACTGAGAAACATGTTGCAATAGACAATATATTATATCTGTCCATTACCACACTGTAGGAGATTTAGGAAGATTAATGTTTACAACCAGATTACAGTTGCACTCATGTATTTCAATTTATATACAATATTTAACCTGTTATACACTGCAAATTTCCCTGCTACATTGTACTAGACTCCTTAGGCTATAATTGATTTCTATGCATAAGGATACATGTGATTGTGGTATTTTGAGGGATTAAGTAGTACATACTAGCACCACACATAATCATTTTAGTAACCCTAATGCAAGTAGCGATGTAGGTTCTTGATTTTTATTCATACTCAGCTATATATGTGTTATATTATTCGTATTCTATGGAGACGCATGAAGTTATGCACAATATTTAATATAAATAACTTTACCCTATTACATTGTACTAGACCCTGTAGGTTACAAGTGATTCTCATGCTTAAGAATGCATTTGATTGTGGTATTTTAAGGAATTAGTATAGGGTATAACCACACATTTCATTACCTCAGTTTAATCCAGATAGCAGTGAAAGCTATTCATTTTCATTTATACACAGCTGTATATGTAGTATATTATCACTATATACTAAGATCCCTATATGATAATTTATGCCAAACCAATCAGATTGCTCGAAATTGTACCACGTGACCTGATATCGCGCACACGATCTCCTCCCAGGGTATTTGTTCCATGGCCCCCAAATTTCTGTCAAAGGTGGCCATTTGGGTCTACTACTTACATAAGAAGAGATATGATTTTTATCATTTTTTTTGCCGAGTTATTCCACTTTCCTCTTATCGCCATTCACTGTTTTTCTACTCTAGACACTCAATGCTCCTCCGTTCGGGCTCCTGCACAGTTTTTGTTTTTTCGGGGGGTTCTCACTCTGCCCGCATTTGCCTCTCAATAGCTTCCTTACTGCTGATTGTCCTCCTCTATAAGCAACAGTTACCTCCGTCGTTGTTTTTCTGCAATCGCATGGTCAACTTTGAGGTGATTGATATTCAGTATCTTTGTTCTTGAGCGAGCTTTGAGAGAGGCACGAACGTGTTTTTAGAGCAAAGTCAAGAACTTCTTCAACTTGTGAGTACTTTTTATTCTTTTCATTTTTGCTCCTGTACTAGCATCACATTTCATCTTTTCATCACAAGAAATCTCTGTT
Source organism: Mastigias papua (assembly GCA_964019165.1). NCBI lineage: Eukaryota > Metazoa > Cnidaria > Scyphozoa > Rhizostomeae > Mastigiidae > Mastigias > Mastigias papua. The sequence continues at coordinate 4,594,662 of OZ025276.1, forward strand.
ATCAGCTTTGACGGAATTCCATACGAGATTGTTGGTTGGTATGGCCTACGTTTACTTGTATTTATGAATAAATCGTCCTTTGCTTTGTTTCTTCGTCTGTTTATCATTGTGTAGTGGATGTAGTTCTTGACAATAATGTTTTATCCTTTGTTTCTACGGTTGGCAGTTGAAGTAGACAAGGTCATTCTTAATTGTAAACATTTGCCAAACTTCATTCATTCCCCTCGTGTGTTAGCAGTTCCCGCAAGCCCCTTAGACTTTTTCATGTACACAGGAACGATATTACTGTTATTGAGGATTTGAGACTGTTATTTTAGTAAGCATAGCATTTTTTCCTGTGTTAAGCTGTGCGTTCACTTGCTTTCCCCGTCATTTTGGCACTTCAGATGGCAAATTTCTTATTCCGCCATGTTGTCATTAACCATGCGTCCTTCCCCTCGCGTTTGAGCAGTTGAATCACCTCGCTTTGTAGTTTGCACATAAAACAGCATTTCCCCCCTTTGTTATGCATGTTATCTTGATATTGTAGTAGCATAGTGATTCGCGTTGAATACTGCTGTGCGTTTACTCTCTTTCCCGTTTATTTTCCTCAAGAATTCAATTAGCTGGACAACTTCCTTCTGCCGCCATGTTTTGACATTCGGCATGCTTCCTTTACCTCGCGTTCTGCACGTTTCGGCATACTCCCAATGTATTTTAAGATATAAGCGCACTTTATTGCCCTTCTACCGGGTTTTGTCATCATATTCAACTGGCAGAGTAATTTGTATTTATGTAAACTGTGCATTCACTCCCCTTTAGATTTATTTTCATGAATGATGTCATTAGCCAGCTTCCTTCCCCTCGTGGTGTACTGCTTGGCATTCAGACCTTATATTTACTTTGCAAAACACTGTATAGTTTTCTTTTAAGCATAATTTTTAAGCTAAAGTTTTTTGCCTAGAGAGTTCATCATGTATCTAGATTGTATTTTACATTCATATGGTATTTTCCCAGCAAAGTTTGCATTGTTAGTGTATAGAGATATAAACACCCCTTCTCCGAATTGTTTTTTACCTGCCTTTCAACAACCATTCTCTGCTACCGCTTTCTTTTTCTGTACTTCATCTATTACATGAAACCTGTCTTTTCTAAACTATTTCACTTTTTATAACACTCCAGTGCCCCACAGGCAGATAGACAGATACCACACTAGCATGACAGTGTCACAGGATATATGTACAAATTCAGCAATTTACAGGACGCATTTCTATCCACATTGGGCTCTCAATTTTGTATCACCTGCAGGTCAAAAAACCCAGTACCTTAATTGGGGCAAGCAGTACCAGAGTGACATTAAATATGCATTTTTGTTCTTTTTTGACTTTTCTATTTTATCAGATAAGGCATCCAGTAATCATGTTTTTGACCTTTGTGAGCAGTCATGAACCAAGAGCCTTTGACATTGACTACAGAAATAGTTATTTACAGTAGGATTGGTACATGTATTCTCATCTTATTTTCCTCTCAAACCTTCTAAACTTCTTTACAGTCATAATTTCAACATTTGTGGTCTACTTTGTACAATCAAATCATTCAGGAGTTACTATTAGCAAGTTACTATTTGTTCTACATCAGCTCACTGCATATTTTCTCTCCTTCTTTACACTTTTTCCCCCTGCTGCTACTTATCTCCACTCTCTTCTTATCCATTACTTTCTTTACTACTCACAGCTATTTTCAGCATGCCACGTTTACGACGCCCGCGTGTAGATGATAGAAGGAGACTAACCCGATATCGAAACCGTCAACAGCAGGTAGTTGATCAAGCTGTAGATAACAATCATGATCCTCCAGTGATTGCTGCAATGAATGACCTGGCTGTGTTACAGCTACAACATCCAGCTGTAAATGTCCCCATGCTACAAGGTGCACAACAGCCAGTCCTCCCTCAGCAGGATCATATCATTCAGCTGCCAGCACCGCATCGCCTAGGTGACATGAACAACAGATGTCCACACTGTGCAGCGCGATATTTCCAAGAAGAGTGCACTACACAACGCGTGTTCAGAAGATGCTGTTTCCAAGGAAAAGTCGCCTTACCACAAATCCAGCTCCCATCAAATAATATTGTGGAGCTTTTCACCGGTGACACAGCACATTCACGTCACTTCTTGGAACACATTCGCCACTACAATGCAGTGATGGCAATGGCTTCTTGGAATGCTACAGTCACTGAGCACGCAGGTAGGGGACCAAGGGTTGTTACAATTCATGGTCAACCCTATCATCTCACAGCTGCCCAAGAAGCTCCACAAGGTATGCCACCTCAGTATGCACAGTTGTACATCCTTGACACCAATGAAGCAATGCACGAGAGGACTAATGATCCACGGAATCACAACCTCCGGCCTGACATTTTGCAGCTTCTACAGGATGAACTACTTGCAGTCAATCCATATGCACGGCAATATCACAATATGGGTCACATCCTTCAGAGGGAAAGGCAAATTGCTGCTGCAAACAATCAGCCTGTTCGTCCTGTCAAAATGATCATTGCAACACGACCATTTCAAGATAGGCGATATGCTAATCCCACAGCAACAGAGATTGCAGCAGTGTATGTCGATAATGATGGTACTGCACCCAATCCAGCAGACCGAGATCTTGAAGTGTATCCTGCTCAACCCAATGCACCACACACAGTCAAGATCAAGGTGACTTAGATGTATTCCTCCTTAAGAATTTGTGGCACCTATTTTAATAGTTGACCTTGCCTTAGTAGTGATCAATTATTCAGTATATTCTTCCCTTTCACTACCCTTCAATTTCAACTCAAAAAATTATTGAATGATACCCATGTACAGCAAGATGTTGAATAATATTGTCCTGGCTGAATTGTTTTCCTCAGTGTATGGTAATATAGTTTTTGTTTTTGTTATGAATGTTATGAATTTGAATTAATTAATTCATATCAACTTCACATCAAGGCAACATCACCAAATGCCGACCCTATGACCTACCCATTGCTGTTCTTCCATGGAGAAATGGGCTGGAATGTCAACATTCAGCGAAATGTTGTAGCCACTGAAAGGCAGCAAGGGGCAAGACGCAGAGCACGACTCACATTAAATGAGTTCTATGCTTTCAGAATTGCTGTGCGGGACAACTTCTCCACCATTCATCGTTCCCGTCTATTGCTTCAGCAGTACCTGGTTGATGCATTCACAAAAATTGAAGGGAATGAATTAGCCTACATCAGAACACACCAGCAACAACTGCGTGTGGAATCATACCAAGGCTTGATGGATCATTTAGGAAGACGTGCCCAAGCAGAAAATGTGACTGTAGGCTGCATTGTCATTCTTCCATCAAGTGTTGAAGGCAGTCAGAGAAACATGTACCAAAAGTACCAAGATGCAATGACAATTGTAACAAAGCATGGAAAGCCAGACATTTTCCTCACAATGACAGCAAATCCAAAATGGCCTGAAATTCAGGAGAACTTGCTTCCACATCAAAATGCAAGTGACAGGCCAGACATTGTCAGCCGCGTCTTCACCTTGAAACTCAAGGAACTTCTTGATGATCTTCTTGAGAGACATGTACTTGGACATGTAACTGCATTTGTATATACCATTGAATTTCAGAAAAGAGGTTTACCGCATGCACATATGGTCTTATTTCTCACAGATACTGACAAACCACGTACAGCACAAGATGTTGATTGCTTGGTGTCTGCAGAAATTCCAGATCCACAGGTGCAGCCAGAATTTCATGAGACTGTCAAAAGACACATGATGCATGGCCCATGTGGTGACTTAGACCCTCATTGTGTCTGCATGGAAAATGGAGAGTGCAAACAGAATTTTCCAAAACCTCTCCAACAACAAACAGAATTCAATGTTAATGGATATCCATTGTACAGACGACGTGGACAACACAGAGCACAACTACGTCGCCATACAGTGAATGACTCATGGGTGGTACCTCACAATCCTCACCTACTCATGAAGTTTAATTGCCATATGAATGTGGAGGTGTGCACAACTGTCAGGAGTGTGAAATACATTTTCAAGTATATCCACAAAGGCAATGATGCTGCACATGTTGAAATCAGACAGAACCATCTCAACCATGATGAGATTTTGCAGCATCTCAATGCACGCTATGTTGGACCATACCAGGCAGTTTTCAGACTCATGCAGTACAAGATGCATGACAAAAGCCACATCATCATCCGGCTTGCAATTCACCTACCACTTCAGCACAATGTATATTATCAGAATGGTAATGAACTAGAGGCAGTTGATCGCAATCAACGTACAACACTGATAGCATTTTTCAAGCTCAATGAAGAGGATCAAAATGCACATCAGTATTTGTACCATGAGATTCCAGAACATTACACATTTGATAAACGAGCAAAAAAGTGGAATCCTAGACGACGACAGACTGCCCCAATCATCGGTAGAATTTATCAGGTTCAACCCTCTGATCCGCAACGATTTGCTCTTCGCTTACTCCTTCTACACCGAACAGGAGTTACATCATTTGAAGACCTTAGAACAGTCCAGGGTCACATTCATGCCACATTCAAAGATGCAGCAAGAGCAATGGGATTGCTTGAGGATGATGCAGAACATAGGCGCTGTTTACAGGAGGCTGCAGTCATGAACATGCCCTCACAGCTGCGCCAATTGTTTGCTACATTAATGGTATTTCAAACACCATCTGACATCAGAGCCCTTCTTGATGAATTCAAGGAAGCTATGTGTGACGATTTTATCAGACATGACCACCTCCATGACCCAGAAGCTGCACTGCAGGACAGACACATTCATCTCTGTCTCTGGAACATTGACGCATGCCTCAGGGTTCATGGTAAGTCAATTTCAGATATTGAGTTTTCTGATCTTCCACAGCTTCCACACAATTTCGTCCATCCACAAAATCACAATGACCAAATTGACATTGTTCATGAAAGACAGCTCGGTGAGCACATGCTACATCAGCTGAACAATGATCAACGCCACATTCATGACACCATTGTCAATGCAATCACATCAGATTCTCATCAGAATTGCTACTTTGTGGATGGACCAGCTGGCACAGGTAAGACCTTTCTTTACAATACTGTAGTTCACAACCTTCAAGCTTTAGGAATACAGGTGAAATGTATGGCATATTCAGGAATTGCCAGCACATTGCTCATCAATGGAGCAACTGCACACTCCACATTTCAAATACCTATTCCTCTATTGCCTAATTCTACATGTAACATTAAAAGGCAAAGTGCCAGAGCTCAAATGCTGAGAGACACGGCAATCTTTATCTGGGATGAAGCATCAATGATCCCAGCAAATGCATTAAAGGCTGTGGATATCCTTCTCAGAGATATTACCCAGGTTGATAGACCTTTTGGGGGTAAATTCATGTTTCTTGGAGGTGATTTTAGACAGGTTCTCCCAGTTGTTCCCAGAGCAGGTAGAGAACAGACTGTCCGCCAATGCATTATCAATTCACACCTGTGGCATCATTTTCACCAATTCCAACTGGTGACAAACATGAGAGCTGCTCGAGATGACACATACAGAGAATTCTCTGAATGGCTCCTCAGAATTGGCACAGGTGATGAAGCACACGATGCAAATGATTACGTCACCCTTCCAGATGAGATCATGACAGAATCACTGCAAGAAATGATCAACTTTGTTTACCCACCAACTCAGCCTGGTGATGCAGATCTAATGCAAGATCCTACATACATGTCAGAGCGTTGCTGCTTAACACCACTGAATGAGAACTCGCATGAAATCAATGATCTCATTCTACGCCAACTCCAAGGACCAGTGCACACATATCTGAGTACAGACAGAGTTGTCACTGATAATCCAGAGGAAGCTGCAGCATATCCAATGGAGTTCCTCAATGCACAGACACCCAGTGGACTACCAAAGCATAAACTGGAACTCAAGGTATACCCTTCACTGTATTCAGTTTATGAATACTACACAGTTTCTACCTCTGTCTAGATATCTTTCATATAAATTGTTCTCTTTTCATGCTATCCATACTTTCCCTACATGACATACACATTATTTTGGTACATGACATATTGCGTAAACAGTCTACTTATTTTCACAGGTGCAAATATTCAGAATAGTCATAGCCCTTATACATATCTGATTGCCATATTTCAATCATATATGCTACACTTGTAGTTAGACATGCATAACAGTTTCATATGTAATCTCTTATTTACATTTAGTTACCTTCCTACAGGTTGGTGCTACCATCATTTTGTTACGGAACATCAACCCAAAAAAGGGACTCTGCAATGGCACCCGTCTCATTGTACGGGACCTGCAACGCCATGTCATATGTGCAGAAATCATCACAAGTGAGCACAGAGGTCAGTATGTCATGCTACCAAAGATAGCACTGTCATCACAAGATTCTGCTCTGCCAATCAACATTGTCAGGTGCCAATTTCCTGTCAGACTTGCATACTGCCTTACAATCAACAAGGCACAGGGACAATCATTGAGGTATGTTGGTGTTTACCTTCCTAAACCTGTGTTTAGTCATGGTCAGTTGTATGTGGCAGTGTCCAGAGCAAAATCATTTGCTGGCCTCAAAGTGTTCACAACAACTGGTAGACAGACACAGAATGTTGTTTACCGGGAAGTTCTCACATAAGCACATGGTTCATGCAGTTTTATGTACACCCCACTTGCATTGCATCACAACACCACATGCAACCACCCTGCTAGATGTCATACACACATTTTTTATAAGAATATAACCCATAACACTGTATAGACTAATTCCCTGAACTGCACAAAAGTTCAGGAATACTTCAAAGTTACGGTTTCATCAACATTTCACTTTTGTTTTTATTTTTAATGGTTCTTCACAACAGAGCACATTTGACTTTAAATTGTCTAGCTACAAGTAGCTGTTACCTTATGTCACTCACCACCTTTTTGAGATGTGTGCATTACACTATATGTTGAGCAATGAGCAACTGTTATTGCTCCATATTAGACACTTGATTATACTTTTTGTGATACTTTGCATGAAAGTCAAACACATTTTAGATTATTTATACACAGTGAACATGGCATATTCTTATAACATATGTGTATATGTACATCAAAGGTAAGTATCTTCACTTTTCGTTATTGCACATGCTTTTAAGTAGGTTAGGATAACACATTCTTATTTTCCATCTGCTATTAAGGTAAGATCTTTTAAGTAGAGCATATATGACAGTCAGTGGACCAGCACTCAAACAGGTCATGCTATCACAGTCACAGTTACTGCACGCACCATGTAAGTCACTGCAACAGTACTCTCGCTCAGTGCATGTGCTCACAGGCATTCACAGGCCCCATCAGTGGCCACGAGTGTAACCATCACATCTACACTCACAGCATTGCCAATCAGTGCACACTCAACCTCCACTGAGTGGACACAGAGCTGCAGAGTACATGCACACTTACAGTCAGTGCAACCTGTGACAGCATGATAGCTCACTGTCAGTGCATGTACACTAATTGTCAATGTATCCTTTTCTTCTTCATATCTATGCCATTTCAACCTCTTATACTCTGCACAGGATAGTTTCATATAATGTTACCCACATCTTACTTTCACTGTGTTTACCACATATACCTCAGAGCTTCCTGCGTAACCTTACTTTTTAGAATACTTATCATGGAATCATGGAACTTTAACATTGTATTCTTCACACTTTCCAATTTTTATGTTACATTTTTGTTAGACTTAGTTACCTGGGTTATGCGTTTTCAGGTTCACTTGTGTGTTGTTGCCAAGGGAACTTGTTATGCTTCCACCAGTGAGTTTTGTACCCCAACATATTTGGCTACTTCAACCACCCTACCTGTGTATTTTCAGCTCTGTCCCCAGTAATAAGTATACATGTTTCTAAAGGTCTTTTTCTTAGACGCTACAAAACTACTATACACCCTCCCACTTCATAAAACTGTGTTCTATTTTATCCCACAAAACTCACTGAAATAAGGATTACCCAAACAAAGGATGCAACCTTGACGTGGTGTTTGGGCTTACAACCAATGCATCTAGCAACAGCACAGTATGCACATACTATATACAAAAATTCATTTCATTCTCTCATTCTTCTCCACAGATTACAGTATTAAAAGCCTTTCAAATCTTCATGGTGGTATTCTCAATTGTTTACACCATATTGTGGCACAGACTAGCTTAGTATTGATAGCCCGCTTAACGCGGGCTCCCCTAGCCCCAGGTCAAAAGTTGCATATTAGCCTTGGAAAGACTACCGCAGTGCCCCCATGAAAGCTGCATGGTCCGCATTGTCGGTGAGCATGGATGAAAAAGCTCGCATAGGATCACGAGAGGATGACGTCATGGGCCTCTGCATTGGAGCACGTGATATCCGGCTTTGCAATGGAGAAATCAACAAAAATTTGCGAGAAACACTTGTGCAAAAATGCTCGGATACCTGCGCTAGGCTATGGGGCTTTAGAAGATGAAGGAGAAAGTCCAAAAGCCCCATAGCCTAGCGCAGGTATCCGAGCATTTTTGCACAATTTTGTCTCGCAAATTTTTGTTGATTTCTCCATTGCAAAGCCGGATATCACGTGCTCCAATGCAGAGGCCCATGACGTCATCCTCTCGTGATCCTATGCGAGCTTTTTCATCCATGCTCACCGACAATGCGGACCATGCAGCTTTCATGGGGGCACTGCGGTAGTCTTTCCAAGGCTAATATGCAACTTTTGACCTGGGGCTAGGGGAGCCCGCGTTTAGCGGGCTATCAATACTAAGCTATGTGTATTCTATGGACACACATGATGCTATGCACAATATGTTATATGCTATGCAACTCCATGGAATTTTACAAACAATATAGTCCCTATTGATATGATGAAGACTAGCAGTTTTTTGATAGCCCGCTAGACGCGTGCTCCCCCTACCCCCAATCAAAGCTGGAGATTAGCCTTGGAAAGACTAACGCAGTCGCCCATCGAAGCAGCATGGTCCGCATTTTTGATGAGGATCACGGGAAGGTGACGTCATGTGCCTCTGCGATGGAGCACGTGACCATCAGCATTGCATTGGTCAAATCGACAAAATTGCGAGAAAAAATTGTGCAAAAAATGCTCGGATACCTGCGCTAGGCTACGGGGCTTTCCTCCTCTTCTTATTCAGCCCCGTAGCCTAGCGCAGGTATCCGAGCATTTTTTGCACAATTTTTTCTCGCAATTTTGTCGATTTGACCAATGCAATGCTGATGGTCACGTGCTCCATCGCAGAGGCACATGACGTCACCTTCCCGTGATCCTCATCAAAAATGCGGACCATGCTGCTTCGATGGGCGACTGCGTTAGTCTTTCCAAGGCTAATCTCCAGCTTTGATTGGGGGTAGGGGGAGCACGCGTCTAGCGGGCTATCAAAAAACTCTCTATATACTAGGATCCCTATATGCTAATTTATGCCAAACCAATCAGATTGTTCTAAATTGTACCACGTGACCTGATTATGCGGACACTATCTCCTCCCAGGGTATTCGTTCCATGGCCCCCAAATGTTTGTCAAGGATAGACATTTGGGTCTACTACTTACATAAGACGAGATATGATTTTTATCATTGTTTTTCGCTACGTTATTCAACTTTCTTTCCATCACCATTCACAGTAAAACTGTTGCTCCTCCCTGCTGTACAGCGTGTTGTCAGTTTTGCGAGCGGTCCTGTAGGACTAAGTATCTGTGTGTGTTATTGCGAGGAGACTTTGGTTGCTGTTCTTCCTGGTAAGCCTGCTCTACTTTCATGAAATGGATTTTCATTTAAGATTTCCTGTATTTCCTTTGTCCATTTCATCCGTACTCTACAGTTGCAAACCATTACTACCATATAGTTGCAGTGTGACTTGGAGGAGAATTTTGTCGTTCTGCTTCCAGTTTACTGATGTTCTCGCTTGATTTCATTTGCCAAGGAATCCTACTTTTCGAGGGTGATATCGCCATGACAGATCTTCCCGAGCCGTTCGATTCTCTCTGCTAAACCATAGTGCTTTTGCCGGTAAGTTGTGATAAACCATATAGAAGATAGTTTCATGTTGTATTTTGTGGTATATTATGGTGTATTTCGCTTATTTCTTACACTTTGTTACCTGACATGGGATGACATTCGGGAAGCTTTCAGGTTGGGTTGTTTTTGCATGATGTGAAGTCACAGTTTCATTTTGACGAAAGTAAAGTAAGGCGTGGTAAAATATCAACCAGTAGCGTACTGAAATTGTTTTTTCTACCATCTAAAGTTTTTCTGTGTTTCTCCTGTATGAGGTTGTTCGTTGTGTTATCTACTATAACTCTGAGAGGTTTGTAGCCCTCCCCTCGTATGGTTTAAGCAATGAAGAGACTGCTGTTCTTCTTTCATGTCAAGGTTGATTACAAGCAAACTACATGACTTGCTAAGTTTCTTGAGTGTTAGCCATATAGCGTTTTGGTATCCTCAATCGTCATTCTGGTATACTTTGTCAGTAAACACGCGAGGGGATTCCCAAGTTCATCTCACGATCGCAGATACATTCAATCTTTTGTTTCCAAACAACTACATTGTAGATTTGTGACTGCAGAGGTTCTGGAAGTTGTTTGGCAGATTCCTACTGGACTACTTAATAATTGCTGGGATTTTTAGCGTGCTGTTCACTTTCAGCTATGCTAGGCCACTCTGACATTGTTTACAGTTGAGACCGGTCTGAGTTGAGATGTTGTTTGTTACTTCTACATAGCTCTTTATGTTTACAACACAGTTATTTTAGGCTAGAGCTAGGATGTTATCCAATTTAGTCTGTGGATTATTGCAGTTTGATATTCTATTTCTGTTTCTTTTTCTTGCATTAGTTGCGGGAACAATCTCGTGCATTCTCTCCAGAATCTTGAGGGGCGTTTCATATTACTCTCAGCCCGTAGCTGATGCCTTACTTACTTCCAGTACAGTTTGTAGCTGAATCCCAGTACTCTTTATTTACAACACTTTTATAGTTCTTTTCACTATGTATCGTAGTGTAAGTTTTGAGGAGTCAAATTAGGGGTTCCTTTATCCTGAATGTTTCTTTGCTGGAAAACAGTTGCTATAAATTCCATTAATGATTTTCATAGATCATTCTCTACATGATGATTAAGTTTAAAATGAAGTACTTACTATTAGGTAGCATGATCATCGCTACTGTGTAGACTTGATTGTTCCGAGCCTCTACCATCAACTCCTTCCACAACAAATACTGTAATTGCTCGAAACCCGATTTGATGATTAATATTGTATAGCATGTTACCTGTACATAACAGTAGTCTTATATTTGTATGAAGTAAGACTATGAGGTCCTCTCAGCTATTATAATTCGATACAAGCTAATGTAATGGCTAAAGAAAGCTAATATACCAGTTACCATAGGATTACTGGATGCAACCAATTACAGGTTTATGGCTCAAATTTAATTGTGTACCAGAGTGGAGAAGATTTGTGATCACCCACTTGGTCATAGCCGTAGTCATTCCTGTCAAGTGATTGGGCTATATTGTATATGTTATACACTGTTGCAGTTATACCGCTAGATTTTACAACACTATCTACGTTAGAAGTGAAGTATGCAGGAGATAATATGTGATGTTATTCACTAATGTCTCATGTAAAGAACAGTTTGAGTAATTATGTGCTAAACGCGTGCTCCCCTTACCCCAGTTCAAAAGTTGCAGATTAGCCTTGGAAAGACTAACGCTGTGCCTCCATAAAAGCTGCATGGCTACATTTTCGATGAGCAAGGATCAAAAAAGCTCGCATAGGATCACGAGAAGGTGACATCATGGGCCTCTGTTATGGAGCACATGACCTTTGGCCTTGCATTGTGCAAATCGAAGAAAATTGCAAGAAAAAATTGTGCCAGAAATGCTTGGATACCTGCGCTAGGCTACGGGGCTGTACAGGAAAAGGCTAAAAGTCAAGAAGCCCTGCAGCCTAGCGCAGGTATCCGAGCATTTCTGGTACACTTTTTTCTTGCAATTTTCTTCGATTTGCACAATGCAAGGCCGAAGGTCATGTGCTCCATAACAGAGGCCCATGATGTCACCTTCTCATGATCCTATGCGAGCTTTTTTGATCCTTGCTCATCGACAATGTAGACCATGCAGCTTTTATGGAGGCACAGCGTTAGTCTTTCCAAGGCTAATCTGCAACTTTTGAACTGGGGTAAGGGGAGCAAGCATTTAGCGGGCTACCAGTACTAAGCTATTATATATCTAACTTCACAAAATGGTGCCATGACTATGAATAATGAATAAAAACATGACCATGACTTAACCAATTTGTAGTTTACCCCATGTTTCTTTCAAAAGTGCATGCAAGTTGTGGCGCACTTTTCACTATATCATCCAACTGAAGGACTGTAAGTGGGCTTACCCATCTATTCCCTGTCGTCTTCATGTGGTCTTCATGTGACTGATCATACAACAGTTTGGCACTTGGTGCGTTATTTGAAACTTGGATCGATCATGTCGGGGTCTTACTCTACTACATTCCTTTCAATAAGAAACCTATCAGAAACAGCACAACAATCTATTTAACACCATACCTTTCTTTCTCCAGCTATTGGCTATTGCACATTTGAAAGGAAGCTCCTCTATGATACAATGCCTACATGGAGCAATGCACATACAGCTATTTCCTCTGCCACGGATAGAATCGCCCTACAAAGTTGTATGTTACATTAACGACCAAGATTCTGTGATCAATATTTGCATCATAGGAGATAAGATCATCCCTATCCTTTTGTTCATGAATGTGTAGGGCAGGGGTGATAAACTCATTCTCTTACCCGTTTTTTTATTTAAAACTAAGTAGTAGTCAGCTGCTCAAGGAAATAAGGGCACTTTAAGTACTGGGTGAAAAATACTTTTTAGTGTAGTAATTGTTCGAGAACAAATTGCTATTACTATAGTTTCTTAATTTCCTTGGTTATTACTCGTTTCTTAAAAGCCAGTATTTTATGAAAGACATGCACATGCGTTTCTCTATACAAAATGTGTAGTCTGCCTCTAAGAAGTACGAGAGAAACCACATAAGAAAGTGTACACTTTCACTATATCTACATATATTAAGTGCTAGTATTAAGCATGCTAAGGAAGTATTAAATCATGAAACATGTTAAGGAAAGAGCATAGTTTATAACAGAGTAAATAGCAAACTGAACTCATTATGACGCAGGTGTAAAAGGCAAGATGGTTCCTATATAGTAAATATTCAAATGGAATAGCATATACATAGCTATCAATTCCTGTCATACCCATCAGTGGAAAGTCTTAATTCCATTGTATAATCACCTAACAACATAGCATGATTGCGTGAAACATGCAAAGAAAGGGCCCTACCTTTTCCGTAAGGCATCACAGAATATTTCTGCAAATCTCTAATATATTTCAGTGTCTTCCAATCCCACTTACCATTTACAGCGCACACTGGCCATAGCTGATCTATTTTCCTCTTCCAAACTTTTTGCACTTGAGAATTTCGAGAAACTTTTACGGCATGGACTTGTCAGACATAACGACCATAACAAATGGGAAGAACGTTAGCTCATTGAATAGATGCAACAACATGAGCCCACTTTACACGACACTTTTTAAACCTAGGTTACGTTAACCCGGGTTAAAGTTTTTGCGCTTTACAAGGCAAATTTGCTTTTTGTCGTGTAAAGTGGATCAGGGTTTAACCTGGGTTAATATTATCTAAGCGCATGCGTGTACTGTCTGCCGTTGTTGTGTTGCGAAGGCTGAGCAAAATGGCAGACTACCACACGTTAGCTATTTTAGCAAAGCTTTTCCAGTTGCTGGCTTTTATATTTAGACGAAGTTCTGCTGTATCGGGAATAAGCCGTAATAGACGGTTAAGGGCAGCTGCAAGAAGAAGAGTAAGGAGTTATTTGCAGATGCGGCGAAGAACGAATGTAACAACTTTGGCAAACATTGTCCGTGCTCTGTGCTGTCCATTGCCAATAGAAAGAAGTTGTTGGAATAAGGCAAGAAGCGAAAATTGGTGGGATGGTATTGTAATTGCAAGGTTTACTGATGAAGATTGGTTAAAAAATTTTAGGATGAGGAAGGCAACATTTACATTTATTTGTGAAAAACTTCATCCGTATCTTCACAGACAAGATACAAATATGAGGAAGGCACTTTCTGTTAAAAAACGGGTAGCTGTGGCACTCTGGAGACTTGCAACTGGCTCTTACTTCAACACTATTGGGCACCTCTTTGGAATATCAGAGGCCAGTGCCTCCTGCATATGTGATGAAGTCTGTGCAGTAGTGGCAAGTAAATTACTAAAAATATTTGTTAGATTACCAGCTGGACCAGAACTCTCTGAAGTAATTAATGATTTTGAAGAAAGATGGGGGTTTCCACAATGTGCTGGAGCAATAGATGGATCTCATATACCAATAAAAGCACCCTTGGATTACCATGCAGATTATTACAACAGAAAAGGTTGGTACTCTGTTATTCTACAAGGGCTTGTTGACAGCAAGTATAGATTTAGAGATATCAATGTTGGGTGGCCTGGTAAAGTGCATGATGCAAGAGTGTTTTCTAATTCAAGCCTTTACAAGAAAGGAACTGATGGAACACTATTTCCAGAAAGTCAGGCTAGGAATATAAATGGGACAGCTGTTCCTGCATTTATTATTGCTGATGCTGCATACCCACTCTTGCCATGGGTAATGAAGCCATTTCCTGATAATGGTAACCTACCAATTCAAAATTCACATTTCAACTATAGACTTAGTAGGGCACGCATGGTTGTTGAAAATGCATTTGGGTGTCTCAAAGGAAGATGGAGGTGCCTGTTAAAGCAAAATGAAGCACATTTTGAAAAGATCAACAATGTTGTTGCTGCTTGCTGCACACTTCACAATATTTATGAGACATTTCATGATGATTTTGATGCAGATCTAAGTGAAAATGTAGATAGATCAACTCAAAGTGTTTGTGCTGGTGAAACAAGCTTAGGAAATAAAACAAACAGGGATGCAGAGGCAGTGAGAAATGCTGTTGTTCAATACTGTCAAGATAGCAACACATAAACAATATTATATTAAAGCACATTTGTATACACTGGTTCATCTTGATTAGCAGGAATTTGTTGTTGTTGCCTTGAACTATGAAATGGATACTGGCTGTATGTAGAGGGACCATAAAAGTGGGGTGGTTGTTGCATTAATGTTGCAGCAGTTTGCATGAACATATTCCCCATCACTTGCAGCATGTGCATTTCATGGTCGCTTTCTTCCTTTCGTCGTTTCTTTTCTTCTTCTTGTTCCATTTTCTGTCGCTCATCTTCCCTTTTGTAAAATTGATGATCTGATAATCTCTGTTGTTCTTGAATCATTGCAATCATATCAGATAAAAAGCTCTCACGTCTTGTTCTTTTTCTACTCTTCCCATGCTTTTGTGACAGTTGTTTTTTTGCTACTTCCAGAACCTTAAAAAAATTAAAAGAATCAACATAGACATTAAAAAGAATTTCCATGTCTGATCATATAATTGGGTAAATTCACAAAAAAGATTTGTGAATTGGCTGGAACCAATGGGGCTGGAACACTGACTGCTAGATAAATACCACACACATATTCCTGTGAAGGAAACATGCTTTTTTACTGTAAATATTTGAAGAATGATGCCAAATGCCATTATACAGCACATTCTGATCAGACTTCTTAGGTAATTTGATCAATGCAAAGCAAATGAGTTCATTTTGATCTCTTTGCTTTGTATTACGAGCAGGTTTTTTTTTAATTTTTATTTAGCTTGGGATATAATTTATAACACCATTGCTTGCATTAAAGGTTGGGAAACAGGCAGACAAGCTGGACGGAAGTCAGAGAAAATGTGTAATTTTAGAGAGGGAAATGATGCACACATACCTGCCTGCCTTCAATTTCATCTACCATTGTTGGTATATCAGCAGCTTGACTGTCCAGCTCTAGGGAATCTATTGTTGATGGGGACGATAAGCTGACAGGGACAGGTATAAAATCCTCAGAATCTTCATTGCTCTCATCTTTGGGTTCATTCTCGGTTTCCTCTTGGTCTAGACTCTCGAGTAGGTTGATAGGTTTCGTTATGGGCCTATGACCCAAGATACTGTCTAACTCTTTAAAAAATGGAAATGTTTTTCGTTGATTCCCAGAACGATTATTATTGTCTTGCACTTTTTTATATATCTGCTTCAGCTGCTTTATTTTTTCTCGAATCTGGACGTGGCTTCTTTCGAAACCTTTCTCAGCTAGTCTTTTGGCCATTTTTTCATAGACAGGCCTTTTTCGTGTGCATCCATCAAGATCCTGTGGGATTCGCTCGTCACCCCAAATGTGGAGCAGAGAACGCACTTCCTCGTCATCCCAGAGAGTAGCGCGAACTACTTTATAATTTTCCATAATGGACTGTCACTTTCAGTGGCGTAGCACGCTGGAATTTGGCGGCCTGGTTTATGACGCATGCGCATTGAAGTAAGCAAACCCAGGTTCAACCCACTTTCACTTTACACGGCACCTAACCTAGGTTCAACCTAGGTTGAACCCACCTCCTAAGCAGGAATTTCTTAACCTGGGTTAAACTTGGGGTGGCTCACTTTACACGACAAAATGTAACCCAGGTTAGCGTTAACCTAGGTTAGAAATATGTCGTGTAAAGTGGGCTATGGTCTTCTGAAACAACAGGTTTGCTACTTTTCTGATTTCCATGTCAACTACCTTTGAGATATGTAGCTAATCAGTTCATTAATGGGGCAGAAAATATGCAAATGTTACTACTCATTAACAGTCCCTAAAGTACTTGGATTCAGCGTAATAGATGTTTCTTCATCACCATTCCTATGAACAATATTCCTCACAGGAATAAAGGTATTTATTAATTACTTTCCACTTATGTTCATACTAGGTACATTGTCTGAAAACCAACTGCAGGGCACGGATGGTACTGCGCAAGCGCCAATGCACCGATGGCTTCAGGTGGAGGTATCCACGGAGGAAGTGCTACGGAACCAGGTCTATTAGGGAGAGATCATTTGCTGCCTGTTCACACCTCCCCTTGGCCAAGATTCTGCTTGTCATATACCATTGGTGTTTTTCGGTGCATCTTACCTCTTGCATGGGCATGCTGGCAATTGCTGAACACACTGCAGTTGACTGGTTCCAGTACATGAGAGATGAGTGCTCATGGAAACTTATGGCAGAGCTGATCTTGCTTGGTGGCCCAGAGTCAATAGTGGAGATTGATAAGAGCCTCGTGATCAACAGAAAGTACAATAGAGTTGCTTGCAGGGAATAGCATCAGCATTGGGTGTGTATTACAAACAGATTCTTAGGACAAATCTCATTGTTAATTTCCCTCAATATAAGGACAATTTACAATGGTATGGTTTTAATTTGACTCTATTGGTGAATGTACATTAGCTACTTTTGCACAATTTCTATTTATATTTACAATTTAGAAAGTAATTGAAGATCTGCATAAATAAACAAGGCCCCCCTTCCAGAATGATACAACATTTCCTATTTGTCCACTAGGTATTTGGAATATATGACAGAGATACCAATGTCGGCATAATACAATTTGTGGACAGAAGAGATGCAGCCACGCTTTTGCCCATAATACAACACCATGTACGCCCTGGTAGCATGATATATTCTGATGGCTGGGCTGCATACAATACATTGGACCAATTGGGTTATGGCCACCGGGTTGTAATCCATGATGACAGTTGTTGGAGTTTGTTGTTGTTCTTTTTTAAAGAATGCTATCAACATTGGCATAGTTGTTTTTTAAGCTCAGTCTACTATAAAAGAGATTTAGCAGATATCACCTTCATGTCTTATATTCTTGTTTCGTATGCAATAGCTTTAGCAACCTTGTCACAATAAAGGGAATGATTGAAGTCTTCCTGATGCTCATATTGACCTGTCGGGAACGTGTGAGTATGGCAACCATGCACATTAGAACAATATAACCTCTCAATAGTAAATTGCATTTGCTTGGGGCAGTGAGCACCTATTCATTGCAGAGAAAATGGTCACAGAGGAGCTTCCTTTCAAATGTTTAATAGCCAATACCTACAAATTGGTAAGTCGTGGCCACGTTTTTATTCGTTATTCGTAGTCATGGCACCATTTGGTGACGTTAGATATATAATTTAGGTTGATTTAGTGCATGCCCCAAAGTGCAATCCGCCTAACTATATATATATATATATATATATATATATATATATATATATGTATATATATATATATATATATATATATATATATATATATATATATATATATATATATATATATATATATATATATATATATATATATATATATATATATATATATCTTTCCAGAATTTCTCAATAATATAAAGTCAGATATAATTTGAAGAAAAACAACTATGAACTCAGTATATATATATATATATATATATATATATATATATATATATATATATATATATATATATATATATATATATATATATATATATATATATATATATCAACTATATATATATATATATATATATATATATATATATATATATATATATCAACTATATATACTATATATATATATATATGAACTCAGTAGCTTGCGAGTAACCAGGATTTCTCCTTTTTCAGTGCAGACAGAAACATTATTATTCTCAGAACAATCAGGAGAAACTTAAAATTTGCCACCACCGGGAATCGAACCACGGATCTCTTGCTTTCCGGGCAAGAGTCTTAACTACTAGACCACAGTGGCTTGTTTTACCTCTCCTGATTTTAGCACCTTTAGGTTACTTTCGGCTTTCGCCTGTTTCAAGCAGCTCTATATATATGTATATATGTATATATATATATATATATATATATATATATATATACATATATATATATATATATATATATATATATATATATATATATATATATATATATATATATATATATATATATATATATATATATATATATATATATATATATATATATATATATATATATATATATATATATATATATATATATATATATATATATATATATATATATATATATATATATATATATATATATATATATATATATATATATATATATATATATATATATATATATATATATATATACATATATATATGTATGATAATGAGTCAAAGCTGCACTAATTTAGTATATAAATAAAACATAGAGAATTGAAAAATATACTTTCTTCTGTTGTAAACGTTTTGATATATTATCTTCATCAGTACTAACATTACAATGATACGGGGCCTACTTAAATTTCCTACATAACAATGGGGTGACAATAGGTGTTACTCAAGGGGATCCTGCTTATTAACAATTGTTCCAGTGGTAGAACGTAATTCAGGGGAGGGCCAAAGCTGTGAAGAAAGAAACAATAGAATGACAAGGTGTAGACAAAGGCCATATAACAAGTGTAAATTGAATGCTAGACAAAGAAATAGGTGGGAAATACTGGAGAGTTGAAAACAATAGGCAGACACTACTAAGAAACCAGGCATTCTAAAAGAGAAGTTATGAGTCTACAAATCTGACGTTAAGTCCTTCTGGTGCAAAACTACCTAGCTTAAACTGCCAAAACTCTTCTCTATGTCTAGACTCCCCAAAAACCCTGGCTATGATCTGAAAACTAACATCCTCCTGTGATAGATTATAGGCTATATAGGTTTTCCTTACATGGATTTGCACTGGTTATAGTAGAGTATTATTAGAGTATTATGTAACGATTAGGTAAGGTATTGATTTAGATGTGCTTAGTATTCAATTTCTACTATTGTTTATGTTAGGTTTCCTAGGCTACCGCGACATGTCGACATTGTCACTTGTCAACGCTTAGTTGTAGGCACGCACGATATATTTTTAGGGCATTACGCAGCAAAGTTTAGGTAACTTGGTTTTGTTATGTATTTTAAGTAATTATGTAATGTGACTATTTTGAGTAAATAGTTGTGTATATAAGGAATCTATTTCGCTTGATTTAGTAGTCGGGCTCAGCGAGCCACACAGATGAGTTGTTTGTGTACGCAAGGTATACTTAGAATATATATATGCTGGTGAATTTATGCTAAAATTCAGTGTTTTCTCTGCGTATCCTGCAACACCTCCATAAAACCGTGATGATTAGCTTCAGTAAAGTGTCTAGAAATATCCGCCTGTGTGACTACTTCTCCCTTAGAATACCTCCTGCTAGCTGACTTGTAGTTATTAAATCTAACCCTAAATGACATAAAAGTACTACCTACATACATATATATGTGACCCAATCAAATGCATCAATGAAAACAGTTATCACCAATTACAATAGTAGTATTGTATGTTAAAAGTAGTATGTATTACAAATCTGCTAGTAATATTTGGCCATCTAGCTCTACTGTACAAGAATCACATAAGAAGAAGCATTACCGCCAAGTACAGGCCTATCCTCAAATACCCTCATCCATTATTTGCAATACTCAGGTCAACATTTGCCTCCTCTAAAATGATGCTGAATAATGAATAATTTGAATCTATATCAAGCTTTTGAAGTGAGCTCTCAATGGCAGCTAAAATCAAAATGGCCATCATTACCTCATGCTACTGTAACAGTTTCTTCGATAACACTGCAGCCTATAATGTGGTGGAGGATGTGTGCTTATGACGAGAAATGGGACTTTTAGGATTAAGTTTTTTCCGTTCATCAGCTGTAAATCTAATTTGACGAAACCCTTGTAAGGTAGAGTCATGTTATTTATGACACGAAGTTCAAGTAATTCACTTAAATCATGAATTTTCATGGGAGGGAAATGTTTCATCAAAAGTCCCTCAGATAAGACCGAAACATGTAAGCCAGTATCCTAAAATGCTGTTGATGCAATATCATTAGGCAAGTATTTTACCATACATTTACTCCCAATTAATTGAGCGACTTTTGTTTAAGATTTAAGGTGAGGTGACTGACAAATATATCATTATTACAGTTTAGAACTTGTTGCTGATTTAAAAGGTGATGTAAGGCTTCACAGAAAGCTTTGTGTTCCGGTCAATGTTTTTTTTCACAATCAGCACTACAATAATGAACACATTGACATTGCTTGCAGAGAAACATCCAGATTATTAGCATTATGTCCAGTGCTGGCAGAGAAATGCAATATTTATCTTGGGACTCTTTTACAGCTACAATATGTCCCTCAAGCGTAGCTTCCCTTGGTGTCCCTGGTTTGGCCTTTGCTTTCGGCAACCACGGGCAAAATGGTCACTTGACCAACATATAAAACAATGCTCACAATGAGACATTCCCTGAGATGCAGAAGTCTAGCATGTAGGGGATCTTGTTGGTTTTTTATCAAGCATATCATTTGGCTTCCCTGACCTATTGTGCCTTATGACTTCTTTTCTTACATCTACATCTGCTCTTAAGGGCCTCCAATGCTGCAATAAGGTTGCTTGATTTTTCTTTCTTGACATCAACATTAGCTGTTTGTGTTGATTCAGGTACAGCAGCAGCATTGTCTGGATTTAGTGGCTCTTTTATGGGCAGCAAATTTATGTTGCCTTTGATTGTCTGATGATATTCCAACATTGATTTCCCTTATAAGACTTTCATCTAGGACTTTACTTCCTTGTGGGAAGGGACGCATTCTTGTACGAATTGCATCACCTGCCAAACTTGTCTCAATGGTATTCAAAAACACACTTTGCACCAGCTCGTTGTCATATTCCATTTTTGAACCCTTTTCTTCAGTGGTCAATAAAATGTGTTGCCATAGTCAGGGGCGGCTGGGAGTCCAAATGAACTGCTACTGAAATATTTGCGTATTGAGTTAAAGTGTTTGTAGAGTGTGTTAAGTAGAGGCACAAAAACTTGAATGTTTAGGCAGAAAATGGCACCAACAGCAAAGAGAGCATCACAGCTGCAGGGCTTTACCATACTTTCTGCATTAAGGCACTTTCAATCGATTCAAAAAAGGAAAGCAAACCAAAAGCAGACATTCTGTCTTCTTTTAGAAAATTTACGGAAATGGAATCGTGCTGTATGTTTGTCGTTTCAACTTGTACTATTGGCTTTCAACCGTTAACAAAGTGTTATGCCAGTTCCTCGAAGTTTTCATGGTCTTCCACAATTGCAAGGATGGTAGGATATCGTATGGAACAGCTTTGATAATAAGCGTTTTAAGACCAACTGTCGTATCACGAAAGGAACACTTTTGTACATATTTGGAGCAGTAGGTGACTTACCGACAAGAGAAACTATTTGTGAAGAGCCAGTGGCTCCAATGACAAGATTAGCAGTGTGCATTTACAGGCTGGCTAGAGGGGACTACCTCCACACCATTGCTGAGCTCCTAGGGTTAGGAACATCAACTGTGTGTTTAATTGTGCAAGAAGTAGGCAGTGCAGTGATTACTTGATAGTGGAAGCCATTTGTTGAGAAAAGTATGCCAAAAACATTGCAAGGTTTTAAAGACAGCATGACATTATTTGAAGAATTATGGCAATTTCCTAGTGTAAAGGAGTACCATAATTTCAAGAATTTTTATTCGATTGTTGTAATGGCCATTGTTGATGCGAAAGACAGGTTGTGTGTGGGCAAGCAGTGGTTATCCTGGGAATAGCCATGATGCAATAATTTTCAAATCAACAGATCTAAAGCATAAGATTTCAAACAAAAATTATCTTCCTTCTTGTATCGTGGCTTCTGAAATGGAGATATACTCGGTTCTTCTTGGTGATTCTGCCTTCCTTTTTCTTCCATGGTTGATGAAGCCATATGGAAATGCCATTCAAACCAAGGAGCAGCGTTACTTCAACTACCGTTTAAGCACAACACTTATGGTAGTAGAAGGAGCATTTGGTCAGCTCAAGGGCCATTGGAGAATCCTTCTTTGGAAGAATGAATGCCACAGTGAAGAACTGAAACTAGTGTCCCTTGCCTGTATCATTTTGCACAATATATGCATTGATTTAGAAGACAAAGGAATGAGGGCATGGGATATAACATTTGATGAGCAAGCACAGAAGCAGCACCCAAGAGAAGTTGTGAGAAACATGCTTCATATGACTAGTTGCAGAAAATTTTCTGGGAGTTCACAAAAAGCTAGACAAGTTCGAGATCACCCCAGAAATAACGTTTGGGATGAGAAACTTCAATTAGATGCTTAGCTGAACACTGTTAAAGAACAGTTTTAAAGTATATAATAAGAACTATCTTATGTATTGTGTTCTTACATGCTACATAAGGGAGCTGTCATTTTTACTGCTGGGTACAGGGTGTCAACTTGTTAGAGGGGTGTCAAATTTTTTTGACTTGTTTTATTGTGAAGCCAAATTTTTGGCAATTCATGATGGAGAATCAATTTTAATAAATTCCCATCATAAATTTACTTTACATGCCTAGTGCAAAATATTTCTTTTTCTAACAGATATCCATAACATGATTACTTTCTCTAAATAAATGTTTAAGAGCAACAAGCTAATCAAAACATTATTGAGTGTTCTTTGATTCCCTTTCTGTCCACTTTCCTTCATATCCAGATTTTGATAAAAGCACTCTCAAGCCTTAGATCCAAATTGACTGACATACAGCATTTCAAAATGAGACTTCAAATATAATTGAAAAAACAATGGAGAAAGTAACCTTTTTTATTTGTTTCAAAAATTCTTCCAACACTGTACCCACAATTAAAAATGACAATTCCCTGTTTAGCTTCACAGCTTTATTTTTGACTTTTGGAAAAAAGTGTAAGAAGGTTCATTCAGGTTTTGGAATTGCACTCATGGTAGAATGCAAGAAATGATACTTCTTTTCTGCATGTAGAAACATGCTTTATCACATTAAGTTTCTTCAAAAAGCATTTTCCAGCCTGTAATAGCATAATCTGGGTTTAGAGACACATATTGTGCCAGCAGTAGATAGATTGAGATGTATCTATTTACTCAATTGTACAAAAGTAAACTCTATGAAAATATTAAGGTTGAAGAATTTTGTTATGAATTTTCATCATGATTTAAGAAGCTTTTACATAAAAAGGATCAACAAAACTGTTGAAAAAGTTTTCATCTGCATGTCTCTATTCAGTCATGAGATAAGTTCTGATTTTGAAAATGTAAACTTTGCATACAAATATAGTTTTATCACTTATAGTATTTTGTTCATTGGAAATATCCAGAGTAGTTTATCTTGATATTCCATCATCCATATAATATATGATACCCAGGAAGAATTATTTCTTGAATAGTTGCTCTCGCCACTTCTTGGTTGACTGTGATTAAACATGCATGGATTGTCATACACTTGTGGTTGCCTTTGAGAGGCAAATGGAATCTGACACTGTAGAGTCATTGGTCCTTGCTCCTGGTTTCTGAATATGGCTATCATTGTTTGGAACATCTGCATCTGCATATACATCATTCTTTTCTCATGCTCCCTGTTTTTTCATTTTCTTTCTCTAACCATTCATTCATCCCATTTAATGGATCTTTTAATCAAACATAGTGACTGTTGTCACAGCCTCCTTCAATAGGCTTATGGGTGTTTCGTTTTTCATTTGTTTTGATGGAGTTGGCAGAAAAAGCCCCTTATCCCTTAGTACATTGTTTGGCAATACATCCTCAAATGCTCTGGAGTTTGATGTTTCACCAGTACCTGCATTTCTTTCTGCTGCAAGCAAATGATGGCTCAGATGCCAAATTTGGATTGCATGAATCCCGAGATGCTACAAAAGGGACCACTTGTTTAAACCATGGTGGCTTTTGATCCATACAGTTTTCAAGTCCTGACCCACATGTTATTGTCATTGACGCTTTCTTACATATAGCAACACAGGACTTAAATTTTGTCATTGTTTGTACAGGTGTAAATGCAAAGGACTCCTTGCCTCTTTTGTTAAGGCAATCCGTAACGTCATTCACAACTTTTGAATAAAGTTCTAGGTTTTTTGATGCTTTATTGTTGGTGAAAATCAGTCTCCTTTTGTACAGCTCATTCTCACACATTACATTAACAACTTCATTCACTACTTCGTCTGGCCAGCAAGATTTTCGTCCAGCTTTTCTCTTCTTTTTCAAGGTTACAGATCCTTGTGTATGCAAATCTTGGTCTGATAGTGGGTCAGCTTCACTATACTCCTCATCTGTTTCTTCTTCGGCTTCACTAACAACGGAGGTTCTATCAAAAGAACTCTCCTGGTCATCTTTGTCTACGGTTTGGGTATAACACCAATCTTTTTCATTGCTTTCATCTCCTTTCCCAATGATTTTCGAGCAACCCTTTCTGAAGGTCGCCATACTTTTCTACTCAAGCTTCGTGGGCTATGTGGTGGGCATGAGCAACAAGGTTTAATCACCAAAAGGTTTTGATTCATCGTTGATTGGTGATGATTCATCACATTGCCAATTTAATTCACTCCGCTCTCAAAGCACTGTATGAAATGACAGCGAATTCTTCCCTTATTCTTCGCTCGGAGGGGCGAATTAAATTATTTAATATGATTCGAATAGCCAGTTCATTTCATACAGTGAATTATCAGCACATCAAATTGACACTTAGAAACTTTTTCATGCAATAATTTAATTCTCCGTGCTCATAATGAACTAGGCCTTAGAGACAGAAATCAGGTGAAAAAACCACTAACCTGGAAGCAGAACAATGAAAGTCTCATTTCATGCGGCAACATTACAGCAGTCCTAATCAAAACATCCCAAACTGACAGCAGCATGCATGCCATGCCATTTCATGTCATCTAAATAGGCATCAAGAGCAAATAGACTGCCATAACTTAGCATGAAACACAAAATCAAATATATGCTGAATATTTGTTCACAAGTTAGCAGTAAAAGCATGGTGATTTAGCACATAGAATCAAACATCTTGGAGAAGAACTGTCATGGTGGCAATACCCCTGAAGGAAGGTGGCTGAATCTCATTGAGAGATATGGAAATACATGGATCGCAACATTACGATATGGATGAAATGGACAAAAGAAATACATGAAATCTTAATTCAACCCATTTAAGGGAAACAGAGCCTGCTTACCTGGAAGGAGAGGGACAGACCTTACCTTGCGATCACACACACTGCAATATCGACCTCCGTGACCTTTTGCCAATGTATAAGCACCAGTCCTGCTCAGTTGAGCCAAATGGACATGGAGGAGGGTGTAGGACAGCAATGGCTGTTAAGAGGATTATAACCAAACTCGGTTTAGGGGTTCTCCTTCAGGTCTACTCACTCATAAAGAAACGATTTTCCCACATCTGTTCTTCTTGCCGAGATTTTCCACTTCTACTTACAGCCATTGCAGTCCTATGCCCTCCGCCATGTCCATAAGTAGGAGTGGAATATCTTGGCAAGAAGAACAGATGTGGGAAAATCGTTCCTTTATGAGTGAGTAGACCTGAAGGAGAACCCCTAAACCGGGTTTGGTTATACTCCCCTTGCAGTGCTAGGAGGAGAAGTGTCATTAAAATCGGGCTATAAATGGGTCATGTGGTACAAAATGGAGGCCAGTGATTCCTTGGTGGCAACACATTTCCTTCTGATCGTTGTAGACGATGGGATGATTGAGGAGTTCCCACTTTCATTTGTGCTGGACTCTCAAGGGCATCAATTCTTCCTTCTAGGCTTGGTGGTATTGATCCACAGGTGGTGAATGGCAATATGTCAATATGGGAAGAATCATTGCATTGTAGATCTGTAGTGCAGTCTTTGCATCGATTAGATTTCTCATTGCTTTCAGTAGGTTTATTCATGAAGCAGCTGTTTTCATCGTTTTTCATACATGTTCCGGCATATTCAGGGTGCTGTTCAAGTAGAGACCAAGGTATTTGTACGACTGTGCTTGGTTAAAGGTGGTAAAGTGATTCTTGATACAGATTGGCGATGTTTCACTATTTAATCTTTTGCTGGTCCCGAAAATCATCACCTCCGTTTTTCCCTGTTTTGTGTTTATAATCAGCTCATTACAGTCTAGCCATTTAGATAATGAAGCAAAGTCATTATTCAAGATTATTACAATTTGCTTGATATGCTTATGGGAGTAAAACAGAATAGTATCATCTGCATATTTTACAATATTGCAGGACTCAGGCAGTTGCAGCATTGTTAAAGTGCAGGAGAAATAGCAACAGTCCCAAGATGGATCCCTGCAAGACACCACAGATAATGGGTTCTGCTGAGGATACTGTTTGTTGATAGCATACTTGTTGATGCCGTCACAGAGGTAACAACAAAACGATTGTTGTGGTAGACCTGTAATACCAAAATTAGGGAGCTTGTCAATAACACTGGCCAACAAACAAAAATTGTTTTTCATGGTGCCTAAGATGTTTTAACTGTTTTTAGCTAATTTAAGAGTGCTGATTTCAGAAGTTCTGTCACTTTTTCTCTATCAGGTGTATTTTTTGCTATGGTATACCCCTCCCTGTTGTAAGCAGATGGCTACAATAATGACAGGCAAATCGAAGACACAATACTTTTTTGTTATTTTATGGCACATATTCATGGAATCACATCAAAATAGTCATGATTAAACCTTGAAGTTGTAGAAGAAGCTAGGGATAGACATCGTCAGGCATAAATTGACGTTATAGTGATTTTCTAGAATGGGAGGCTCCTGCATCATTGCGCTTAATAGACCAACAGTAGTCTGCAAGCATGGTGGCATGCCAACGACCTTGATAGAGACCTTCCATGTTGCTGATGTCTTGATAGTGTAGTCGGATTAATCACGTGACCCATCAATCATTCTTCATATATAAATTGTGATTACTGTAAATAGATTATTAGTTTTTGATTACGAGATTGCACTGTGAAGAAGTCTGTTTTCTGAACTATTCTCGTTCGGAACTTCGAATTGGTTATTCTTCGAAAACCATTACAAAAAGTGGTGTAGGACCCGTCGCTTTCCTGCCCTCTCAACGCTCTTAATGGCCTCGTCAGAAGAACTTCTGGGATTGATCAATGGCCTTGCTGGAGCCATTCGTGCGCAACATCAATCCTCAAAAGAACAATCTTCTCGAACGCAAGTTCAAATACAGGATTTGTCAAAAGCTGTTGCAGACTTATCTACCTCCGTGCGTTCTCAGTCCTCGCCGCCCACTTCTACGTTACGTCTGCCTCCACTTTCTTTACCGGAATTTACAGGCGGTGAGTTTCTTGATCGTTTCCTGGATCAGCTTACGCAGGTTTTGTCTTCGTCCAACGTGGCTCCACGATTCTGGATTCCTTATCTCAAGCAGCAATGCCAGAAAGATTCCCGTGCCTTTGATATAATTTCATCGTATGAAACGCAACACAAGGCTGAAATTTCCGACAAAACTACCACTGACGAATTTCGCAAGCTTTACGATGCCTGTCTAAAGACTCTTCGCAACCAGCGCGGCATTCCTGTTGACCAACAAATTCGAACTCTTCTTGCTACGTACTACTCAATGCGTCAAAACCCTTCCGAATCTGTCTCGAATTTTGCTCATCGTTTCCTGGAAACTCAGAACTCATTAGAAAAACTCATTCCTGGCATTCATTCTTCTTCTGATGGAAATCAAATGGAGCTAGTCCACGCCTTTAGCATGAAGTTGCGCCCAGAACTTGCCAAGTCCCTCATCAGTAGAGATCAACCGTTCCAGGATTTGTTGGCTGCAATCGATTGTGCTAAACACCACGAAGCAATGATGGTTCCCGATTCATCATCCATGCCTGCAGAAGTGCTCTATTCCGCTCCGGGACGCTCTTCACATAAGTCTACGAACTTTCACGGTAGGACAAATTCTGCAATATGTAGAAATTTTAATCGTTTCTCCCCTTCCCGTTGTGAGCTTCCCAATAATGTATGTAAGAATGGTTATTTGCATGAATGTAGTGTATGTCTTACGTCTCAGTGTAAGGCTTTACACCATCGCATTCCCCCTACCCCTCAGTTTCAGAAGTTTTCTCATAATAAAGCTCACACTCAAGGTAGATTTTCTCGTGGCAACCCCTCCCCTTCTACTGATACTCGTGCTAAGAGGAATGGTAATTCAACTCCTTCGTCTAACGTATCAGTTAATGTAGCTGAACCTTTAGATTCTGTTAAAAATCTTATTACTGAATCTTTTGCTAGTTTACGTTCGGAGTTAACAACAAGCATTATGGATGAAGTGGAAAAACGCCTTCCTGCACCCCCTTCCCACCCTGTTCCCTCGGGTAGTTCAGCGCAAGATCCCCTTTTTGGCATGCCAGCCGTTACGCCTTCGGCCCCGCTCTCCTCTGTTTCGGCCCTCGATCTTGCGCATCGCAACAGTCTGTGGACTTCCATCACCTCATGTGGTGTTTCCTTGCCCCTCCCTTTGGATAGTTGCTGCTCTGTTTCGTTGGTTAGTCAAACTCATGCGGAATTAGTTGCCAAAGCTAGCCCTACCCTTCTTTTCACCAAATTGGAGCAGCCTATCCCCGTGTCTGTCGCAGGGCCTTCTTCCGATTTACGGGCTGTGGGCACTATGCAGGTCCCTATCGTCTGGGAAAATGGTCGTCTTACCACGTTCACCATGCTTGTTGTTCCCCAATTATCGTGGCCTATTTTGTTTGGTCAGAATCATCTTCGCCAAACTGATGCTCATATTTATTCTAAAGCCCTCAAGGTTCATTTTGCAGATCCGTCTATGAATTTTACTGTAACATGTTATGATTCTAGTCCTTTATCTGCGTTTCCCACCATTCGCCCTCGTGGTGCGCCGCAAGCCTCTGCCGCTAATGTTACTTGTTTACTCACTCCCATGCCATCCTTCTCCAGCAGCATTGCTCACGAGGGCAAACTCCAGTTCTCTCAGGGTTTTACTGTTCTCACTGTGTGTTTACTTATTACCGGTTCACTTCTCAGTTCACCCCTTTTTTCTGGGCCCTTATGGCTGGAAGGCACTACCTTTTCTCCTGGTCTACATGTTCTCAGCGGCCCTTTTAACCTTCAGTCAATTCAGCAGTTTTCACCCACTGGGGATTTCCTATGTTCCCTTTATTCTACTCCTTCTCTGTTCTCTTCTAGTGACAAACATAGTTTTTCTGTTTCATCTTCAAATCTTTTGTGCCATGCAGTTTTCCTTTCTACAGGGTCTCCTAGCTCTACAGACGATATAGCCTCTGGCCGTCTCTTTACTACAAACATTCTCATTCATTCTGATAAGGGCACCGCCTACCTCCCTCATGATATGGCCTTCGGCTCCATTCGTTCTCAAACACCAGATGACCTCTTAACCTATAAGGATGCTTCTACTTACACAGCTCATCATCTTGCCGAATCGTGGCATTCTTGTCTTCTCTCAGACGGTCCATTATCATTTACAGGAGCCTTTGATCCTGTGGTAACCATGCCTACTGACGTCTCTATGACAAATTCTTCTCGTATTCTGTCTCCATTTCTTGATCAACAGCACTCTGACATGACAGTTCAAGACAACTCGTTTCCACCCACCCAGGATTATTCCATTACCAGTTCATCACTTGAGTTTTTACCATTACTTGTTGATTCTTTAGGGCTGGACACGCCAGCTTCTGCTTATGCTCCCGACATTTTGAGTGATGACTTACGTCCCTCAGAGGACCTTGTAGTTGAACCCCTTCAACCTCTTCCTTCACAGCCTTCCCATTCTGATGCTCTACCTGACTTGTCCTCCCTCGCTAAAGAATTTGGGAAATACCTGACTTCTCTCCCGTCCAAATCTGCCATCTCCTCGCAAGCCTGCAAATATATCTATGACCGTTTTCCAGAAGCACAACATCTCCTGGCTACACATGGTAGACTTCGCGGACTAGTCAACGCCTTTCCATACCTCCAGCTTGATGGTGGTATACATGGTGGCACCTATATTCTATCTGTCAATTCTGAACTTTTTGAAAAATTGATCTAGTTATGTTTGTTAGCACACATGTAAAAAAATGTATACATTCGTCTCCATTTTTTTTGGTAGGTAGGGTAGACTGTAGTCGGATTAATCACGTGACCCATCAATCATTCTTCATATATAAATTGTGATTACTGTAAATAGATTATTAGTTTTTGATTACGAGATTGCACTGTGAAGAAGTCTGTTTTCTGAACTATTCTCGTTCGGAACTTCGAATTGGTTATTCTTCGAAAACCATTACAATAGAAGCACCCCCCTTGCTTGTCGCTCACATTACCTAGGTTGTCTGGAAGACATGACAGATGACTGTGCAAAAATGCAACTTGATGCTCATATTTGCACCCAGGTGATGGAGGCTTGCGAGTAATGTTTCAACAAGCTCTTTGTAGTTGGGTGCCTTTGTTTTTCCCAAGAAGAACTTTACTACATCCCTTAATGGCATCCAGGCATTCATTTCTGCATGATTCACAAAAGTACAGAAATTTGAGTCATTCATTAGCTTTCCATTCTGCAAAAATTCCAGCTTTTAATGTCTCTATGGTTAGGCCTGGACATTTTATGCAAATATATTTAAAACAGTCGCTATCTTTCTCAAGAGCCTTTACAAACTGTTTCATGATACCAAGCTTTATGTGAAGAGGAGGAAACACAATCTTGGAACGCTTCAACAAAGGAGGAGCCAGAGCATTGAGAGAGCCAGGAATCAGCTCACTGCGCACAGGCCAATCTCTTTTTATCCGGAGCTCTGTTCTTGCTCTGCTGTCCCACAAACACAAGAAGCAAGGAAATTTTTTGTAACCACCTTGTAGCCCATCGAGAAACCCAACCATTTTCAAATCGACACATATGATCCACTGGTGCTGTCTGTGTGAAACTTTCTCCAGAACAAATTTGATTTCATCATATTTTTTTTGAGAGTTGTTGAATGGCCTAGAGGAACTGATCCATATAAGTTGCCATTGTGAAGAAGAACACATTTCAAACTTCTTTTAGAACTGTCTATAAAAAGGCGCCAATCGTGGAGGTCATACTGTTGGACACCAAGCTGTCGCAGTAGACCAGCAATGTCGTTGCAATATACTATGCTGTTTTCCCAAGTGAAATATGGCAAGATTTCAATATGGCGTTTTCTATAGAAGGTTACAAGAGGTCCATTCTGTAGTAGATTTTTGTCTTTGAGTCTTGAAGCCAGAAGTTCAGAAGATTCTTTGGAAAGGTTGAGATCTCTAGTCAGATCATTAAGTTCTCCTTGAGAAAAAAGCTGTGGCAGTGAAGAAGGAGGAAATCGACATCTGAAACAGCACTGTCACTACTGTCAGTGGAGAAAATGGAGGCTTGGTCTTCTTCTAAGCCAGGCAATTCCAAGTTGAGCAAGCCTTCAAACACACTGGAACAGGAATGTCATTGCAGTGTGGAATTGGGCTAATTGCAAACTGGAGATTTGGATAAACCAACAAATTCCTGTTCTTCCTGTTGATTCCCTTCGTGTTGACTGCACAGAAATAGCAGTAAGTCACATGATTTTCTGGTTCATGCCAAACCATTGGAATACCAAAGCGGAGTGACTTTCTTTCCTTTTGTCTCCTCTGTCGAAGATGCTCAACATATTTCTTGCGTACAATATGCATGCAATACTTTAAAGTAAGCAAGATAACCACACTTCACAAATTCACTGATCCCTCTCCTGGTGGATTGCACTAATTATTCCCCATAAATATAGCAAAACACATTTGGATTCTTTAACCAAGGTTGTCTAGAAGATGTAGCCATGCTTAATTTTTGCTCCACAAATCTGCAACTCAAGTGAAATAATGGTGCATGTTCATTTCCTCTGTGACTTATAAATGACTTCCTTATATCAAAATAATAAACCTTACTGTGACCCAGAAATCAACAAAAAAATGCCACAATTGGTAGCCCTACCTACTACTCAGTGTCCACTTCATACCTCCTTGTATACCTAATAATAAACCTTAATTTGACCCAGAACTCAACAAGAACATGCCACTGTAGTGAAACATAAACATTGTAACTTAGGCCATTTCTTATCCAATTGCATTTTTTCCTTCTCATCCATTCATTCACATTCATCCGCAAATCTCGCCAGTCATTTATTCACACTTTCAAGTCTACACAAACAAACATCTACTAGGTCACATCATCTTACCATCTCCTATGTTTATTTCTATTCATCTCTACTTCACACCTAACCAGCCCTTCTGCTAACTTGCTTACGTAGTTGTAGTTCAGTTAATTTTAGACCACGCTATTTCTGTATACATCCTTGTAATCTGTGTTGCATAGTCAATCAGAGTAGAGTCAGAGTACAGTCAACAACACCGTCTCCTCTCTCTGCCTCCGTGTTCTCTGCACCTTGGATAGGGATACACAACAACAACATGGATCAACGAAGGATGTCACTGAACGAGCAAGCAGTCTATAGGAAGCAACATACACACGTTCATATAATGGTGACCGAGACGTGACCAGAGAATCCTTCGCTGATC
The DNA here is from genome assembly GCA_964019165.1 of Mastigias papua. NCBI lineage: Eukaryota > Metazoa > Cnidaria > Scyphozoa > Rhizostomeae > Mastigiidae > Mastigias > Mastigias papua. The sequence goes on from OZ025276.1 coordinate 4,628,113, forward strand.
CAGCTTTATCAAGCAAGCAAGACAAGCAGCTCATCGCAACTTGCACTCGACCCACTGTAGTGCCTGAACAACACAGCAAAGGTTCCTGGTTAGCCTACTCACTCTTGAGTTGATATCTATCTCGATTTAGGAGGTATATACTATCGTCCGAGATGATTCATATAGGCCTAAACAATACAATTTGAACTTCTAGATATCAGATATCCCATTTATTCCTGTGGTTTCTGTTTGGATTTCCTCCACAGAACGAGCAAGCATAAGTGCCCAGTCTGAACGGAAGATCTGCGGATTCAGTTTGTACTCACAGGTAGCCGCCATCAATCTTGTACTAGCATTCAGTCTGAAGGCAGCCTACTGTTTTAGTTTCCTAAGATGTGTTAGGACTTCCTCATTGCTGATGTTTCTGAAGGTAAACTGGTGGTTTTCAAAGTTGACTGCTTCCGAAATAGGTCTCCAAATATGGTTTGCCACTGGAAAGGATGTCTTTTTTAAAGAACTGGCCATTGGTGAGAAGAAATTGCAGAAAGTGCTGGCAATAGTTAATTTGTTGGTGCTTGTGTCATGATTTATTTTGAATGAAGTTGGTAAGTTGTCTGTTTTCGATTTGGTGGGGAAGATTTCGATTATCGTTTTCCAAAATCAGTCAGGTTTATTTGAGTTTTCCCATAATTTGTTTGGCAGTATTTCCTTTTTGCTCATTGTACCTCATTTTTGACAAAATTTCTTTTACGTTTGTAGGTGATCCAGTCAGCTGCTTCATTAGATTTATGCGCTTTCCACATCATTTGATCACGTGAGTTCATTTCTAATTTTAGCTCATTTGTTATCCAAGGAGATGTTTTCTCTTGATTAGTTTGGTTATGAATGGTGCATATTTGTTTAAAGTTTCTTTTAGGAGAACTTTCATATGCAACCAAGCGTAACTCGGAGAGCTCTTGTTAAAAACAGGTTTCCAATCTTTACTTTGCAAGTCATTATTAATTATTCCAACGTCATAATCTTTGCAGTTTTGAAAGCAGATTGTCTCTGGTTGATACTGGATATTATTCATTTTTCTGACGCATGCACTTAGCTCATGATCACTCAGTCCTGCTGGGATACCAATTTTATAGCTGATGTTTGCCATTTGCCTTGAAACAGTCTTTGATTTCTGAATGATCTTTTTTCAAATAGTCCACATTTAAATCACCCATGATTATTGTCTCTTTGTTTCCATTATCCAGCGTTTGCAATCTCGCCAATAAGACTGTTAAAGTTCTTTGAGAGTTGCTTAGAGGAAGCCAAGGGTCGGTAAATAATTCTGAAAATAAATGGCTTTGAACTGTTTGGACAGATCTCCACGAAAATCGATTTGACTTCATCATGTTCAAGATCTAATGTCCTTACATAGTCGATATCGTTCTGGATATAAACTCCAACACCACCTCCATTTCCTTTGCTTCGATTCAATCTTAGTAACATGAACCTGGGAACACTGAATATTGACGATAGAATAACTTCTTTCAGAAACAGTTCAGTAAAACCAAAAATATCAATTTTGTAACTCAGTAGCAAATCCTTGACTTCCTTGAATGTTCCCTTCAAACCTCTAATGTTTTGATGGCACATTTTTAAACCTGTCTTTAAGCTAAAGATCTGCATTTCTGGTGTGTTACACATCAGGCCAAACTGCGATTCAACATCACCACGTACAGGTAGTAACAAAAAGCACAAACAAACTTTCCATGGTATGAACTTTCAAGGCTTGTACCACAACAGTGAGGGCAAATTGGTGTTATTACCTCCAATATGGACATGACATCTCATAGCAATGTTAAATCAATTTCTTCCGTGTTCTTTGTTCCTGCATAGAACTCAAAATTACAAACACAAGTACAAGAGCGTTCAACAGCACATCTTTCCTTTGTGCCATCTTGATACTTGTTTTGAAAGGAAGATAAACGCTTTTACCTTGTAAGATTATTAGATTGTTAATAACTCACTGCAGATTTTAACCCCTATATTTGTTAACAATGTTAATTTAGACAGGACCCTTATTGATAGCAGTAATATATACTGAAAAGGTTATCCTGTATAAATAAGGTATATCATTATTATTAAGCACTTTTATGAACCTTGGTATGTCATGCTCTGTTCAATGTTTTGGAGGTAATTACCCTTCTGCCTAAAATATGAGATAAGCATTTAATTCTACAATCTAGTTGTCTTGCAGACAGGCCTAGCTTGCTGGACTAAGTGGTCTTCCTCCTCAAATGTTGGTCTTCTGTTAACATCAGTGAGTTTTCATATATATCAAAGTGGCCTTTTAAGGGATTGTAAACAAGATTGGATAATGTCTATAATTACACTCAGGAATGCATAGATTGGCAGTTACATCAACAGAGGAAACTTTTGTATTAGCCAATCAGAGGACCTCCTCATTGGCCAATCAGAAGCCTGGATGGTGACATCACTTTGTTTACATTTTGCACGCCACCCCCATTTGTAATGGGAAAAACCTGGTCGCACAAATAAGGTCATCGGCAGTAGATGGGTCATTGAAACTATCCCAGTTTCTGGCAGTACTCTGCTAACGAGACAAACTAAAAATCTACTGCCACCCTAAGCGATATCTCTACAACTTGTTTCTGCAGCGACATTCAAAGTTCATCCTTCCTAAACTGCATTTTGACTTTGCCTAGGCACCCAGGGAGGATGAATCCCCATCAAAAAATGCTCATGCCTCACCATCAATGCTGTTAAAATCCTTCACTTTACTTAATGTTAATCTTAACTGTACTTGTGATTCCTCCTTTCTCCGCAAAACGCGCAAAACATAGTTATGATTTGCAAATCTCCCGCCAAAACATAACACGAGAATGAGGACAAAGAAAATCAAAACTCTTATTCAATAAGAAGTTTTTTCATCATGGCTGCATCTTGAATAACAAATTTGTTGTAGACTACAAGAGAATTAGAGCCTTGCCATTGTATTGATTTTCATATAGCTGTAACCAATGCAATGTTTGAGTCTGATCTCAAGGTCTCAGTCTATACTTCATCGTTGACGAAAAGAAGAAATTTTCTTGACTATGTCTGGAGGAGAGTGGAGACTGGCCTACGTATCTTGTCTTACGGCAGTATATTTTATCTATTTTTCAGTCATTCAGTTGATAGGTATTTTGTTTATAGGATACAGTTGTCTAACTGAGTTGCATAGTTGCTTACACTAGGGTACGCCTTTGGCGGGAAAAATTGCTAGGCCTATCAACTCGTCATCGATTTGTTCCTTGGCTGCCTGTTCTCGTTTATTATAGTCCTGTGTAGATTGTTGTCAACGCATTCCTGTCAACGGCAGCATGGGAAAGGTTGTTCGGTTGTGTAGCAATGCTTTGCACAACACTTGGTTTACAGGGTACCCAAGAAACGTGGACTTGTTGATACCAAACCACCGATACCGAGAGGCCTTCAAAAAAGTCACAACCCACAATGGCTTTAAGCCTCACAGAGTTCGCTTTGTGTGTAAAAAGTGCATTGAAAAGGTAGAAAAGAAGAGAGATTTCACGCGTTTCTTAAGCTGTGATGAAGCCCCATGCTCTAGCATTGTGGAGGTTGCTATCTTATTCTCAACCTTTTAATTTGATGTTGTGAGATTTATGTCAATTCTAAGTAAAAATGAAGTATCATTCTAAGATCTCAACTGTGGTGGCATGTCTTTATAAATCTTTTACTTGAAGCCCAATCTATTATTTTTCTCTGGCATTACAAAAAAATTTCTTGCTTAATTGTGGTTTTCCATGACAATTGTGTACTTTGCATTGTTTCAATCTGTCTATTATTGATCAAAAGTAAATGCTGCCATGTGTCTGCAGTTGAGCAATAGATCCATTGAAAAGGTTTAAGTAAATACTTTGATCATTTTAACTAGCTCCTGGTTCATCTCAACGTGGGACTAAAGCTATCTTACAGTTAAAATTGCAAATATAATCTGATTAGACAAGATTTGAAATTTAGTTGAAACAAACTATTTTGCAGCAAACATGTCCAAAAGTAATGGAACCTCAGGAGCCTGAAATGCTAATTCAAATGCAATGCAATGACGTCAAAGGTGCATGTCAACAAAATGACTCTGAGAGAACAGAGACACTCAGCTCCCCAAGCCAAAAATTATGGATCAGCTCCCAAGAGAGTAATGAGCTGTCATGCCCCAGTGCCTCAGGCTCAATTGAATACAAAGAGGACACAGAAGAAATAAAGAAATATACTGTATACTACAACGAATTAGGAAGAGAAGTAGAAAGTGATGAAAATAACAATGCTATCATAGATAGAGAGTCATTTGAAGCTCTTTTGAGTAAGGCAAATAAAATGTGTGACTTGAAGCAGGAGCTAGCATTATTACGATCAAAGTGCTTGCAAAAATTTGGAAAATGGGGCAAACCAATAACTGACCCAGGGCAGTTTAGACACTTGTGTATAGAAGCGGGATCAGTAAAGTTATGTGATACTATAACTGAAGCAGTAAAAAGTGACAGACATTCAGAACAGAGACAGCTTCTTAATGAAAGAAGAGCAATTTAAATAATATATATGATGATGTACGGGCAGTCACAACAAGCACATTGGTTCCAGGTTGCGACTGCACGTACAGTCAAAGGTTTAGGTACCTCATCTAGAGGAATAGAGACATTGTGAAATATGGGGCTGACAACACACCCCATAACAGCTTCAAAAGTAAGCAGAAAAATGTCATTGAGTCACTACGAAAGTGTCAATAAATTTTTTCAGGAAGCAATTTCAAATAAACATATGGTGGTCATCTTTAATGATGATTACCATAACATCCATACAAATCACTGTCCAACAGATATAGCACAAACTCAACCAATTCACATGGCAACCTTGCTTTTGACGAGTTTTCAACTTATTAATGCAGTTTATTCTGCTGGGCCTCGTGATCAGGCCCCTGAGCCAGCAAACAATGGTCTATTGAGGCACCTCATTGACAAGAAGTCATCAAAGCTGGCAAAATCATATGTTGAAGTCATGCCAGATTGGCTACAAGCCACGGTTTTTGATCCAGAGTCTCAAAGATACAGGCTCTTAGCCCATGACTATCAGCAGCATGACAGTTTGAAGATGAGGTCCATGGAAGAGTGCAAGCTAGTTGACTGTGTGGAGCTATCACTAAAGTCAAGTGATGATTTTCATTCTGCACTTAAAATCAGTTTAGAAAGTGGGCTGCATCTGTATTTAGATCACTTTGTGGTCCCTATCATAGGAGATTGGCCTTGCCAGTTCTATGTCCGACACATTGTTTACTTTGAAGGCATCCATAACCTGATTCCATTCATTGGTCCTTTGCATATTTCTCTGAATGCAAGGGAAAGCATTTTGCTACAGTTTCACACAGTGTTTTCTGATCTCTATGCTTTTCTTTTTAGTACCAACAAGCCTCTTGCAAAAAAGCCCAAACCATGGCGCATATCTTTCCTCCTTGACGTTTTGTATGGTGGGTGGCTTCTTGTCCGTGATGCTATAATGTCAGTATTTGTTACTTCAAAGGATGTGCAGTATCTGGTTTTGCTAAACCTTCTTGATTCTTTGTCCATTTACTCTGTTGTCTTCAAAGGTAATATGGCAGAACTTTACTATGAGTCACTGCTTCGTTGCTGGGTGATGTTTTTGATGTATCAGAGAAGGCACTATGATAAAGCACCACTAATTGCTCTGTCACCACTAATTCCACTAATATGGAGTATTGGAAGAGCATTGATCATCCTCTTGTCTATACACTGCTATCTTATGTTTGTGCTTTTGACGAGTATCCAGTGGAAAATTTTCATTCAGTTCTACGAGCACATACACATATTACTGATACTCCAGAAATGATAAGCTTGGCAACTAAGGAGATTGATGCACAAAAGGATGAACTGCGTAATTTCCAATCTACATTTGTTTCTAAAAAAAGCAAAATTTTACACAAGAATATTGAATTTTTGACGATTAAAGCAGCTGGATTTATTGCAAAAAATTTAAGTTGATCTTTGAAAAGCCAAATCAAGGAACATGGGTGAAAGCCCCTACAAAGAAAAGCAAAAGCAGAGTGACAAAATGGAGCTTACCTGACATATTTGGTGATGCCAGATTGTGACTAATGATGTCCTACCACTGGGCTTTTTGTGCCATGAACTGTCTCCAGATCCAAACAAGTATGCCCTCCTTATATATAAGCAAATATAGAATTAAAAACTTTTATACACCATAGATCTTCTGTGCAAATGGATCTAACACTTTGCAGTAATTCATTGTGTTCACAACTAACATGTGAAAATGGGGGCATTGTATCAAAGTTATCATGGCTATTTCAAATCATATCATAGTTTGACCTAGTTTTAAATATCATAGCTGTATAAAATAAATACTTTATAGCAAACAGAGAAAAATAAATCATTTATGCTTATAGGAATCAGAGGGGTGCAGAGGGAATGTACTATTTGACTGGTTCTAGGCACTTTTGAGGTCATGTTAAACTCTTATCTGCATTAGGGGGTGGTCATAAAGTATCTCTCATGGAGAGCAGAGGCTTTTTGAGAGGGATGTGTAATAAAAATGCTGGGGCTTTAAAAAATACAAGAAAATTGAGGGGGGATAGCGCAAGTATTACCTATATTTCAAAACTAGAATTGGAATTTACTTCTTCAACCCACTATCACAGGATTTTATATGCATTTCTAAATGTTCTTGTGAAAACCCTTGCTAAGGTTCTCTGTAAGTTTATTTGCAAAGTCTAAAGCAAATACATATGAATTTTTTCAGGAGGGGGTATGAAGTATGTTTTAAGTACTTTTTGAGTTAAGTTAATTGCATATAATTATAATTTCACTACATACAAATAGAAGCAAATACATACAAATGAAGCATATTTTCATTTGAAAACAACGCACACCGGTACTTATTGCTGACAGTTACCTGGTGATAATTTTTCATGCTCCCCATTGTATGATTTTCATTGTAGGAAATGTGACTTGAAAAACTTTTCACGTAATGAATGCTCAATTTGGCGCGTATTTCACGGATGTGGTCATTCCTTCCATACAGCCTGTTTGCTCCCAAACATCGGTTCGTGCCCAATTTGCAAGGGAGTACTGAAACACTTTGTTGAGGATCTCAGTGAAAAGGCAAACAACTCTGTACTGAACCCAGACATTTACGGTGACAGTGATGATGAAGATAAGTGCGAAATGGGTGGTGATGATGAGAACAGCGTCGAGGGAGATGACGAAGCTGACCAAGAGTCTTATTTTGGTGAAGCTGAACATGGTTGCATAGAATCTCTCATTGATGACATTTTACGTTGGAAGAGACCTTCTCTGAGTAGTGTTGCCATTCAATAGTGCCCTCTCCTTACCACGCTTGTTCTCCCTGTTCACCATGTTCGCCATGATGAACAAACTTCATGTTCAATAAGAGTTTTGATTTTCTTTGTCCTCATTCTCGTGTTATGTTTTGGTGGGAGATTTGCAAATCATAACTATATTTTGCGCGTTTTGCGGAGAAAGGGGGAATCACAAGTACAGTTAAGATTACCATTAAGTAAAGTGAAGGATTTTAACAGCATTGATGGTGAGGCATGAGCATGTTGTGATGGGGATTCATCCTCCCTGGGGGCCTAGGCAAATTCAAAATGCAGTTTAGGAAGGATGAACTTTGAATGTCGCTGTAGAAAAAATTTGTAAAGATATCGCTTAGGGCCGCGGTAGATTTTTAGTTTGTCTCGTTAGGAGAGTACTACCAGAAACTGGGATAGTTTCAATGACCCATCTACTGCTGATGACCTTATTTGTGCGACCAGGTTTTTCCGATTACAAATGGAGGTGCCGTGCAAAATGTAAACAAAGTGATGTCACCATCCAGGCTTCTGATTGGCCATTGAGGACGACCTCTGATTGGCTAATACAAAAGTTTCCTCTGTTAGTTACATCTGCTGTTATGTTTTATTTTCTACTATTATTCATTATTTCCCTTATAGGTTAGATTTGGGATAGGTGAAGGGGAAAAAGGGCAACAGATGCACGGCATTGCTAACCAATGAAACAAAAAAGCTGTAGACGTCATAAGTGTGAAGTAGGGGGGACGTTGGTGTGCAGAAAGAAAATCAGTACATTTTCGCTATTCCAACACAAGGATGATTCAAGTGCCTTCGTGGAAATGACTGCGTTTCTGCAGTGTTAAAGCACTGCCATGGCCGTAAAAGCCCAAACGGAATCAAAAGCATCAAATTACACACGTTTGTCACCATGGTATCCTAGATAGCGGATTTGCAAGAAAATGAAGTAGGCTGCTTGGCGAAGCATATGGACCATGACATCAATGGTCACCGGCAGTATTACCAGCTACATGAGTCTACATTAGAGTTGGCAAAGGTGAGCAAATTGTTGTTGGCTGTAGATGATGGCAGAGCAGGTCAATTTCCTGGAAAAAGGCTCAATGAAATAACAGTTGAAGGTTTGCAAGAAGATAAGCTATGCTTCACTGATGAAAATTACTGTCCCATTAGTTTCCAAAGTCTTGTAACATATACATTTACAGTGCAGATGCATTGTAAAAAGGGACCTGCCAATTTCATTATATTTTCCATGCTGCATGAAAGTGAGCTAATTTTCTTTTACTTGTTTGTGAAGTGATTTGATTATGTCCTGGAAACTTTTTTCCACACTAGTTTGCTATTCAATGCTAATGCATGGCTACAGGCAGTTTTTCAATTATATTCTTTATTCAAATTAAACTGTATTTGAATTGACATCTTAATTTAGCACCTTTTAAAGCAAGTTTGTGCCTGTGTTTGATATACAAAGTAGTGATTCTCAGTCACTAATTATTGTCATTGATAGTTCATGGTAATCAAAATACTTTCAAGCACAGCCTAGAAAGAGCAAGAAACTGAAAGTGGCAACAACACTTGATTGAAGCATTACATTTCTTTGGTAGTAATATACCATCTCTATTTTATTCTCTGATATGCATGAATGAGGAAACATTCATTCATATTGTTAATGATAATGCGACTAAGGCCCCGTTCACACTATTCCGTTTTTGAACAAAAATGCAACTGTTTAGCTCTTTTTTTGGCTTTGCGTTCACATTAGTCCACACCACAGACGGAGCTAAATGAAAACAATGATAAAGACGGAACTAAATGAAAACGCAGCTAAACAAAAACGCAATTCTGTAGTGTGAACACCAGAAGGAGAACAATTTGAAAATGCTACTAATAGAGCCAATATAAAAGAAGCTGTGAAGGAGATGCGTTTTTGAGGATAAATGTGAACACCAATTGATAGATATCTGTTTCTGTCTGAAAACAGAGTAGTGTTAACAGGGTAGAAAAACAGTCCTGTGTTTGAGAGCAAAACCGCATCTAAATGAAAACAGAGTAATGTGAACGTAGCCTAAGAATGTAACATATTGCTAATGTATGGTGGCCCATCGTTATCATCACTTGTTTATCCTAACATATTGAGAAATAGTAGTCTTGTTGCAAAAGTATTTTGTAATATAAATTATAATGTAAGTATAATATAATCAAAATAAAATTCTATGCTATTCAAAACAAACCTCTAACTTTTACTTTTCAGTTTACTTGGGGCTTCAAAATGTTTCATTTTGTTTTTCTTTTCAACTTTTTGTGCGTGGCCCATCATTATCATTATCAATTTCAAAGCAAGGCAGATGCAGAGCTCCATGAATAACTCTGTGGATCATCAACTTCAAAGCTCAGATTGACGTGTACCTACATAGTTTGATTGCTCTTTGTACTGACATGGCTTGGAAAGATGATAGAGCAATGGCTGCTGATTTAGAAAAGTATGTCAGTCAAAATTTGCAGCGCGCCGAAAACCTAGACTTCATGAAACGTGACTACAACATCTACCGGTGGTCTTTGCCCACACTGGACAGAAGATTGCGTTATTTTGAACTAAAATACATAGATGCGAATGCTATATTAGATAATGTGAAAGAAGTGGTTCAAAGGGAGCTTGATGGGCCTGGAAAACTTCTAGGTTACAGGGCCATGAACCAGACATTGCGGACAGAACATAGCATCAAGGTACCTCGGCATCTTGTGCAATGTGTTCTATATGACCTTAATCCAGAGGGAGTCAGCCAACGTAGGCTAGAAAATAGGAAGAAGCCTAGAAATCGGCCTTTCAGATCAAAGGGGTCCATGTTGGTGGTGTCAGTGGATGGACATGATAAGTTGTGTGGGTATCAAAACAGCACTGTTCCTCTTCGTGTGTATGGCTTTTTGGACACTTTCTCAAGGAAGATTCTGTCTCGGAAAGGTATGTCCTCTAAGTCAGATCCTGTAATTATTGGACGATTGTACTTTGACCTATTTAATGAGCTTGAAACAATGCCTGTATATTTGAGAATGGACAGAGGCACAGAAACTGGCAAAATGGCATCAATTCATAGTTATTTGATGTCTGGACAAAACATGTTTGATAATCCTATTGATTCTGCTGTCTTTGGCCCTAGTACTACAAACAAGATTGAAAGATGGTGGGGGGATCTTCATCAAAGGCTAGAGAAGTTTTTTACAGTGCAACTCCAGGATTTGTTAGGTGCAAATGAGTATGATCCTGCTAATGAAAGAGATAGGCAGCTGCTGGCATATCTTTACATTCCTGTAGTGCAGCGCGAGTGTGACATTTGTGTGACAATGTGGAACAGCCACTGAATAAAAGAGCAGACAAAGCTAGAACGTACCACGGGCATTCCTGACCATATGCTCTCTTTTCCAGATCAGTATGGTTGGAGTAACATGAGAATTCCCCTCTCTAGAGATAAACTTGAAGAAATTGCAGCAGCATCTGGCATTTTAGATTCCCTGGTCAACATTTTTTAACCAAGTGTACATAACATTCGTGAACAGAGCTTACCTCATCCGGAAGCTGTGCAAGCCAAAGATGTAAAAGATAAATATCTTTTCTTAAGGAGCTTAGCCATCAGAAATTGAAAAAAAAACAAAGCTGAAAGTTGTAGAGCCAATATTATGAAAGAGTCATGTTATTTGAGAAAAAGTTGAATTACATTATCTATCAAATATTAATAGTAGAGGAGGATTTCAAGATCAGACATAAAATAGAAAAGAAACTGTTCTGCTTGGTATTATATGGGTCCATGGTTGTTAAAATAGTACTGAATATCTAGGAAAGTGTTGCCAACTTTGATTGAATTTCAATAGTAAGAACAACAGATGTCAGGGAAGGAACTAGCGGGTAGAGTCTCCTTCTTAAAAGTAAGAGAGTATTTGGGGCTCAGCACCCCTAGAAATCACATTTTTGGTTTTATTAGTTCCTATCCTAACATTTAACAGAGGGGGAATAAATAGACGTCACTGGTATCAATAGAAGGAGAATACTCAGGATAGAATGCTCTTTTCTAATGTTAAAAGGAAAGATACCACTAAATGGGTCCTGTTTCTGAGAAAACCACTTTTGGTATTTTTGTTACCATTTATAAATGTATGAATGTATTTGTGGAGGATAAGCATGCACTATTGCACAGTTGCCTTAAAAACTAGTTTATGTGCATTCAAAGTGCCCTTTTGCACTTTGTGATTGTGTCCTTCTTATATCCTAGATAAAACACAAACCATGGAATGTGTGTTAAGCAACTTTCAATTGAAATTTTTTAGGATTATTGGCCAACACAGTTGCTTGGTTTAAAGGCTATGGCTCATTTTTATCAATTCCAAGCATTTCACAAAATTGGTTGCACTTATAATCACACAAAAATTGTTGACTTGCAACAGAAGATAAATTTCTAGCACAAAAGTCCACCACTCCCAGGGGCAGATCCAGAGATAAAACTGATTGCTGCACAGCACAAGAAACATATCAGTAAAAGGGCGTGGCCCAAAGGCTGTGCTGTGGCCACACCCATGTTTTTACCAGTAGCATATATTTACGATTTTTGTGGGATTCGCTTCTCTTCCAGCAATCCTCCTATATCATACAATAGCCTTCATTCTTTGAAGTACAATAGTGAGCATACAGTTATCGCGACAGCCTTAATTTGATTCTCTAATTGTCTTTCAAAATTTCATATCAAACTCATATCTGTTCTGTTTTGTTGGCTCAGCATAGAACAAAGAAAGTAAGTGATTGGCTCTCCTGAAGTCTGTCAGACTTTCTGGATCCACATCTGGGTATTACAAGTCAAAACATCAGTTGTTGGAACCATAGAGAAAGTGTCCATCATACAATAATACTTTATATTATAAAACTAATAACCTTTCATTTTCTCTAAAAGCCCACTATAATGTACTAAATCAGTAATCAATGTACTTTCGATGAGATGGCTCCACCATTCAATTAAAATTCATTTTTCTGCATTTCATGTATGTACATTGCATTATATAATGCAAGTCAGGACCTCTACGTGCTTGGATAACAAAACGGAAGAGTGTATGTTCCTAGCACCATAGTAGTACTGCCCAATGTAGACCTAAGTCAATTTATAACAGTCTTCCTGACTGTAAAAGCTTGATCATCACAATGATGGGGATGTTCTGTCTGGCACACAAGATAAGTGCCTTCAGTATAGACAAATGCTTATTAGCTTCAATTATATTGTCAACTGATTGCCTATAAGGTTTGGTTAAATGTTCAACATGACATTTTAAAATTTTGAGGAAAGTGTTTGTAGTCATAGGAGATATTCTGTGAATTTGAACATTTTTTCAAGCTCCTACCTTATTAGGTCAAATAAGTATATAAGATGCATTCATTACCATATGGAATCTGAAGGAGTTCATATCCATTCTTTGACGAAATGAAAGCAATTGGAGACAAAAAGCAGCATTAATGAACCCAGAATAAGAAGGGTACAGGTGCATTGATAACAATGTAGGGATAAACCTTCTATTCTTTAAGATTGACACATAAGGCATCTAACCTTTGCACCTGGTTTCTAAATCTTCTCCACTGTTTCAAATATGAACCAATCATCTAGTGTGACAGTTCATAAAAACTGATGATAGCAAAATTGCACAAACTAGTGGGGGTGGGGCATTGATAGGGCTCCTTCCATACATTACATCAGTATCACAAAAAGTAATAGTACTAACAGAGAAAAGATTCATTGAGGATGTAAAGTATGGTGATAAACGGTAATTTCTATAGGGTTTACATGGGAAAGACAGTTTTATCTGCTTTCTTTTGAGTAACCAGAGGAATCCATATATGTTGTAACAGTGTAAGTAATCACAATGATGACTGGCATACACAGTATGGTATGGTTTAAAAGAAGAATCAATTTCTTTGGTGCTATTTCCTTCTCTACACAAAAGGAACCTTTTTGCATTCTTACTGCATATATTCTTAGGAGAAACTAACACCGCCAATCTAAAGATATGTAGATACAGTCCTTTTTATAAGAACCAGTAAAATTGAGGTTCCTGCTGGCTGTTCTTAATTTTTCAAATTTTCAGTATGAATTGCTCTTAATGTCCTCCTAAATGATTGGGGTGTAGGCAATTTAGACATTAGACTATATACTGTACAAGAGAACATTGGGCGTTTATGAAACTGGTATTATTCACGTTGATGATTTGGGTGTTTCAAAGTTCAAAAAGTTACACAATTTGCTAAACAATAGAGTAAATAATAGTAAATAATCAGCTATGTAAGTAAATACAATGAAGCAAAAACAATTGCAATGTAACAAACAAAATAGGCCAATGGATCTAAATGAAGAGAGTCTAATGGGCTTAGGGAAAAATCTACTTTTGAAAATGTCACGTTGGATGATACCATCTTGGTTCATAAAGTGAAAGTAAATACCAGGAAAACTCCGCTTTGCCGGGGAGGATGCATAGTCTCTTCATTGGTACAAATCTTAAAGTGGACCTTCCGTAACCAAATCTTTATAGATGTACACGAGATGTAAGTCGAGCGGCATTGCACTACTGCACGACTTTCCTGACTGCCGCTCGATTTTTAATCAAAAAGACCGCCTATTGTTTTCACATTTGACATGCCGCTCGATTTTTTTATCAAAAGTGCCTTCTATTGTTCTATGATTGAAATGCCGCTTGATTTTTTGATGAAACAGTACCGCCTATTGGTCTCATGATTGAAATGCTGCTCGATTTTTTAACGGCTAGACAATTACTTTGACTAGAACTGACATCTTACACAATCAATTGTGACATGTTGTACAAAGCAGGGCCTCCATAGCTCTATTGTTACCAAAATGCTGCTATATTGTCTGAGGTGCCGCACCAAAAGTCCAATGTAGAACTACATTCGTTAAAGACTATCGTGTTCTTCTTCAATACTCGGAAAGCAGTGATGATGTCATGGTACGTAATATTTTTGAATGCCGCACAGGTGGCGTGTGCGGCGCCCTGGATCCGCCTCTGACTCCATCACAAAGTAAGTCAACAGTTGCAAGTTCTGGGTCGCAAAGATTATAGTCAATCCCTTGTAGGTGAAGGACCATCATATTTTGCTTTGTGCTCTTGTATGTGTACTGAGCAAAACACTCAGTTTTACAAAGAAGCTCTGTAAAGTGTCCTGACAATTGATAGTTGATCTGGCCATTGTTGTTGATATACTTATGAAAAGAACCAGGAATATACTCTTCTAGATTGACAGGGACATCACCCATCATGGCAAAATATATATTACTGTTGTTGAAGCATTTCCCAAACTTTGAAGGGGAACTCTTTGCAAAACTTAATGCCAGTGCTCTGGCAGCAGCATTTTTTGGACTTGTTTGTATGTGTAATGAACACTACTTAGATGACGTGTTTGTATTATGTTGTTGATACTCTTGTCCTTTGCTTTCTTTAGAACCCATTTACTGGGCATCCCTGACTTTGTAGGTGTTGCAATGAAAGCATCCCTGAATCCTCCTTCTGCAAAGTTCTTTTTCTCAAGTACCACGTCTAGTGTTGTAGCTGTGCTCCAAGTTTTGTTAGTTACATCAAAACTTTGCAAAACCAGGGTGACAGATGACACATCTGGAGGCTCCACCAGCTTTCCTGCTGCCAAAAGATCTGCAACAGAAACTGATTTTGCAACTGCCACTGATTGTGCAAATGCACTTGGTGGGACACTAGAAAGGCTAGGCCCAAAATCAGAGAATCTCCTTCCACTTTCCTTAGAGGGCATGCGTGAAGGAGTGCTTACCAGGTATTTTCCTCTGATCTCGCTTGGAGCATACAGTGCAGCTTTACACCTAATTTTTACTGGCTCAAGGAATCGAACCATGTAAAATGTCTTTCCTGTTATCTGTTCTGTAAGGAAGTAAGAGGGCCCTCAATCTGTTAGAAGTACATCACATGTACCAGCTGGCATTTCAAAGAAATTTTTACATGCTTCTTTTATGTTTTCTATTGAGAGCTCTTCATAGGACAAA
This sequence comes from Mastigias papua, assembly GCA_964019165.1. Classification (NCBI taxonomy): domain Eukaryota; kingdom Metazoa; phylum Cnidaria; class Scyphozoa; order Rhizostomeae; family Mastigiidae; genus Mastigias; species Mastigias papua. Next base: position 4,643,527 of record OZ025276.1, read on the forward strand.
AAATCAACAAAATCTCTTGTATCCAAGGGCTCAAACTTTTTCAGATGATTTGCTTCGTCTGTCATCCTATGCACTTGAAAATGACTTGGGACAGTAGTCTTTGTCTTTCCCATGGCTTCTCCTTTCCGTTTTTTGGCAACCATCTTCTCTTATACATGGAGGTTTCTTTTCAACATCTCGCTCATCGTATATTGGGCAATCTACTCTGTGAAGGAGCGTGATCGACAGCACCAAAGAAGTTAGTCTCATTTTCATTTCAGCATGGACGATGATAGTGTTGGGCCATTGGCTAAACAGGTGCGAAAAGGGATGTTTTGGACATAACCCAAAACCACAATATATTTGAGAAAAAGGCATCAATTTTGTCCTAGAGTTAAAATGATAAGCTCTTCTTTTCACACATAAAAGCTTTCAACAAGGCAGGTCAATAAAGTCAAGGACAACCATGTTATATTGGCAGTTACAACACAGAAAAACCACTGTTTTCTTTGAGAAATACAACATATATGAGATATCAACTATATAGAGAAAACTGCCATGAAGAAGTAAACAGAAAAGAAAAACATGGAAGCTATAAAGTATTGCAGATAAAAGAATCACACATAGGTATTGTTTAGAGGAGGAACATCTTTTGTGCGCTAGTAAGAAAGTTGAGAGTGATTGACAAATGGAAAACAAAAGGTTATCAAACAAAAGGAAAACAAAAGGATATCATCAACAACTACAACATCTTCCCTTTTTTGAGGAAAATAAGTCCATTGTCCAATAAAAAAGTTATTATAAATCAAGTATATATAAGTTTTTGTGGAGGTTTCACTAAGCGTCCTGATAGAGTTCTGTACTGATCTTTTATAAGCTCTTTGTTTTCTTGAACGTGGTGTTGTCTTGAACATGGTTTTTCTTTAGATTTTACAAGTTCAGTTGTTTGCCCCTGATCATCATAATCATGATCGATAATGATATCACCGTAATCAATGGGTAGTTCTTGTTGGAAAGGCTCATTGGTCTTCAAAAGATGGCGTTGATTGCGACAAAAATTGTGCCATTCTGTGTTAAAACTTTATACGATCTTGGCTGATCACATTTGTCAATAACAGTACCTTTTAGATACCAAGTTCCTTTCTGACAAATTCGTATAATATCATTTAACGACAGAGGTAGCAAATGTTTAGAATGCTCATTGTAGTGTCGCATTGTGTAAGATGATTGTTTTCTTGGAGAAAGTAACTGTTGACTCTTTGAGACACTAGCAAAATTTAAACATGGAAGTAAAGTTCTCGGATTTCTGTTCATCAGCATATAAGCAGGAGACTTGGTGTTTTCCTTAGTTGGTGTTGTACGTAGAGCTAAAAGACCAAGGTAGACATCATCGCCACTTTGAACAACTTTCCGCAAAGTCTTTTTCACTGTTTGAATAGTGCGCTCTATCAATCCATTGGATTGCGGATATCTTGGACTTGACGGGTTGAGCTTAAAATCCCACTGCATTGCAAAAGTAGAGAAACTAGTACTAGAGAATTCTGGACCATTGTCGGATATGACCTCTTTAGGTATGCCATGTCTGCTAAAGATACTCTTGAGATGAGTAATGACAGTTTGATTCTCCTTGTCGGGAATCTGAGAAATCTCCATAAACTTGGAATGGTAATCTACAGCAATGACGTAATCTTTGTTGAACAAAGTAAAAAGATCTGTACCAATTTTTTCCCATGGAGAATTGGGTACATCGTGGGAAATGAGAGGCTCTCTTTGTTGGCTGTTTTGATGATCAATGAAATTCGAACAGTTCAAAATCATGTCAGTGATTTCGGCAGTAATATTTGGCCAAAAAACACTATTTCTTGCGTTGGCTTGAGTTCTCGAAATGCCAATATGACCCTGGTGAAGAATAGATTTAATTTCAGCTCGCATCTTTAATGGGACAATCACTCGTTGACCCTTCAAAAGAAATCCATCGTGGTACGATATCTCTTCCCGAATACTGAAGAACGGTTTGACTGATTGATGAAATGCAGAAGGCCAACCATGTAGTGTGTACTTATTAAGCAATTGGAGTGTTGAATCTTCAGCAGTCTCAAACTGTAACTGTTTCCACCGTTGCTCACTTATGGGTAGATTCGAAACTATGGAATGGATGTATAATTCCATTTCAGATTCAGGTATTTCGGACATCACATCCTTCAGATGAGCACGACTGAGAGCATCTGAAACGTTCATTTCTTTTCCAGGCACAAAGTCAAGATCAAATCGGTACTTTTGGAGATGCAAAATAAAACGTTGAATCCTTGGAGGGCACTGAGTTATCAATGTAGAGAATATTGACTTTAACAGTCGATGATCACTGAAAACAACAAATGATCGTCCATGCAAATAATCATGAAACTTTTCACACGCAAACACTATAGCCAAAGTTTCTTTTTCTATCTGGGCATAATTGTGTTCAGCAGAAGTGAGAGATCTAGATGCAAATCCTATAGGTTTTCAAATTGCATCAGTATCTTGCTGCTCTAAAATGGCTCCAAGACCATGAGAACTAGCATCAACAGACACTCTAGTAGGCTGAGATGGATTGTAAAACTTGAGAACTGGAGCTGTTCTTAGAACCTTTTTTAATCTATTAATGGCAGCTATCTGTGGCTCATCCAAAGACCACACAGAGTCCTTGATTAAAAGCGTTCTGAGTGGAGCCGTTAACTCTGACAAGTTGTTAATAAAGTTACCTAGGTAATTGACCATACCTAAGAAACTCTGGAGGCTTTTCTTGTTCTCAGAAATAGGCATGTCACGCACAGCAGATAGTTTTGCTGGATCAGCCTTGATGCCATCACTAGATACAATGTGACCCAAAAAGTTAATTTGGCTCTCTCCTAAAATACATTTTTCTTTATTTAATTTCAAACCTGCTTTAGATATGCTCTTGAGAACTTGTTGCACCTGATTGTCGTGTTCAAATCTAGAGTTTCCCCAGACAATAATGTCATCTTGTGAATTTGCTGTTCCTTCAATACCAGCAATTATATTAGCTATTTCTACTTGAAAAATTTCACTCGCAGAATGAATGCCAAATGGAAGCCTTTTAAAATGATATCGACCAAAAGGTGTTGCAAACGTCAGTAACTTGGAGCTTTCTTCATCAACCTATATTTGCCAATATCCCTGAGAAGCATCAAGTTTAGAGAAATATCGTGCCTAGGACATTTGAGATAAACTATGTTCAGTTGTGGGAAGCTGAAAATGTTCTCTTTTGATAGGTCTGTTTAGAGGTCGTGGATCCAAGCAAATTCGGAGCTTCCCATTGGGCTTCTCAACAATAACAAGACTGTTAACTCAATCAGTAGGCTCTTGAATTGGAGTAATAACACCATTTTTAACCATTATATCTAACTCAACTGTAAGTTGATCTTTTAACGCTATGGGACTTTGTCTTGGTGGCATAACAACAGGTTTAACATCATCTTTTAACATAATATGGTATTCACAAGGTAACATTCCTAGCTCACCAAAACAATTCGAGAATTTGGTTAGTAAATCTTGGTAACAATTTTGAACATTATCTACCATCATCACTCTTTTAATAAGGTTTAGCTTCTCACTAGTTGGAAGGCCAAGTATTGGTGTGGATATCGTATCAACAATAACAATCATGACTGGAACTGACAGATTATTCTTGTACTCCACATTAGCTACAAATGTACCCTTAACTGGCATATCAGAACCATTGTATGCAGTAATTTTGGCTGTAGATGAATGAATTTTAGGTCTGGGTTGGAGATGCAAAAATATACTTTCTGGTAAAATATTGCACTGTGCACCCGTGTCAATTTTAAACTGAATGGAACATTTGTTAATGCATAAATCCACCGACCAATCAGACGAATTGACATCTTGTTGGACACTCAAAACTTTGCGTTTCCGGCTCTTATTGCAAATAACAGGTTTGGCAATACCTGAAGCGTTAATTGTGCCTATAAAAAATTCCGAATTTTCATCTTCACTGGACGAAGAATAATCATGAGTAACGTGATGCACATACTTACTTTGGCAGAACTTTGCAAAATGGTTTTGTTTTTTGCATTTATGGCATTTGCGACCATAAGCTGGACAATCTCCACGCTTGTAAGATCTTCCACAGAACTTGCAACTGTTAAGTATAGTTGACTTATTGCTGCCAGGTTGAGACTTAATAGATGCTTGAGGCTTAAAAGGCTTGGTATTTTTTTAATGTAATGGACAGATGATGGCACTTCTATTCCTTCTGACAACTCCTTGACATGCTGTTTTGTTTCCTCTGCAGCTTGTCCTACTTTTATTGCCCGTTGCAAATCCAATTCAGGTTCTCGAAGCATTCTCTCTCTTTCCCGGCTATCATTTACACCACAAATTATTAAATCGCGTATCAGTGAATCTGTACGCTCCCCAAAGTCACACTCTTCACTCAATTGACGTAACTCCGTGACAAAAGCAAGGAACCGTTGTCCCTCAGATTGCCGATAAATAAAGAATTTGTGACGCAACATAGTAATATTTTTTCTTGGGTGACAGAAATGATCAAACTTTGCTATAATAAGAGCAACCTTCATTCGATCTTCATCGCTATCGAATTGACTTGTATTATAGATTTCACGACCTCTGTGACCAATACAAGTAAGCAAAATCGAAGGTTTTGTTTTATCGGGATTCTCATCGGATTCCGTTGCAGCGAGAAATAGCTTGAACTGTTGTCTCCATTGCCGCCATGCCTGACACAAATTTCCAGAGTCAAAGTTCAAAGCACCAGGAGGAGGTAACGTATCCATGGTCACGGCCTAGCATTCATCCACATCTATTACCACTTCTGGTACCATGTTATATTGGCAGTTACAACACAGAAAAACCACTGTTTTCTTTGAGAAATACAACATATATGAGATATCAACTTTATAGAGAAAACTGCCATGAAGAAGTAAACAGAGAAGAAAACATGGAAGCTATAAAGCTTTGCAGATAAAAGAATCACACATAGGTATTGTGTAGAGGAGGAAAATCTTTTGTGCGCTAGTAAGAAAGTTGAGTGATTGACAAATGGAAAACAAAAGGATATCAAACAAACGGAAAACAAAAGGATATCATCAACGACTACAACAAACGAAGTCCAAAATCACCGCCTCACTTTGAACTTGATGATGATAATGATGGGCCACACGTAAAAAGTGGAAAAAAATACAAAATGAAAAATTTTGAAGTCCCAAGTAAAACTGAAAATTAAAAGTTAGAGGTTTGTGTTGAATAGAATAGAATGTTATTTTGATTATATTATACATACATTATAATTTAGTTTACAAAATACTTTTTTCTCAATATGTTAGGATAAAACTCGATGACAACGATGGGCCACCATACTAATGCTATTGAGGCTATTTGGCAAATTCAAGCCGATCAAACTTAGAGCTTATGTCTCTACGTTTAAAATAGTACAAGATATTACATTTATTATAGCATGATAAAGCAGGAACACTCTTTTAGCATACTGATACTCTTTTTTTGTTTGACACTCGTCAGAGTAAGAAATGTTGGATAATTACCAAAAGGTGAATTGCATATATAGCCAGATGCAGATATACGTCATATGATGAATAATGCATCTATTTGGCCAATCATAGGGCTGTTGTACACTTGGTTGTTTGATCCCCCCCCCCCCATCTCTAAAAGGAAGTTTCTAGACATAAAAACCAGGGAGAAAGACTTTTGAAGCATTAACGAGACATTAAAATGATCACTACAAAAGGTATTTCATGAAACATCATTACTATTGTTAAAAAACATCATTATATTAGAACAGGGGGTGTCAAATTCATTTGGCCCAAGGGCTACATAAGGCATAATATGGGACCGCAATGACTGGGTTGGTTGACAGAGCCTGAGAGGGCTAGGTAATAGGGGCTTTCAAATATACATAACTCATTGCATGTTTCCTATCTGTATTCAGCCTTGTAAATGCCACCAGTAAACGGCTCTATTACAATGGGGAAAATATCGCTAGATGTCAGATAGTTCACAATTCCTAAGGGGAAATAGTGATGTAATTGGGCTGCAGGCTGTATGTTTGACAGCCCTGTATTAGAAGTAATAGAGAGTTTCAGAACCACTAGCGAGCTTACGATTGCACTACACAGACTAATACGACGACCTTGTGAGTGGAAGTCACGTGGCAATGTACGTAGTGGATGTTTTTAGCTTACAAAGACACTACGTAGGGGACTACATATGAGACTTTCCCGCCAAAAGTGTAATGTCAACATGGCCAATTTTGATCAACTACAAGACATTTTGGGGGGAGCACACGAAGCGCATTTGATTGACGATGAAGACCTTCTTCTGTTACACAATCGTCATCGAAGAAAAAATCCCGTATTTCCTTATTGGAGATATGAAAAATTCGATCTAGACACAATGGACAAGTATGAGCATAAGGCTGAGCTTCGATTGTGGAAGAATGATGTTTACATCTTGCTTGAGGCATTGAGATTTCCTGAACAACTTCGTTGCTATAATGGGGCCGTTGTAGATTCAGTTGAGGCCCTGTGCATTTTCTTGCAAAGAGTAGCATATCCGTGCAGATATGGTGATTTACTTTCACAGTTTGCTAGGCCAGTTCCTCAGCTATCTATGATGACCAACCGTGTCGTCAGTGACATTTACGATAGGTTTGGGCATCTTCTGCGTACAATGGATCAGCCATGGCTTTCCAGACATAATTTAAAGTTATATGCAAATGCTGTTCATGCCAGAGGAGCTACGCTCGACAACTGTTGGGGATTTGTGGATGGAACTGTTAGACCCATTTGTCATCCAAAAAGAAACCAAAGACTTGTCTACAATGGCCATAAGAGAGTCCATGCTCTCAAATTTCAATCGGTAGTAGCACCTAATGGACTAATTGCAAATGTCTATGGTCCAGTTGAAGGGCGTAGGCATGACAGTGCAATGCTTGCTATGTCTGGGCTCCTAACACAAGTAGAAGAGTACTCATTTTCACCTGAGAACCAGCCTCTTTGTATCTATGGAGATCCAGCCTACCCCCATAGAATTCACCTTCAATGTCCATATCAGCAAAGACATAACTTGACTCCAGAGCAGCAGGCATTCAATCACTCTATGAGCCAAGTTAGAGTGTCTGTTGAATGGATATTTGGTGAAATAGTCTCATATCTCAAATCTGTGGACTTCAAAAAAAATCTGAAGATTGGTTTGAGTCCTGTAAGCAAGATATATGTTGTATGTGCACTTATGAGAAATGCACTAACATGCTTATATGGATCAAATACTTCAGAGTTTTTTGGAATCCAACCTCCAACCTTGAATATGTACTTGCATGGAGATTAGTTCATAGAAGCAGCTCAAATGGCAGTTTGTGAATACAAAAGAACTCCCCTGAAAACATCTGCAAATTAAGATCACACTCTAAGAATTCCCTTGAAACTCTTTCAATATTATTTTTGTGCTTTTGGACAAAGAATTGTTCTTTAGTAAACATAACCTGATTAAGGGTATGTTCCTGACTTGTCAAACAGTAGTTACAATTGGACAGAAATGATGTGGTTTCCAATTCTTAGATGTCAGTGTCAAGGATAATGATTCTTAGATGATAGTTTCATTGTTCAATATCTAAAGATGACTTATGTCAAATGTTTTCAAAAAGAGTGTTCATTCAATGTTTTCTCAATTTTTGTTGTCCAAAAGTGATAGAACTCCTGAAAATTGTTCGTGCATTTGCAGAATTATGGTCTGCAGCATCTTCTGCTGCTCCCTCAGTAAACTTAGTATCTCTAGCTGCTGCTGTGCCAAATTTTCATCTCTCTTATTGTTGTATTGCTCATCCCTGGATCTTTCCTCTCTTCTCAGAATGCTCTCCTTAATTTCAAACTCTAATGCCTTCTGTCTGAAGTCCAGTTCCTTCTGTTTTAACTAAAGCTCCCTCCTTTTTATTTCAATCTCTTCTCTTCTTACTTCATTCTCTTTTTCAGCCTTCTCTTGCAAATATCCCATTATTTCTTGCCCACCCTGCTTCCTCCTCTTTTTCTGTACACTTTCTTGAACACCTTCCCTCTCGCTACTCTCAGCTACTTGCTCCATCAACCTTTTTCTCACTTCCTCTGCTGTCTGCTGTTCTCTCTGTTTTTCTGCATATGTTTTACTTTCAATTTTATTTAGCTCCCCTTCAGCTGCATCACTCAAACCAATAATTGACTCACTTGCATCATCGAGCTCAGTTGACTCAGGGGAAATACCACTGGCCCTCTCCTCATTAGCAATTTTTCTTTTATAGTTTCTTTCAATTTTCGCATATCTCTATATACTAAGATCCCTAATATGCAAATGAGCAAAATCAAAGGGGCCGCCGGTCTGGTTCGTGGCGATTTTCCTGAACTGGTCGCTGGTCGCCTCGGGTTTAGACTGTGCTCCGATTGTCGTGTACCCTCCCAATGGGTGCAATCAGTTTCGCTTTTATTTTTATCTATTTTTTCTTAGGAGATATTCGGATGTCTCTTTTTCGACTTTGTGGGCCTTTGTTTATACCCTTTTGTTCTCCATTGTTTTCGTCCCCAACCACCTAAACTGACTACTCTCAGAACGGGTATAGAGCTTGCTTGGATGGATCTTCGTTCTGATTGCCGTCCACGGTTTCGTCCTTTTGCTACCAGGTGAGTCGCTATTGTCGTACAGTAGAGTTTGCCAACATGTTCTTCGTCGAATCGTTGCATTTCCTACTATTTTCACCTGCGTAATTCGATGTTTTAAGCGAAGTCGCATGGCCACCCTCTCTAGCGGGATTATCGCCATGACAGTTCCATTCCAGGCCGTTCGACTCTACTCGCTATTTCACGTTGCTGTCTGTGTTTAATTCTGATCACCTATTGACTAGAAGGTGCCAGTTGTATTACGTGCTATATTGTTGCCTATTTCGCTTGCCTTTGACACGTGTTTACAAGAGATCGGATTGCGATCGTTTAGCTTTCGCTTCGGGGAGTGTCCTCGAGGCCATAAATTTCCCTTTGAATCAGAGGACAAAGTTGGTAGTGTGTTCTACGTGGTAAGTCTCTTTTTTCTTACCAAAATGGTTTGTTTAACTCTAAATGTATATGCTTTATCCATTGTGTGAGTTGTCTACCGTTCTCGGCTGTTTGTGTCGATGTTTTCAGTCACGTTCCAACACCTTGACTCTGAGCTATTATCGCCATGACAGTTCCTCTCCAAGCAGTTTGATTCTGCTAGCTACACCAAAGTCATTTCCCTGCTAAATAATGATAGACCATACCGAAGTTATGTACTGTTATTATCCCTCCTATGTTAGAGTGTATTTATTATTTGATTTTGACGTGTGCTTATATTACGAAGGATAACGATCGTGTAGCTTTCAGTTCATGGAGTTTCTTGAGGGGGATCTATTCTGCCCCTTGACCTGATGGAAAGCTCGCAATTACTGCTACCAGGTGAGTCACTTTTGTGATTTGACATTGTGTCATATACCCTTTAACACACTTTCTCTATCAAATTTCTACTTTTGTACTCTTTTCTGTACACTTTACTTCAGTGATTTGAGCGAGATTCAAAGACCTTCCCTCGGGGGGCATTTCGCCATGACACTTCCTCTCGGATCAGATTGATGTTATTCTCTGGATTTTTGTCGTTTTGTATAACATTGTCATGACATACTTGCGATATGGATACAGTTGTATTCTTTGGTAGATTGCTATTTATTCCTTAGTTTAAATGCGTGCGTAGATGAGATAGGAAATCATTATGATTGCTGGTGAATTTGTGGTAGATTGAATAATTAATTTGGGTACTGCTCTATTCTGTTGGGCCTACGTGTGTATTTGACTTCTCTGTGACTTACTGTTAAGAGGTTAAATTCATATTGGTAATAGAACTGTTGTAAGGGGTTTGCATTCCCCCTCAGTTCAATGGAGGAAGCAACTGCTCCATGTGTGTCATTGTCGTTGCCAGTAGTCACTAAATATCTAAATGCGTTTGTAGAGAAACGTCCAAAGTTTGTATATTTTACTTTTTTTGCTGTTCTCCATACTATACCTATGGCGTTCTGGTATCCTTAACTGATTACACTGGTTAGTTTGTTGTAGGTTGTAGAGAGAAATGCGAGGGGATTCCCAAGTTCATCTCATGATCGCAGAAACCTCTTATCCTTTGTTTGCGAACAATAGTATTTACACAAGACCGCAAGTTTGCAGTTGAGGGCGTGTTTACTGAGAGGATGGATGTTTTGCAAGCAGTAGCAGAGTTTCATCAATTGTATACAAGGTAAGTGATTTATTTCATGTACCAGGTATCGATTTAGTGTTGCTAGGATGTTGTGTATAGAATGATTCCTACTTTGCCAACTGGACGAGATTTAATGCGATGTTTTGATGGAGATTCCACTAATATTGCCTCGGGGTCATATGATCATGCCACTTGGTTTCATGTTGGCTTGATTTTCGCGTATAAATTATCGTTCTCTTACTTCAGAAGTTTCGGTAGAGTATTCAGGAGACGCTTACTGTATTATTTAATGATATACTAGGACTATTTAGAGTTCTGTTGTACCTCGTAGTTGCGCGAGAGTTTAAGGGAGAAAGTTCCGAAGGGTTAGGCCGATTTGTTTACGTTTCAGATGTTGTCAATCACTTCTACTTAGATGTTGGGTTTTACCATGCACTTATTGTAGCCTAGAGCTAAGATATTGTTCAAATTATTCCTTGGATTAGTGGAGTGTACTAGCTCAATTTCCCGTTTGGTTTTCTTTCAGTGTTTTGAGTAAAGTGCTGCGTGTATGCTCTCTAAAACTTTGATGGGCTTTTCATATTACTCTCAGTTTCCATGGCTGATGACTTGCTTAGTCCCAGTAGTACACTTTATATTCTAAATCGCTGGGGTATTTGTAGATAAAAGTGCTAAACCTTATACGGATATTTTATCTACTACCTCGTGAATAACATTGTGTACAGTACCGTGCATTTTACGGTAGTTGCTTCTTGATTGATTTACACTGATATTGTATTCTAAAGTAGCTTTGTATTCAACACACTTAAGTAACTTATTCACGAGGCTTCATTCAGTGTAGTACTTTACTAATTGCCTATATAGTACGAGCAGTCTACCACTCTTTATTTTCAACAGTCTATTATTTGTGTTCACTATATATTTTAGTGTTATTTTGGGTGAATCTGCATGTGGGCACTTTATGCTAACTGTTCTTTTCCTGGCAAACCTGCTCTGTGCCTTGCTGAGATGATTTATTATAGACACCATTAATGATTTCCATAAATCATTCTGCACATGATAACATTATTTTTGTTTGTCAAGTGGTGTTGGATAACAAGCATGTGTATTGTGTAGACTTCATCCCTGGAGCCCCACCTTCCAGTCCCAAGCTCACTGAACAGTACTCTTCATAATCAAATATTATGAGGAGCTTGCTCTAAGAGATTATTATGTATACAAGCTTATACCACATTCATACACAGTTTTTGAATTTGAAGTCTTTGTTGAATATTCTAGACAATCTCTTAGGAATAGTCGTCAGCATTGATGTACTTGAATCAAACAGTATCATTAGGCATTGCCATGTCAAAACACCTGCTTGAATCTATATATTATAGGAGTTTGACAATGTTTACTGGGTGTGCCCAGTTGATGTCCCCTGTATCACTGTCAGATATTAGTTGTTACCATTAGCATTATCACTTTTCACATATCATTCTGCATGTGGCGATATGTTGTTAAAGTTTTGTATTAGTTACAGCTAGCAACCTTATTTGTATTGTATTGAATAGGCATATAAAGCCCCGCTCCTATCTAACACAAAACTTTTGTTTAAATTTTATTTGATGCTGCGATCTCTACAATTTTATCACTTATTCTTAAGAGTTAGAACTTTGTGTTTTTGACAAGAGTTTAGCATTCACTTACATGTTTGTGGCCCATAGTATTGTGACCTTTGAGTATGCTGTAGGATTACAAAGGAGTATTATTTTAATTATGAATGCTTAGACTATAAACTTCTGAGGTAGTGTTCTTGCATAAAGCCTACTTTAATGCCTAGATGGTACTGAATGATGCTGAAGACTATACAGTATGCATTTGATTTAGCAGTTTATTGTAACAACCATTTGCACTACTTAACTACTATATTTATATACTGGAGACTAGCGGTTTTTTTTGATAGCCCGCTAGACGCGGGCTCCCCTACCCCAGTTACCTGCTGGCCCTGTCAAATCAATTTGCAAATTAGCCTTGGAAAGACTAACGCAGTGCCCCATCCAGGTTGCATGGTCCGCATTGTTGATGAGCATGGATGAAAAAGCTCGCATAGGATCAAGAGAAGGTGACGTCATTGGAGCGTGTGACATCCGGCCTTTGCAATGGACAAATCGATTAAAATTTGAGAGAAAAAGTTGTGCAAAAATGCTCGGATACCTGCGCTAGGCTATGGGGCTTTAGAAGATGAAGAAGAATGTCCAAAAGCCCCATAGCCTAGCGCAGGTATCCGAGCATTTTTGCACAACTTTTTCTCTCAAATTTTAATCGATTTGTCCATTGCAAAGGCCGGATGTCACACGCTCCAATGACGTCACCTTCTCTTGATCCTATGCGAGCTTTTTCATCCATGCTCATCAACAATGCGGACCATGCAACCTGGATGGGGCACTGCGTTAGTCTTTCCAAGGCTAATTTGCAAATTGATTTGACAGGGCCAGCAGGTAACTGGGGTAGGGGAGCCCGCGTCTAGCGGGCTATCAAAAAAAACCGCTAGTCTCCAGTATATAAATATAGTAGTTAAGTAGTGCATATTCTCTATATACTAAAATCCCAAAATGCAAATGAGCTCGCCCATTGTTTACATCAAAGGGACCCGTCTCTCGCTGGTGGAACGATCTCTTTCTAGGATTCTCTCCTGTTTCGCCTCAAAATCTGTCTCCTTCTTTACCGTTGTCAGTTGGGTGGAAATCCAAAGTCACGTAAGTTTACCGCTTTTCCTTCCTGAGATATTCCACTTTGAATCTTGCGATTTTGCGTGCTTTGTGTTTCCTCCTTTGTCCTCCATTGTTATCGTCAGCATGGATAGCACTGCTCTCAGTACAAGGCGTGTTCGATCGGGATCAGGTTTACTTACTTGTGAGTGGACTTTTGTTGCATTTCTACCAGGTTAGTAGCTATTTTGTCCTCTCTAAATACTGTATTGTAGTTCGCTTATATTTTATTCCTCGATTGCATTCGTTTTCTGGTATTTTAAGCAATTTTGTCGATGTATGGAGGTAGTTTCGTACACCCTCCCTCACTGTTGTTCGATCGGGATCAGGTTTACTTACTTTTGAAGGGATGTTTGATGCATTTCTTCCAGGTTAGTAGGTATTTTGTCTTCTCTAAATGCTGTATGTAGTTCGCTTATTTTTCATTCGTCGATTGCGTGCGTTTTCTGGTATTTTAAGCAATTTTTTCGATGTATGGAGGTACTTTTGTACACCCTCCCTCACTGTTGTTATTTGCCATGACACTTTAGCCACTAATTCGTCGCTTTATTGCTATCTGAAGATTCGATTCATCATTGCCAATCTTTATTCAATGAAATTATAGCACTGCTGCCTTTTAGATGCGATTTAAGGGTGATGTGAGGCCTGTATTTGCCTCATTTTCTAGGCCAAATTGGAAGAGCTTCCCTCGGGGGCATTCTCGCCAGGACAGTTCTCCCATCCGTTAGATTCTACTCGCCAGATTTCAATGCTTAAACTGGTAAGTTGTTGTAGCACATTTAACTGATGGTTCATGTTGTATTCTTTTGTGTATTGGGATAGTGTTTAGCTGGTTTGTCCTCCGTTTTAGATAAGATAAAGCGAACGTGACACTCTCAGTTGGGACATGGTTTGAATGCGACTGATGTTCCAGTTGGAAGTTAAGGAACATTTTGTGGTTCTGTTACCAGGTGAGTCGTTTTCTAATGCTATAACGTTTGATTTCAAAATGCCTGTCTTCCCCCTGTCATCTGTGGGCACTTTCTATAGTATTTTCTACACTGATGGTCAATATTGCCAGTGAGATTGCAATAGCTTCCCTCGGGGGTTGTCCGCCATGACAGTTCCTCTCCAAAATGCTTGATGACACTCTCTGTTGCCGTGTCAATTCTAGCGAACTTTCATCCTTCTACTACCTGGTAAGTCGTTTTTTCATGTAATAAGGTTTGTTGTCAGATTGCCTGTAATTTTTCTGTCTACTATACATGTTTCATATTACACACCTTATGTCAGTATTTTGAGCGAGCTTCACTCGGGGGTATTTCGCCATGACACTTCCTCTCCGATCAGATTGATTTTATTCTCTAAATTGTTTTGGTTCATTTACCATAGATGGATGAAATGTTTACTGTCCTATTCCTTGCTGGATTGCTTTTTATACCTTGAAGTTAATGTGTGCATAAGAGAGATAGGAAATCGTTATCTTTCCTGATGAATTATCCTACATGACATGCTGAATTTGAGCATTGATTAAGTGTTTTGGGTCTAAGTTTGTAGTTGTATATGTGACTTATTGTGTGACTTATAATTAAGAGTTTAAGGTCTTTTCGGTAATATGACTGTAATAAGGTTGCGATCCCCCCTGAGGTCAGTCAAGGACACCACTGCTCTGTGTGTTTCATTCTCATTGCCACTAGCCACAAAATATCTTAACACGGTTGTACAGAGAGGTCTATAGTGTGTATATTTTATTTCCTAACTTTTCTTGCTATTATTCCTATGATGTTTTGGTGTCCTTACACTCTTTATTTTGTTGTAGATTGTAGATAGAAATGCGAGGGGATTCCCAACTTGAGATCATGATCGCAGAAACCTCTCATCCTTTGTTTGCGAACAATAGTGTTTACACAAGGCCGCAAGTTTGCAGTTGAGGGCGTGTTTACAAATTGGATGGAGGTCGTTCAAGTCTTCATGGAATTTCGTCTCTTTTCTATAAGGTAAGTGGCTTATTTCATTGAAATTGTGTCGATTTTGTTTTACCAGGATTGTTTTGTGTAGAATGGTCGCTACTTTCCCTGTTGGACGAGATTTAATGCCGTGTTTTGATCGAGATTCCATAGGATTGCCTCAGGGGCCATACTATCATGGCAGGTCCCTTTAATGGTCGCTTGATTTCCGCCTGTAAATTACCGTTTAGTTACTACAGAAGTTTCAGTATACTATTCAGGGGATATTTACTGTATTATTTACTGATATACTAAGACAACTTTTGATATACTAAGACAAATTTGGCGTGTGCTGTTGATACTTTGCATTTGCGCGTGACTTTGAAAGAAGTAGGTATGGACAGTTAGGCCGCCTTCTTTATGCTTGATATGTTGTCAGTCACTTCTGGTTAGCTCTTAGTTTTCCCCACACACGTATTGTATGCTGGAGCTAAGATGTTATTCAAATTATTCCTTGCATTATTGGAATGTAATAGCTCTCTTTCCCGTTTGGTTTTCTTACAGTATTTTGAGGAAAGTACTATATGTATTCTCTCTGAAACCGTGAGGGGCGTTTCATATTACTATCAGTCACTAATGCTGATGCCTTCCGTATTCTCAGTAGAACACTTAGTACTCTGAATCGCTGGTAAATTTATAGTTAAAAGTGGAAAGTTTTATACAGATATTTTGAATGTACTAATTCGTTAATACTTTGATGTATAGTACTGTGCGTTTTCATATTGGTCCTTCTTCATTTATTTACACTAATATTGTGTTCTACATTAGGTTTGTAGTCAACACACTTAAGTAACTTAATTGCAAGACTTTATTCAGTATAGTACTCTACTGGTTGCCTATGTATTTACAACAGACTAACAATCTTTATCTCCAAGAGTACTCGTTCTATTCAATATAGATTTCTGTGTTATTTTGGAGGAATCAGCCTATGGTTGCTTTAGTCCTAACTCTCCGTTTCATGGCAAACCAGCTCCCATTCATCCTAAGATTATTTGTTATAAAGACCATTAGTGATTTCTATTCGTCATTCTGCACATGATAATATGGTTTAACTGGATCAAGTAGTATTAGATAACAATGATTTGTATTGTTTACACTTGATTCCTGGAGCCTGGTCTTCAAGCCCGCTGCCCAGTTAACAGTAATCTTTGTAATCAACTGTTATGAGGGATTTAATGTGAATGAGTATTATGTATAAAAGGTTATGCCACATTGATACACAATTTCTGAGTTTCAACTCATTTTTGACTAGCACACTTATAGGAATATTCTGTAGCTGTAATGAACTTAAATTATGACGCATCTCTTTGCATTGGGATTGTATATTGCCTACTTGAATGCATCAAGGTAGCTATTATAGGAGTTTGAAAGATATTACTGGGTGTGCCTAGATGATAATGGTATTCATACATTTGAATTGATGTCCTTAGATGAAACATGTACCAATATAGTGCTTGATTGTCTGCCTGTGGGATTTTTGTCACTAGCTTATTTCACTTTGAGATATCAGTTGTCACCACTACCATTACTACTTTTGATATTTCATTCTGTTTATGATGATATGTTGTTAAAGTTGTGTATTAGTTATAGCCAGCAACCTTATTTGTATTGTAATCAATTGCCACATCAAGCCCTTCCTTTCAAGTACAGCTATGATAATAAAGTTGTTGTTATGATGCAAGCTCTATATTGTATCATTCATTGATAGGATGTACAGCTTTATGTGGTTGACAGGAGGTTAGGACTCATGTGATTTTGGTCCATACTATTGTTACTGTCGAGTTTGCTCTAGGATTACAAGTCACTATTATTTCAGTTTTGTACACTTATGGAGCAGTCATTAAGTATCTGGGGGGGGGGGTGGGTGAGGGTTGTGGCACATGATAAACTAGATTGAACAATTTTGTTCCCCAGTTGGACATGCAAAAATATTCTAGAGCCCCAGATTAAATACTTTGCTGAGCCCAACACTTAATTTTTGTTATTGCTTTTATTACATCAGTCATGTTTTCCTGGATATATTAGTTGGAGAACCTTAGAAAGAGCATAGGTAATAGTATATGTGACTTTGTTCCACCACAAGGTGATATGCAGTATTGTAGGATTACTAAGAGGTTATGAGTCACTTATCTACATACGCGTAGGCATGATCTATGCACTTTATTTTGGAGTCTTCTCAGATACTGGAAGTTTTTACAACTAAATATAGTACCTCTGGATAAATTATATGAAAGCTTGGATAAGTTACTTGACTGCAACCATCTATATGATGCCAGGGTTAAGGTATGTGTCTAAGATGTACACCCCCCCCCCCACAACCACCACCACCACCATAAGTACCTCTAATGCTTGAAACCAGACTTTGTGATTTCAGGCTCTATACTATATCTCATTCATTGCCTTTACTTCTTAAAATGTAGACTATGAGGATATGATGGCCTATTACCAAGCAATATTCTTTTATTGTTATGAACGTGAAGTATAAGTCCTTTCAGGTATTGTAATTAAATTCTGTCTAATTTATTGGGTCTTATTATGTAGTAAAGCAATTGGACAAGATTAATAGATAAAACCAGACAGAGTTTGCAGTCATACCTCTCATTTGATGTGACATGCTCTATGGTCTACGAAGTGTTTACATTATACAGCAACATTGTTATATACGACTCATTACATTAGGATTGACTCATGCAGGAGATATTATATGATGTATTTCCATTTATGCCTCATTGCACACACCACGTTTAACAATTATATGCTTAGTTCATGTAATAGAGACTAGCTTAGTACTGATAGCCCGCTAGACGCGGGCTCCCCTACCCCAGTTCAAAAGTGGGAGATTAGCCTTGGAAAGACTAACACAGTGCCCCCATCCAAGCTGCATGGTCCGCATTGTCGATGAGCATGGATGAAAAAAGCTCGCATAGGATCAGGAGAGAATGACGTCATGGGCCTCTGCATTGGAGCATGTGACATCCGGCTTTGCAATGGAGAAATCAACAAAAATTTGCGAGAAAAAATTGTGCAAAAATGCTCGGATACCTGCGCTAGGCTATGGGGCTTTCGGCATTCTTCTTCATCTTCTAAAGCCCCATAGCCTAGCGCAGGTATCCGAGCATTTTTGCACAATTTTTTCTCGCAAATTTTTGTTGATTTCTCCATTGCAAAGCCGGATGTCACATGTTCCAATGCAGAGGCCCATGACGTCATTCTCTCCTGATCCTATGCGAGCTTTTTTCATCCATGCTCATCGACAATGCGGACCATGCAGCTTGGATGGGGGCACTGTGTTAGTCTTTCCAAGGCTAATCTCCCACTTTTGAACTGGGGTAGGGGAGCCCGCGTCTAGCGGGCTATCAGTACTTCTCTATATACTAAGATCCCTATATGATAATTTATGCCAAACCAATCAGATTGCTCGAATTTGTACCACGTGACCCATTTTTTGCCCGATTTTAATGACACTTCTCCTCCTAGGTCTGTTGGGGGATTGTAACCAAACTCTGTTTAGGGGTTCTCCTTGGGGTCTATTTACTCACAAAGGAGGGATTTTTCTATATCTGTTCTTTTTGCTGAGATATTCCACTTTCAACTTATGGCCATTGCTTTCCTATACCCTCCGACATGCTCACTCGACACCTCTGCGCAGGACTGTTGCTTTCACGTTTATGAATGTTCATGGAGGACGATGGTGCTGTGTGTGATTGCGAGGAAATTTTTGTCACTGTCTTTCCAGGTAAACCAACTCTGTTTTCCGTAGATGGATTGATTTAAGATTCCATGTATGTCCTTTGTCCATTTCATCTGTATTCTGCTGTTGCCAGCCATTTATTTCTATATCTTTCAACCAGATTCAACCACCTTCCCTCGAGGGTATTGCCGCCATGACAGTTCTTCTCCAAGTTGTTTCATTCTATGTGCTAAATCACCGTGCTTTTACTGCTAAATTGTGAAAACATATTCAACATATGTTTGACTTTCTATTCTGTGCTAGACTATGGCAGTTTGTTTGCCCTTTATGCATATTTTGATGACATGGAATGGCGTGCGTGCTGTTTTCAGTTGGGAATGTTTTGATATGCACTACCGTAATATTGCCGTGTGACTTGGAGGAGAATTTTGTCGTTCAGCTTTCAGTTTAGTGCTTTTTTCGCTTGATTTCATTCGCTAAGTTATCCTACTTTTCTTACTAAATTGTGATGAAATGATTACTGTATGTTTACTGTTGTATTCCTTGGTAGCTTGGAATTTATTCATTGCTTTTACCGCATGTACGAATGGCATAGGATATGGTTATGTTTGGCGATAAAATATTGGTATGTGGAATGCTTTCACTGAAGTGTGTATAGGGCTATTGCTGAATTTGGTTACACAAATTTTGCAGTTTTTACTTTCACCCTTTACTTTTGTCATAGTGTGTATGATGAAATGCAAGGGGATTCCCAAGTTCATCTCACGATCGCAGATACCTGTTGTCCTTTGTTTTGGAATTTAAATGCGGTCTTTTGAGGGTGATTCCATAACTTTGCTTCAGGGGCATTAAGATCATGGTAGTTCCCCTAAGTTTTTGCTTGATGTTCTGTTCTAAATTACCGTTTTGTTACTGCAGAAGTATCATTATGATATTCAGGAGGCATTTAATGCAATATTTGCTTATGTAGTAGGAGCTTTTAACTTGCTCTTAATTCTTAGTATATGCACATGACATGGATGTTAGGATGTCACAAGAGTTAGGCCACTTTGTTTACGTTTGAGATATTGCCCTTGAACTCGACTTTACTCCTTGATTTTATCATACATATTTTACAGGCAAACACTAGGATGTCACCAACTTTATTCTCAGCTCTGTGACTCTCTTTTCATTTTGTAATCGCTCTATTTACTGTAGGCCTCATTGTTATTTCCACTATAGATGGTAGAGTTATTTTGGTGAAGTCATATTAAAGGGGTTCTATTAAACTAAATATTCTTTTGTTGGCACACAGTTGCCCTTCTTTCTCAGATCACTTGATATAAATTCCATTACTGAATTCCATAGACCATTCTGCACGTGATGATATACTCTTAAGGGATGAATTTATCTTGCCCCCACTCAAGTAGTACCTTCATTTGAAATCTTAGTTGGTAATGCAGGATATATATTATGACTCAATTCAAAGAATTACTGACTTCCATGGATCACTCTGCATATGATAGTATAGTTGTTTTAGGGATGAAGTAGTACTAGATAGCAACATTTTGATTTATGGAGCCACTGTCTTCAATCCAACTACCATTATTGTTTGAAATCTGAATTTTACATGGTTGTAACAGATAATTTAGTACTGGATAGCTGCTTTATTTGTGTTGTATAGCCATAACCTATGACCTCCCCACAAGAACTTTGGTTGAAATCTAATATGATGATTCATGCTGCTCAATCATGGGCTTTACACTCTGTTATATATATAAAGCTGTGATATAGGAATACTAAGCAATATTATTTTGTTTTATCACCTTGAACTACACAGTCCTATCACAGATTCCAGTTGTATAACACCTACATTTATGGGTCAGACTTGATCCTTTACCTCTGTAGACAAGATTAGTGGTCACCTACATGATAACAGAAACACTCATACCTGCCAATTCATGTGCTATATTGTATCAGTTAGGACATCCTAAAATTATATCACCAGATTTTACAAAACTCCTTAAGTTAGAATTGAGTGAAGCAGGAGACAATATGTAATGTAGTTTCATTAGCGCCTCATTGTAGAGAGCATTGTAAACAATTCTGTGCATAATTCATAAAATATAGACTAGCTTAGTACTGATAGCCCGCTAGAACGCGGGCTTCCCTAGCCCCAGTTGAAATGTTGCATATTAGCCTTGGAAAGACTAACGCTGTGCCCCCATGAATGTTGCATGGTCTGGTCGCATAGGATCACGAGAAGGTTACGTTATGGGCCTCTGCGATGGAGCACGTGACTTTCGGCCTTGCATTGTGCAAATCGAAGAAAATTGCCAGAAAAAATTGTGCAAAAAATGCTCGGATACCTGCGCTAGGCTACGGGGCTTCTTGATTTTCATCCTTTCCCTTTACTGCCCCGTAGCCTAGCGCAGGTATCCGAGCATTTTTTGCACAATTTTTTCTGGCAATTTTCTTCGATTTGCACAATGCAAGGCCGAAAGTCACGTGCTCCATCGCAGAGGCCCATAACGTAACCTTCTCGTGATCCTATGCGACCAGACCATGCAACATTCATGGGGGCACAGCGTTAGTCTTTCCAAGGCTAATATGCAACATTTCAACTGGGGCTAGGGAAGCCCGCGTTCTAGCGGGCTATCAATACTAAGCTAGTCTTTCTCTAACACCCCTCTGGTCAACTATAAACTTTGGTCTCTCAATGACATTCAAATTTTTTGCTATTTTGTCCCAACATTGGCCCTTTTCCCTTAAGCCAAATTTGAACTGAAATGGTTGCAAAACCAAAATCTCCCGACAGAGGAGCAAATCATGCTCTGGAGTCCATGCCATTTTTAGTCTAGAATGAAATTTCGAAGTTTTTTCATTTAATCACAAAAACCTGCTGCTTCCTAGAACTATGCAGCTCCCTTTTGGGTAACTTTGTGCACTAAGAAGAACATAGTAGCCATTGGAAGACACCTCTAATGTAAGGAAGATAGACATGTACGAAGGTAAGCATAAGTGAGAAATACACAATCAAAGTACACATATTGTCAAATTGGCAGCTATTTGACTTATCTATCTATATATACAAAATAGTAAACGGCACATAAAGGTGCATTACAACATGTATCGAAACTTCTGCGTTACTTATTTCTGTAGGCCTAAAGGTTGAACTATAGCAAGGCAATACAGATATGTATAAAAGGTGACATCCAAAAGTAGAAAGAACCAGACAAAGCTGTTCATCTTGTGGATGCTAGCTTGATTGTTTGTACTAGTTTGACAGTTACTTTAAACACGTTTGGCGTTGTTTTGGCTGTTGACCATTACTTGACGAGCCCTCCATGATGCAAACAATTGACGGACAACTTGAAGTCTAAAATGCACAATGGAAAATTATCAGTAACCTAGAAGACCCTAATAATGAATGCAAAAATGATTGTAGAATGGTTACATGATGGAATTCAAACGACTGGGGAATGATTTTATACGAAATTATACTTACTTTATTGCATAGTAACCAGTACGTGATCCTGCCAGATGGTACGTAGTGACTGCGAGTAGTACGAGGCTCCTTCTAAGGAATCCTCCCTAAATGACATGCGCAGATGTCAAATTCTCACTGTTGCAACATCGCAGTAGAGCTGTGTAGTGAAATTGTAAGCTCTCTGCTATGTGGCGAGCTACTACACCACAGGGGAAGACTGAGTACTAGTTTGTCTGAGGTGTAGCAGCTGAGGAGCAAAAGCTACTTTCTGTAGCACAAAGACACCTCAGCAATGGTGTCAAAGTAAATAAACACAAGGATGGAGTTAAATACACCTACCTTGATTTACCATGATGGCAAATCAGTGGTGAAGAATTTATAGACGTAAAAAACGGTTAGCAAACCTGGTATTTTCATGAGGATAATACATGTCAAAGTACATTCCTGAATACATGACAAGGCCAAATGGGATATATATGAAACAGAACTCTGTTTCTTCATATGAATATGCTGAAGCCAACTTTGATACTCTCAAACACTCCTCAGGGTCAAGTGGGTTCAAACCAAAATATCCAACTAAGTACATGTTAATGTAGTCTGGTAATGTCACTAAAATACAAATGGTAGTATTCTTTTGTGGGCTTCAACTGTTGTTTTGAGGTCCTTGTTTAAGGTGTTCTTTTACAACAAGACAACAAATATCAGCAGTTAGTTACAGCTTGTTAGTAGAATAGGTGACAGAACAGAAGAATCAAAACAGTATGGTAAAAAATAATGTATGTTATGTACCTTGAATTCTTTTATATCACTACTACGTGAAATAGGCCAGTTGCAAGTAGTGAAACTATCTTCTACATCATGATCATCGAAGGAATACCCGAAAATGTGCTGGGACCTAGTCTCCCCCGAGGCATAGTAGGTCATTGCGTAGTGTTTCAGAGACTCTCTAATCTCAACTGAATACATACTACATTAGTTAAATGTCCATGAAGGGTCATTTGCATATGATACTATTGCAGGATGTATGCAAAAAACTGATGTAGGTCATGTGTCAACCTGTATTTCCCTCCTTGTATGCATTTATATGCATTTGCTTGACCCCCTTCCCCCTTTGTGAGTACACAATAAATGAATGACCCCTATGTATGTATGTTTATTTATATGAATGATCTTTTCAAAAAGACGCCAGCGAAAAGTATCATATTCCTTGGACATTAGCTTTTGGTATGCATTACCAGCCCAAAGTGTTATCAAAATTCTCCAATCTTTGGCTGAAAATTCGTCATCGTAGCCATACCATTTCTCAGCATTTTCTTCTCTATCCAGCCAATCATGTTGCGCTTGAGCTATTAAAGTTTTTAGCAAGTCAGCATATCCAGCATCTACCGGTTGCCACACGTCTGTGGTGTTTGGCAAACCAAACCAGCAAATACCTGATTGACTTGAAACTCCTTCCTTAAATTCATCTGAGATTTGAGCCGTCAAGTTGTCACAAAAAAGCGCAAACCTTTCCTCCCCTTCAACTTCAGGTTTTAAAGTGGTTTTTGCCCAAGGAACAGAAAAATCAGTGTCTGCCCAAGCGTTCTCTTGGAAAAACACGTCTACACCCTTGTGCCAAGCTTCTTTCTCTTCCATGGATATGTGTTTGCCTTTTCCGCGGAAGATGATAGCCAGCTTTGGTTGTTTGCCAACTGAGCGGAAGCAAACTTGCAAGGTACATTGTCTTTTCTCTAAACCACTGCCTGGCTGCGATATCCAAACTTTGTGATAGCGATCTCCTTCTTTGATCATCTCATAAGTTCGTTTTGTGTTAAAAGCAAGTGGCAAAGGGCTTTGGTCACCATTGTATCTTTGTGTCGGAAGACAGCGCCCCCATGTTTTGTCATAGCTGCTGTCTTTTCTGCTCCTGATCAAACGTTCCCTTGTCATTCCATGCCACTGTATCAAACCATCTCTAAATGCCTCCTTAGATTGTTTTTGGTTCCTCTGTTTTGAACACATTCTTAACGTGAAATGTTTGATGAATGTTGTTATGACCTGTTTATGGACAACTGTGCCTTCTCCATTCTGCTCTTTGTATATAGTGCAAGCCTTTGACCACAACCAACCAAAATTTACGCAGTATCCCTTTGCTCTGGCAGCCTTGAACTTTTGAAGTAAAAGGGCATACATCTTTTTATATTTGATTGACTGTCGTAATTTGAAAGATTGGTGACGAGCTTTTTAGCAGCATGTTTACTTTTAACTTTGTCTTTGACCCATTTTGAAATCTGAGAGAAATAAAAGTACATAAAATCAAGATACATCTCGCAATAAACAGTTGATGCCAGAGGAAGTAAAGGAGAATCAATTTCCAACTCTTATGAACCTTTTATCACTTTTTACGTGAGAAGTAGGTATATTCCAATTATCCAAGTGCATAGTAGAATCTCTAATTATGTTAATAATTTTCTCTTACCAATGAGCGGTTAATAGTATATTTCGTCGCAATATCTTCATGTGATAACTCTGCCATTTAAACTTCGTCAATTACATGCTTTCTTGATGATGGAATGCTTTTCCCGGCGATGTTTCCCATGTCTCTTTGTCTTATGCATTTCCTTTTGCATCTCCTCTTTGCATTTGTTTAGTAAATCGTTCATCAACTCTTTCACAACCACTTCATAGTTTTTATCATTTTCATGTTTGGTTGTCATATTCTCGGAGCTGGCAATACAAATATATATTCAAATTCTATATGAGCAGAAATTATATAGTATATGCATGCACTTGGAGTCCAATAAATCATCTATATTACTAGAATTCAATCTTAACTCAAAAGAATGTGGTTCACTTACTTCTTGGTCACATCGATCACGTTATCCTTGCAAAATTATTTGTGAACCACAAGCCCCTTTTTCGCCAAAAAACATTTTTGACAATATATTGACATGGAAATCTTTTGGTTTCCCCTTCGTTCACTGACTTTGGAAGAACAACTTCTTCGAGATTGTTGTTGTGTTTTATCTTTTTTGTAATACCAAAAGCTGCCAAAGTTGGCTGGACGCTCTTTCTTTTTTCCAACATCTTCATTTATTACTGCACTGCTGGAAAGCTTGACAATTTGTATAGGGTACAATAACTACTGTAGTTTAGATGGCATAAGTGTGAAGAATGTGAAGCCTCATCTTATGCAATTGAACAGCAAATAGAAACCCACTGTAAAAAGTGTTTTGAAAGTGTTGGAATTTCTTTTTGTTTCATCTTATTTAAACAATCTGTTATTTCAAGTACTTGTTGTTTTGTCAAGCCAAACATTTCTCAATGGATGCAAGGTGACTTCACAGGCATATTTGCTGAAATTTGACCCGCGGCCCTTTTCCAGAGCAATTATCGCTGCTTTGAGAAATCAGAGCGCATTTTAAAAATAAGAAAATTAAGACCATGTTAAGAAGGTAAGAACACTACAAGGCTTCATCAAAGTTCAATGTTCTTATAAAAAAAACGTGTAGTGTTGAAGTGAATGGAGGAGAGGTGGCCTCTCTATTAAGAGTCGTATGGAGATGTGAAGGAGGTTTCTGTTGGTTTCTGTCGGGATTACTTAGATTTCAAAACTGGCTGCTGGTGTAGCTCGCATGGGAAGGAAATTGGATGATCCCAATGTCTTGAGAGGAACAAATGACAAGAGAAAGAAGTACTTTAAATCTCCAACTATCCAGAAACAGTAGTAAAATCACAGCAGACATGTTAAGTCTCAGAGAACAGAAGGAAGTTTGATAATGTAATCGACACGGCAGGAGCAAGAGGAGAAACTCATAGCGACCAGCTTCTTGGCCCCCAAGAAGTTTTGATCAACTGAATGGAAACACAGTTGGTGTTGATGGAAAAGAATATAATAGTTCATTTTTCATTATTGATGTTTTCTATTCATTTTATGAGCATATTCAATGGTGGTATCTTGGCACAGATAGGAACACATTTATGTATTCCTTACCACACATTGATTGGGGACTTCGCTTTTATGTTGTCAAGAAATAAACAGTCATTTGATCATAATTCTACCTGACAACTGTGATATTGTAATATCTAATTTCCCGATGATATATGTCATATTGCTATAATCCGTTTTGGTGTGTTGATTTGTGTCATGTTATGCTGTCCTGTCCATATGAAACATGAGTGCAACTTGTATGACTAGAGAAAATACCTCTGACTTTATCTGAAGTTATCTGCCATGCTACAAATTGGTGACAGGATTTTATTTCACGAGTACCAATGGCTAACACCATATTACCTGAAAGATTTGCTGAAGGAAATTGTCCTCTGGCTGCAACAATTTCAGCGATGTGTTCTCATAAAGTATTGGGATGAAGCCACATGCCATGTCAAACTACCAGCATTTCTGCAGGGACCCACTGCCACCTACTGTGAAAGCTTACCTGCTGACCAAAAGAACACTTTTGAATCCTTAACATCAAGTCTCCTGACTTGTTTTTCTCCAGTGGTTCATCATGACTGTCATTATTGTGACTTGGAGCATATGACGCTACGGCTATCTGGGATCCCACCCTATCAACATGGGTCATTCCACCCCTATTCATCAATACCCTAGGAGACTGCCTTTTCATTGTAGGGGCGATATCAAGAAACAGGTCAAGGATATGTTGCAAAAAGGTTTTGAGTATTGGGGACATTTGCATTGTTTGCTTTTTTTTCTGTGGTATCCGGATTAAACATTTGAATGACAATATATAAAGATATTAGTAGTCTGTGGTTTTAAGTGTTGATTTCTGTATAGTGATTTACTGTCTCATTTCATTGCCCCATCATTGTTTATACTATCATGTATGCTTTACGTCAGTTCAGTTGATTGGTAGCCTTGAGTGGTAGAGTGTTAGACGTTGTGTTCGATGGGATTCATAAAGAAAACATATGATGTGTAAATTTCTGAAGAGGTTTCTATTCTGCGTAAGATCCGATCAGAGGGAAGGTTACCCAACATAAATGGTCCACCGAGCTTGGATTTGTACAGAACAATGGATGAAGAAAGGATTAATATAGCTAAGAAAGAGAGAAAGATAGTCTGCAGTTTAACGACAAAGTTGATTAACAAAGGTAAACAATGTGTAGAAGAAACGGGTGATGGAGTTGATGATCGAAAATTAAGACAGTTTCACATAGCATTGGAAGAAAAATCGGCAAAATTGAAAGAACTGGACAGTGAAATATTAGGTTATTTGTACGAAACAGACACGGAGGATGATATTTGCGAGAATGAAGCAGAACAGGCCCAAGAAATTCAGGAAAATGTCTCATACCAGTTGATATGTGTGGAAGACGCTTTGAGAGAAATCCAGGATGGAAACTCCACATTTAATTTACATTGTGGTCCTCTTTCACATTCGAGGTAAAGTATTGCTTCAAATTCAAGGGAAAGTATTGCTTCAAATTCGAAGGAAAGTGTTGCATCAGCAGCATCAAATGATGATTGTAAATTGATTGCATCTAGATCTTCGGGTTTGGCGAGTAGGGCAATGGGTGAGCGAAGTGTCAGAGTGAAGTTGCCTACGTTACAAATGCGCAACTTTAGTGGGAAAGTGCAAGACTGGCAAGAATTCAGGGATTCATTCAAGAGTGCCATACACGATGACACTGGTCTTGCCAAGGTCGACAAGTTCAAATACCTGAGGAGTTTCTTGGATGAGCCCACTAGATGGGTAATATCAGGCCTCTCATTAACAGATGCAGAGTACGATTTGGCAGTTAAAATCCTGATGAAAAGATTTGCCAAGCCGTCATTGATTAAAAGAGCGCACATCAATGACATGATGAGTTTAAACCCCATGTTCAACGAAAGGAATGTTGGCCGATTACGTCACCTCCTAAATGACATCGAGTCTCATTACCGTGGAATCAAGGCCCTTGGTGTTGACAAGGAGACCTACTCGTCAATTGTGGTTCCGGTGTTGATGGACAAGCGTCCAGAAAGTATACGCATCAACATGATAAGGTTTGGAGGCGATTATCTGAAGTGGGGATTGGATAAAATGATGGGGACTTTAGCAAAGGAAGTAGAAATCCGTGAGAGCCATGTTTCAGTATTTCGACCGAATGTGCTACCTTCACCAGCAATACCTAGGCCAACGGCAAGTCAGCATCAGAAAGAGAAGACTGGCACCGCAAGTATTGTGTTTACTCAACAACCAGTCGGTAAGAAATGTCCATTTTGCTATGAGAGTCATGACGCTGAAGATTGTACCAATGTTAAGGGACCTGATGAACGAAAATGTCTACTGTCTAGATATGCGAGATGTTTTTTATGTTTAAATAAGGGGCATAGGGCATTCCAATGTCGTACTAAGATCTTATGTAAGCATTGTAAGGGGAAACATCATTCATTGATATGTTCTAGCAGGCATTGTAGGCCCACAAGTATTGATAAGTCTAACATTAGCGCAAACAAGGAAGCTAAGCTACAAACAAGCGCAAGCACAAAGCACCTAAACCCAGATGCTGAGGTTTGGGTTGGCAGCACTGGTTCATTTTGCCCTACTTCTGGAGAGCGAGTGGCTTTGCAAACAGCCTTGGCAAAAGTAGAGGGGAGTGAAAAGAGAAAAGTATGTGTGCTATTTGATTCAGGCAGCAAAAAAACGTTTATATCCGCCAAGGTTGTTGACAAGTTAGAATTAAAGCCACTCAGAGAGGAACAGCTTGGAATAAAGACGTTTGGAAAGAGTGAGCCTGAGTTGAAAAAGAGAGCAGGGTATCAGGTGACGCTAGTTCCGGTACGTGGTCATGGTAGGAGTGTTACTGTAGAGGCCTTTGCCGTTGATGAAATGTCAACTATAGATAACATTCATGTTGAAAAGGTGAAATTAAACTATGAGCATTTGTCTAATATATATTTTTCAGATGTTTCAAAGCTAGATATTTTAGAAATTGACATCTTGATTGGCTCCAACTACTTGTGGAATTTTCAAGAAGGGCAAGTCATAAGAGGGGGGCTAAAACAGCCTGTAGTGGTCAAGACGGCACTTGCTTGGGTGCTTTCAGGACCAGTTGCAGCAGGTAAGAGTGACATTTCTGATTCCACACTTGTTTCCCATGTTATTGAACCTACTCCAGTAAGCAGCAAGGAAATGTCAGATGTAAATAAGAATGTGCACAAGTTATGGGACATGGAAACTGTTGGCATATGAGTTGAAAATGAAATTCATGAAAAGGCCATTGATGACATATCCTTCAATGGAGAGCGCTATTCAGTAGGCCTACCCTGGAAGGTTGGACATGGACCGGTCCCTTATAATTATTACAATGCACTAATTAGATTAAAAGGCCAGTTGCGCAAACTAAGTAAGTCTCCTAGGATTCTAGAGTAGTATGACAAGCTCAGTACGGAACAGCTAGAGTTAGGCATCATCAAAAGGGTCACAGATGAGGATAATGGCAGTAGAATTTCATATTTACCTCATCAGCCAGTAGTACGGGAAAATGCAGAAACTACCAAACTACGTATAGTGTATGATGCTTCCTGCAAAGATAGGACAACTAAGACTTCCATCAATGACTGCTTGCATGTTGGTCCATCCCTAACTCCACTTATGGTGGATATACTGTTAAGGTTTAGAGAGCAGCCTGTAGTATTGGTAGGGGACATCGAAAAGGCATTTCTAAATATTGAAGTGCATGAAGGAGACAGAGACTGTTTAAGGTTTTTATGGGTAAAAGAAATTCATGATAAGGAACCTGAAATTATTGTATACAGATTTGACAGGGTGGTGTTTGGAGTCAAGTCATCACCTTTCCTGTTAAATGCTGTCCTTAGATACCACATTAAACAGTATGAAGACATTGACCCAGACTTTGTTGAATGTTTAACTAATGCCTTCTTTGTAGATGATCTAGTAACTTCCTGCAAGGATGTTGATGCAGGTTACTCATTGTATGTGAAAGCCAGAGAGAGAATGAGGAAAGGGGGGTTCAAACTCCGGAAATGGAAAACAAATGATCAGACCTTATCTAAGAGAATTCATGAAAATGAACAGGCTACAAATGGTAAGAACATTTCACCTAAACCAGAAAGTGCAGGGGAGAAATCTATTGTTACAGAGCATGAAAAGAGTAAGGTGTTGGGTCTTGAATGGGATATTGGGAAGGATTTGCTGGAGTACAATCTTGGTAAGATAGGAGAGGATGCTAAGCTACATGTTCCAACTAAGAGGGGAATCTTAAGCACATTAGCAAGCCTGTATGACCCCTTAAGCCTGGTACTCACTAGACGATTATCACGATTATCACGATTGAATTCTTTTGTTGACAGCAGGATGTTCAGCTTAACATGTACTCATTAGCAATCGCGTCAATCGTCTATTCGATATGGATGTTGATCAGAGTATAAATCTGGTACTATAGGACAATGTTTGCGTGCTAAGACAGCACAGGGAGAGAAGAGAGGACCTAAAAACTCAAGAGCAAATGCTAAGGCATTAGGTCAAGGATATCTTTAGAAATAAAACTTCCAGCGAATATCATGAATCAGTGCTAGAAATAAGGCAGATTTGATCATTTGTAGGGTCTTCTAGAAGAAAAGAGAAGTTGGGAAGATACGCACACTGAGTTTCTCAAATATATTGATAGTTTTCGACGATTTCTTGTCTCGCATACACTCCTTTTCCTTCAAAAATTCCTCAGATGCCTGCTAAACAATAGGTGTGACTGCAATCTGTCACGATTATCGCGAAAAGATATCAAACGTTTTTGATATCTTTTCGCGATAATCGTTGATGGATATGTCACGATTATCACGATTACGTTGATGTACTCACTTTGGATTATCACGATTACAGCTTATCGTAATTGTGATAATCATGATAATCGTCAAGTGAGTACCAGGCTTTAGGATTGATAAGTCCAGTAGCAGCGCCAGCCAAAATTCTGTTTCAAGACCTATGTCTTGACAACTCTGATTGGGATAGCCCACTAGCCCCAGATAAAGCACTCAGGTGGAAAAAATGGATTGAAGCATTAAGTCAAGCAGATGTTATAACTGCCCCAAGATGCATTTTACCGGACATGAAGGCTCAAATAATAAAGACAAGCATTCACGGTTTGGAGATGCCAGCAAAAAAGCATATTGTGCGGCAATGTATCTTGTTGTAGAGACAATGGAGGGGATTTCCAGTAGATTACTTTGTTCTAAGACACGAATTGCCCCATTTGAAAGGTCTTTCAATTCCCAGATTAGAGCTGATGGCAGCCAAAATCCTAACTACTTTAATGCAAACTGGTGTAAATGCCTTGAGCAAGCAAACTGAGATAAGTGAGATAAGGTATTGGTCAGATAGCATGACGGTGTTGTACTGGATACAAAATAGAGGCGAATGGAAAACGTTTGTGCAACACAGGGTTGATGAAATATTGAAAGTCAGCAGTAAGAACCAATGAGGCCATGTAGTAGGACAAGAAAACCCTGCAGATCTAGGGTCCAGGGGCATTCTGGCTACAGACCTGAAAGGTGACAGACTTTGGTGGGAGGGTCCCCAGTGGTTGACAGGTGGGGTAGGAAGTTGGCCAAGTATTTCCCTTGTAGGAGAGTCCATGGAAGTGAGTGAAGAAAGAAAGAAGGATGTACTTGTAATAGTGTAATGACTGTATCAGAAGAGCCAATAGGGTTGAGTCAAGTAATGGATGTGAATCGGTATAGCACTCTAAATAAGATGTTAAGAATAACAGCATATGTATGCCGGTTTATCAACAATTTAAAAAAGACATTAGCCAATCAAGAGATTAAATTTGGAAAGGTAGAAGTGGAGGAGATTGAGAAAGCTGAAGTGCGGTGGGTGAAAGAGGTACAGAAAGCACTAGAAGGTCAACCAGGTTACCAGAAATACAAGGAACAATTGGGTGTAGTAGAAAGAAATGGAATCCTAGTTTGTGAAGGTAGGCTAGAGTTTGCAAATTTAGAATCAAGAACTAAGAGGCCAGTGTTGTTGCCAAAGGATCATAAGTGTACAGAATTGGTAATACTTGATTGCCACAATAAAGTACATCATTGCACGGTTAATGCTACTCTAGCAGAGTTGAGGTCAAGATACTGGGTGGTGAAAGGGAGACAATTTGTTAAGAAAGTGATCAGAAAGTGTTTCATTTGCAAAAAGCTGGAAGGAAAGCCATATAGTTTCCCTATGATTGCACCACTGCCAGACTTCATGGTGAATGAGGCCCCACCCTTCAGTAGAGTAGGTGTAGATTTTGCTGGGCCACTGTACTGCAAAGGTACGAGAGGCAGTCCTATCAAGGTTACATTCTGTTATTCTCCTGCTGTGTCACAAGAGCTATTCATTTTGAGCTCACCTATGATCTGAGTGCTTCATCATTTCTCAATGCATTGAAACGTTTTGCATCTAGAAGGGGCACACCTAGTCTGATAATATCTGACAACACAAAAACCTTTAAAGCCTCAGCCAAGCTTTTGAAGAAGTTCTCATTAGATCAAGATGTTGTTAACTATATGGAAGGTCATAGAGTAAAGTGGAAATTTAATTTATCTCGTTGTCCATGGGCTGGGGGACTGTTTTAACAAATGGTCCAAAGTGTAAAGAGGTGCTTGAGGAAAGTGCTTGGGAATGCAAGGCTCAGCTCCGAGGACTTAACAACTATACTCACTGGGGTAGAATGCACCCTAAACTCTAGGCCATTAACGTACCAGTACAAAGAAGGGGAAGTTTTAACACCCTCACACCTAATAGTTGGTAGAAGGCATAGTCCATTTTCCTCTAATTTGTCTGCTGATATAGAGATCATTACTACTGATAGCCTTACTAAAAGATTTCTGTTTCTCAGAAAGACGCTATATCACTTTCGGAATAGGTGGAAGACGGAATATCTAGTCAACCTAAGAGAACAACATCAGATGAAGCCATATCCTACAAATTCCATCCATTTAGGAGATGTGGTATTATTGGAAGATGACAATTCGAAGAGACTACAATGGAAAATGGGAATTATACAGAATGTGATCTCTGGAAAGGATGGCCAGGTGAGAGGAGTGGAGGTAAGGACGATAAACCGAGGTAAGCCACAAATTCTTTGTAGACCAATCCAGAAAATCTATCATCTGGAAGTCTCAAGTCATTATGTTTCAGGTAGCGATGAACAGATAGAAAGCATAGAGCAGAGAAGTCAAAAGTCAGAAATGGGAAAGGAAGGAAAAGGAAGTAGTGAGAGTGGTGAAGAGAAAATTGAAGTACAGAATATGAGAAGGGAAAATGCTCGTCCCCAGCGCATCACAGCCTGCAACGCGCACTCCAAGGCCAAGCTTATGCTTGATTCATTATGAATCAAGGAGGTGGGTATATTGGGGACATTTGCATTGTTTGCTTTTTTTCTGTGGTATCCGGATTAAACGTTTAAATGACAATATATAAAGATATTAGTAGTCTGTGTTTTTAAGTGTTGATTTCTGTATAGTGATTTACTGTCTCGTTTCATTGCCCCGTCATTGCTTATAATATCGTGTATGCTTTAAGTCAGTTCAGTTGATTGGTAGCCTTGAGTGGTAGAGTGTTAGATGTTGTGTTCGATTGGATTCATAAAGACAACATATGATGTGTAATGTCTGAAGAGGTTTCTATTCTGCGTAAGATCCAATCAGAGGGAAGGTTACCCAACATTGAGTAACCTAGTACAAGTCCATGGGCCTCCCCAGCAGTTCTCATCAAAAAGAAAGATGGATCTTATAGATTCTGTGTAGATTACAGGAGACTTAATGTGGTAACTGAACAAGATGCCCATCCACTGCCAAGGGTTGATGACCTCCTTGATTCTTTAAGTGGAACTTGTCTGTTTAGCACACTAGATCTGCAAAGTGGTTATTGGCAAGTAAGTGTGTCACTGGAAAATCAAGATAAGCTAGTAAAACAACCAATGCTCTTGCAAGACAACAGTTTGAGAAAGTCAGAAAACAGCAGTGGACCTCACATGATAAGAGTCACAAGGCCTGGTCTACTTTGGACACTGGGCAGACTGTCTGGCTATGCTGCCCAAAATCCAGGAAGTATGGGAGGATATTGGTTGGACCATACCAAATATCTTCCAGGAATGGGGTCACTTACACCATTTGATCCCATAATGGTTTATCACTAGTTACCCAGACCACCTAACCCCTGAAACTCTGAGTATTGATATAAGGGATAATCCCCAAGCTAGGGAATATCTTGTAGAACTGGGCACCCAGAACAGGGTTACAGTTAGACCTGCACACCTTCGTCAGGTAATGAACCCACCTGTGCAGTTTGGAGACACTGTACAAAACTAATAGCATTTCCCGATCATGCTTTTTAAGGGAGGTGAAGTGTAATATGCAATGGTGCTCTTGCACAATCATCCCTCTCCTAGAAATCACTGTCCTAGGTCAATAAGCTATACACCAGTCGATAGCTCTCAATGAGTAGATTAAGGTGATACTATCATGTACCCTATAGCTCAACTCTTAGGGAAGTTACCCACAAAAACTCCCTTACATAATCGTACATCTTATTTAAATAGACAGCCTACAGCGATAAATCATATACAATTCAATAGGTCTCGATGAGTACAGTGCAATGGTACCCTATTCAGCCACCTAGCTCTGATGCCATAGGAATAAGAAGAAGCACTTACCTCCAAGTACAAGCCTATAGTCATATACCGTCATCCATATTTTGGCACTCATCCACGACACAGCCTCACTTCCGTATTCACAGGGTTAGACAGCCAATGGCACAGGGCCAGGGGCAGGCAGATATCACAGCCAAATCAGTCACTTATTCATGTCAGTCAGTCAATAGAGAACTATCTGCAACTGCATGTAGGGCAGATGAGTGCAGGATTGAAATAGGTGTGCCACCATTAACAGTTCACAGGAAGAGAAGACTTTACATATACGCAAAGTTCCCATGGTAAGAGTTATAAAAGTTATTTGTTATGTTTCTTGTACAAATTCTTTACCACTGGTAATAAATATATACATATATAGTTACAATGGCACACCAAAGGGCATGTAAGTAGAAGTAACTAAAACTAAACAAGTAATGCCATAGAAAAACACAAAAAACCACAAAGCTTTATGTACAAAACCTATCAATACAGTTTTCCCCATTGCATGGTACTGTTGTCTTGTTATATGCTACCACGTTTTTGAACTATTTTGTCTCAGCAGTAAGTTCATTCCAAAGGATACTACCTCTATAAACATAACTGATTTTATTCCATATCTATCTATGTCCCTATTGGAGGCAATAGCACATACACATTTGTGGGCCCTGTGGGCTACTTCTCTCTGTCAGCTTACATTCTGTAGGCTGAGGGTGGAGAATGCAAGTGACTTCTTGCCTCCTGCTTCTTCACTCACTTGGTGAATAAACCGTAGGGTTTTCACATTAAGCCTGAAATACAGGGTCCTTTTTTACAAGAATTCACACGATTTCACCTATTAGCCAAATAGCATTAGGTCAATTTGATGAGTGGTGGGTGTTTACAAGATCCTCTTGATCCTCCATTGCTCCCTAAATAGACAGAGAAGTACGGACGATTAGTGTTTTAAATATACACAATAATAAGCTATTTCTCTTGTTACTTTCATTCTTTTCATCATGGGAAAACCAATATAAAGTATATGTGTTGGCTCTATAGTTTTGGTATTACAGTTATCTGGAAAACACAAAGGCAAGTATACCTGGAACACCTAGATAGAGGTGGGGCAATGAAAGCAGATTACCCTGGACCCCAAGGCCTGAGAGGGGGGCTAGAGTTATGAAACAGTTCTTTGGTGATTGCATCACCTTTGAAATTTCACATTGACCTCATGACAGGCCAAATGTTTTCAGCTGCCCTGCCATTCAAAGCAGCTCTTTGGGGTTTGGTAGGGGCTTCCTATACATTACTCCAAATCATCAAACTACCCCTTGGGAATATGTCCCCCACTAGAACTTTAAATCATTAATAGTCTTCCTCCTCATAGAGGCCCTAATCACAGAATATGACGAATACCCTATTATCAACTGATAACCGCATGTAGGCCATTCTGCTTTTATTTTAAAGCAAATTCCCAGCTCTTTGATCTCGGTGGCAATATTTGTTCAACATGACAAGGCATAAACAGGAGAGTTTCTGTCCATTTGGGTAATGCAAGCATTGTACTTTAGCATGTATGATCGCACATGCACAGGCCCATACACATGCAAATCAAATCATGTGTGCCATGGGTTGCACACATGAACAGATTTATTGAGAGCTCATTGAAACCCCAAGTCCGATTTTTCCAGTTTCAAAGTATTTTGGCTTTTATCTTTTCCCCATAAGTTACATGATAACAAGCTGACCACAATTATTATCACTTATTTCTGACTTTCGAGTGCAGTGTTTAGCATATTACTTAGAACCTCTTCGCAAAATCGTTTTATTGTCAATCAAACTAGCAGTGACAGGTTAACAGGATGCTGATGATGATCATATGCCCAGCACAGGCATTTTTGCAATTGATGCCGATGTCAAAGATATTGAGGACACTTCTTATGATGATTCAAGTGATAGCTTTGATTATGATTTTGATCCCATTGACTAACTCTATGGTGAAGAAGTGTTTTACGTTTAAAATGTAAACTAGTTTCTTTTTCTATAAGACATGTTTTTTCAATAAATCTTACTTCTATTGTATGTTTTTCCTCTTTTGCATTGTTTCTTGATCCCCTTTGTCCGTAAGTAGAAATGTTCTTACAGGTGCGACTGCACATGCAAATGAATTTGCATGTTCTAATTACGGCACACACAGCATTTTCCTCATGACAATGCCTGGTAATGCTTTTTGATGCTGTTAGCCTGGTTCTACGACGCTACACATTATTATGTAGCACGAGACAGGCAGAACAAAAGATTTCTTGTCACCTGTCAAAAGCACAATAGAAAAAATCTATCCGATTTTGCCTGAAGTTTGAACATGTCAATCTTTTCAAAATGGAAAAGTGAGAACATGATGACATGGAATGTGTCAAAGATAATCTTATTTTCTAGTGTTTTTGACATACACTAGGTGGAAATGGAGGTAAAAAAACTCTATATTTCGGGCTTTATGTACCTACTGATGATAATAGTTATGCATGGTCACAGAGAATGATTGTACAGAGAGGTATCGTTTTATTCAAGTACTTACATGAACTTTATCTACTGTTAACACAGGTACTTTCCTCCTTTGAACATGAAGGGTACAGAGGAGTGGAATCTGTGGAACAGGAATGATTTGTGAACATGGTGCCATAATCAAAGACTTTTCTTTGCTTGCAAGGATGCATTAGGAACAATGAGAAAATTGGAATGATTCACAAGAAATATGGGGTCCTAACCGCAATGGTACTATTTGAGATGGGGGGCTACATATGGGGGCGGGTGTTAAATCCACCCTAGAGGAAAGAATGTGGCAAAAAGCTGAGATTCAATATGCACAATTGCCTAGCAAATAGAGAAATGAATCTGGACTTCCTAGCAGGAAAAAGACATTTATATTTGATAAACTGATGGAAGACATGATTAAGTGACTAAATACAATACTCCTACCAAAGTTAAACAATATACGTGACCGTTGCCACCGGGTTCCAGCCTATATAGAAATGTAAATAAGCCCCTCAGTGAACTATTTCCTGGATTTACCAGGATAGCCCCCTTTTGCCCCCCTTTTGGTGCAGAATGTTGGCATGACCTTTCATCGAACCCCACTGTGCGGTATAAGAAGTTATGGTGACACGGAACCTCACTAAGGTGCAAGTGACCAGATAGCAAGTGCACACATTTACACATAGTTCTCTATTGACTGACTGACATGACTTATTGACTGATTTGGCTGTGATATGTGCCTGCCCCTGGCCCTGTGCCATCAGCTGTCTGACCCTTTGAATACAGAATCAGGGCTGTGTCGTGGAGCGCCAAAATATGGATGACGGTCTTTGAGGATAGGCCTGTACTTGGCGGTAAGTGCTTCGTCTATAAGTCCTGTGACGTTAGAGCTAGATGGCCAAATAGGGTACCATTGCACTGTACTCATCAAGATCTATCAAATGGTATATGATTTATTTCTGTAGGCTGTCTATTTAAATATGAGGTACGATTATGTAAGTTGTATATTGGGGATAACTCCTTGAAGAGTTGAGCTATAAGGTAAATGACTGTATCATCTTAATCTACTCATTGAGAGCTATCAAATGGTTTATAACTTATTGGCCTAGAACATCATTTTCTGGAGAGGTACGATTCTGTAATAGTACCTATGTAATGTCCCCATGATGTATGTACTATTACTGTAATCCATTTTCATGTGTTGATATGTGTCATATTGTGCTGTCCTTTCCGTATGCAACACATTGTGAAATTGAGAATTGATTTAGAGTGTGATGTGTATGATTCAAGGTTCCCATGCATTTTTTACTTAGAAAAATAAGGATTTTAAGGAGAGAAAAGGAGATTATTTAGTAATTATTAAGAAGAATTTAGCTCAATTATGACAACAATCTATACAAAGTAAGGAGATTTATGGAGGAGGTTGCTAAGCTGGTAGCCTCTTCCAAAAACACAAGCACACAAGATCGACCCTTTCAAACTACTGTAACTCATAGAGTAAAATTTTAAGCAAAAAACATATTCTCATTTAAGGACAACATTTGGTGTTGGTGACGTTTTGCCATGGACCATTGCCTCTGCGGGGCACGTCCCATACATATAATGTTAGATTATGCAAACACGCAATTAGATTGATTAGTGACGCACAGAGAATAGACGAACTGGAGCAATTAGTTTATACTTTAGTTTTGTGTATATAACTATATATTATAGTTTTGTTTCTCTGAGTTCAGCCTACCCAAGTCTACAAAATATGGCGCCCAACGTGGGGCTGGGCTGGTAAGAACGTGAAGTTGTGAAAAGTTGAAGCAAGGATGTCTAACGAAGGCAGTGAAGAAGTTGGCGTTGATCGCCTGAGACATGTCCGAGGAGGAAATCGTGGTGCAGTAACTAAACTCATTAAGGAAGCAGAGACTGTGATATATGATATGTCAGGGTTAAGAGTTGCTGCTGATATCACTGCAAAGTTAAGTTCTATCGAGGCCTTGTTGGTGGGAAAACAAAGCTATTTGAGAAAGTTGGATGAACAAATTTTGCTCCAGTGCTCATTGAGCGATACTGAAGAAGAAATAGAAGAAAGTGCAAATTGGGAATCGACAATTCAGGAAAATATAGAAAAGAGTAAAGAGTACAAAAGGGATAACTACGCGAAGTTATCAGAAAGTTCGGGTCAAAGCGAGAGTAGTAATACATCGTTGCCATCAGTGCAGACAAGTAATGCAGCGGTAGTAAATGACACTGTTCCTGTCGATGAAGGTGCTTCACTGCCCAGATCGAGTGCTAGTCTAATGTCACCATCCGTACCGATAACAGATACTGCCTAAGTCGCAAATAGCACAGTTCCTGTCGATACAGACGGTCTATCTCCAAGATCTCCAGTGAGTATTAGATCTCATTCATATAAAAGTAATGACATGGTGAATAACAGTGGGATTCGCTTGCCTAAAATTAATTTGCCTCTTTACTATGGAGATATCACGAAATTCAATACGTTTTGGCAAAGTTTTGAGTGCGCCATTCACAATAATGAACAAGTTTCGCCCATTACTAAGTTGAATTATCTAAAGAGTTTATTGGAGGGGCAGGCTTCTAGAGCACTAGAGGGATTAGAAGTATCCGATGAAAACTATCAACATGCTATTGACATTTTAAAGTCCAGATTTGGTAATAAGCAACAAATAGTCAGTACCCACATGCAAGCTTTATTGAAGTTACAAAACTGCCCAAATCAGAGTGTAGAGCAATTAAGAAGCATTTATGATAGTATAAATGTTCATGTGAGGGAACTTGAATCGTTAGGGACTCCGATTGAAAAATATGGAAGTCTTCTTATACCGATTATAATGTCACGAATGCCCGAAGATATAACCATCCAGGTTGCTAGGAAAACATCAGAGGATGTCTGGAAAATGGCGGAGATTTTAGAAATTATACATAAGGGACTTCAAGCCAGGGAAAGTGGGCAGAAAGTCAAGTTATCCGATTCAAGGTTTCAGAATATATAAACATCGAATCGCTTAAGACCGTCAGGAGGGACAACACAATCTTTCCTAACTAAAGGTCAAAATGAAAGAGAAAGGCTCCCCCTACGATGTTATTATTGTCGAGGCGAACACATGGCAGCGAAGTGTCATGAGAACTTCAGTGTAGAAAAAAGAAAGGACATCTTAAGGAAAGCAAAGAGATACTTTTTGTGTTTTAAGTATGGTCATCAAGCCTACACTTGCTCAAGTCGCCACAGATGCGAAGTTTGCAAGAAAAAGCATCACCAGTCATTATGTGAGAGAAATACAGCTGACATGAATACTTCTATGGAAGGAAATGGACATGCCATTACAGCAACAGCAAAGTCAAACAGCACAGTTGTAATGCTAACAGCAAGAAAACTGGTTTTTGGAAACGATGCTATGAAGAAAGTCCCTGTGGCAATCCTATTCGATAGCGGCAGTCAGAAAAGCTATGTAACAGAAAGCCTTCAGAAGAAACTTGGCTTACAGGTGGAGAAAACAGAGACTATGAACTTAAATACCTTCGGAACGTAAAGGTGTAAGAAGGTTTCCTTTGAAAGAGTAGCAGTTAATGTAGACGTAGGGAATAATCACTCTATCCCTGTTACTGCGCTTAGCAATAATGTTATTTGCATGCCACTAGCCGCACGCGTGAACGTAAGCGCATATTCCCATTTGTCTGGTCTTAAGCTTGCTGACTGCTTTGATTCTGGTAGACAGCATATTGATATGTTGATTGGTTTAGACCATTTCTATGATTTTGTAGATGGCAGAATTATTCGTGGTAGTGCAGGCCCTATTGCTATTAGTAGCAAGTTAGGGTGGTTGCTTGCAGGCAAAATTGATAGTATTAAGAGCTCTGGTCATAACGTTGTTTCAAATCTCGTTTTAGAAGTTTTACCCCCACAGAAAGAAATATTTACAGAAAATCAAGAGATTGTTGACTCACTGAAAGACTTTTGGCGCAATGAGGCATCTGGTTTACACAAAGGTACATTTTTGGAAGATGCAAGGGACCAAGATGGAGATCAAGAATCAAAAATTACTGATTTTGACATAGCTCACAATGGAGAGCGTTATGAGGTAAGTCTACCATGGAGGGATGATTCTTTGAAATCTTTGCCTGATGATTATAATTTATGTTTGAAACGTTTGTGGGCCTTGAGAGGCAGATTAGGCGCATAAAAGGCGTTGTTGCACGAATACAATAGTATTTTTCAGGAGCAGCTTGCAACAGGGATAATTGAGAAGGTACCAAAGTCCGAAGAACACAATAAAGGATGCCATTTTCTAGCTCATCATTGTGTCATCAGGACGGATCATGACACAACAAAGGTCAGGGTTAAGTCTCAAGGGGAGGTACTGTCATTTAACGATCGACTGAAATTAGGTGAGAATTTCATACCACCATTATTTGAGAATATTTTGCGTTTTCGTCTTCACATTATAGCTGTCACAGCCGATATCGAGAAAGCTTTTTTGCAAGTCGGGATTAAGACTGATGATCGTGATTAGTTAAGATTTTTATGGTTCGATGATGTTGACAAAGACATGCTGACCGTCATCCAATATCGCTTTGCAAGACTTCCATTTGGGTTGAAGCCCAGTCCATCCATTTTAGGTGCTACCATTAACAAACATATTAATTCATTTGCAGACAGAGAACCTAAAGTTGTTAACATTCTTACACAATTATATGTTGATGATATGTCATGCGGTGCCAACACTGTCAATGAAGCTGTAGACATTTGTAAAAAGGCTAAGGATATTTTGTTTCAAGGAGGGTTCAATCTACGTAAGTGGAATAGTAATAGTCAGATATTGTTAAGTGAATTACAACAGTTAGAGAAACCAAACTGCCAGACTAGAGATTCAGTTAGCCCCGTCATGGAAGACGAGCAGTCGTATACCAAGTATTCAGTTGGTTTGCCGTCACGTGATAGTATTTCGAAAGTTTTAGGTGTCCAATGGGACAGTGAGACAGATCAGTTTTGCATTGATTTCAGTCATATTGTCGAATTAGCAAACTCACTTCCACCTACTAAGCGATCATTGCTGAAGCTTGCAGCAACAATATTTGACCCTTTGGGGTGTGTCAGCCTTTTTACCGTAAACCTAAAGATTCTTTTTCAGAAGTTTTGTCTAGAACACTTGGGATGGGACGAAAGTCTCCAGGGGGATAACAGAGATAGATATGATAGAGTAGTCAGTGATATCCGTAAGCTGCAGCGAGTGCATATACCCAGATGTTTATTTGAAGCTAACAAGGTAGTTAGATCTGTGCAAATCCATGCCTTCTCCGATGCAAGTGAAAAGGCGTATGCAACAAGTGTTTATTTGAGAGTTGAATATGAGACAAATGAAGTAGATGTGAGGTTTATTACAGCAAAAGCAAAAGTTAGTCCAATCAAAGCTCAGAGCATACCACGACTTGAATTATTAGGCGCTTGTCTCGTGGCTAAATTAGTTGACACGATTGAGTGTACCCTCGAGGCAGAATTAGACATAGGGAATATTGAAACATTTTACTGGGTTGATAGTATTGCAGCACTTTGCTGGATTAAAAATGTCAAGGTTTGGAAACAATACGTACGACATCGTTTAGATCAGATTCTTCAAACTTCTTCGCGTGATGAGTGGCATTTTTGCCCTGGACTGTTAAACCCCGCCGACTTTCCTTCGCGTGGGAGGGTTGGTCCTAGTTTGTCAGAGAATAACATTTGGTTAGAAGGTCCTTTATTCCTCAAACTTCCTAGCCAGGAATGGCCTAAGCAAGATCATAATGAAAGCAGCAGTCAAGAAGCAATGAGAGAAAGTGTAGCAAACCCCCCAGACACTACACATGTTATTCTTAGAAAAGAAAAGTGCTCATTGACAAACGTAGTCCAAGATATAGATCTGAATCGATTTTCGTCAAAGATCAAAGTAGTAAGAGTCAAAGCATGGATCCATAGATTTGTAAGAAATTTAAAGGCAGCAGTAAAAGAGGAAGAATTGAATTTAGATAAGACCTTAAGTACCGAAGAGCTAGAGTATGCAGAAGAAAGATTAATCAGGTCCATTCAGGAAGATGCATTTAGAAGAGAAATTGATTTTATCAAATCTAAAAGTACTTTGGAAGAAATACACCATCATTAGTCAACCAGTTTGGTCTTTTCCTAGATGATAAGGGAATCCTAAGATGCAAATCGAGATTGAGCAATTCTTCTATTGAAGAATCAGCACAAACACCAATTTTAATGCCGTCAAAACATAGATTTAGTGAGATGCTCATATGGAGTGCTTACAGACAGGTTTTCCACAATGGAATCAAAGACACTTTGAATGTAGGTAGGTTAAATTACTGGGTATTAAGAGGGAGAGAACAGGTAAAAAAGTTGATTAAGAAATGCACTATATGTAAAAGGCTAGAAGTTCTTCCATTCTGATTTAATAGTACACCTGCTTTACCGGAAGTTAGAGTCGACGAAAGTCCTTCTTTCACACACACGGGAGTGGACTTTGCAGGTCCATTAATGGTGAAATCTAGCAACGAACATAAGCAAGAAGAATCTAAATATTACATCTGTTTATTTACATGTGCATCTACAAGGGCTGTCCATTTAGAACTAGTCGAGTCACTTGATGTAGATTCTTTCATTCGTGCCTTTAGAAGGTTTAGTTCTCGTCGAGGTCTCCCTGCTACTATTCTGTCCGATAACGCTAAAACTTTTAAAGCCATGGCAAAGGAGGTTAGATGTTTGCTTCGTAGTCCAAAGTTGCATGAGAGACTTTCCTATCAAGGAGTAAAGTGGAAGTTTATTGTTGAAAGAAGTCCTTGGCAGGGAGGATTTTGGGAAAGATTAGTTCGTAGCGTTAAGAGATGCTTAGTTACAGTTGTAGGTTGTGCCTTGTTGACATATTTTGACTTGAGCACCATACTTGTTGAAATTGAAGCAGTAATTAATGCAAGACCTTTAACATATGTTTTTTATGATAGTGAGGGGATTTCCTATCCTCTCACACCCTCTCATTTAATTAATGGAAGAAATTTGTTGCAGAAGCCTAATGAAAATTATACAGAGATTGTATCCACGTATGACGCACTATCTAGGAGAGCCAGATATCAACATCATTTACTCTCACAGTTTACGAAAAGATGGAAGGAAGAATATTTAATTGGTCTTATGGAGGCTTACAAGACGCGACAGAATACTAACAACGTTTGTCTTTCAGAAAAATTGATAATGGGAGCAGATTCTAAGGTAAGAGCTACACAGGTCCAATTACCTACAACAAAAGGTAAGAAATTGCTTCAAAGACCTGTACAGCATTTAATTCCGCTTGAGATTAGTTGCAAAGAAACATCAGAGCCGTCAGCAAGTAATACAACAGACAGAGGAAAGCCGCGCAGCAATGCTATTGCGCAGGCACTGCCACGCTTGCTTGCCAAACCCCGTCGTAGCGCAGCTGTTGTAGCCGATTTGGTTAGAAGGGACTTTTTAAACATTTGTTAG
The DNA here is from genome assembly GCA_964019165.1 of Mastigias papua. NCBI lineage: Eukaryota > Metazoa > Cnidaria > Scyphozoa > Rhizostomeae > Mastigiidae > Mastigias > Mastigias papua. The sequence goes on from OZ025276.1 coordinate 4,688,309, forward strand.
TTTTATTACGTATAATCTCTTGTTATGTTATTGTTATTATTGTTACTGTTTTGTGATCACTGGAGTGATCACTGTCGGGGAGTGTGTTGGTGACGTTTTGCCACGCATCCATGCCTCTGCGGGACACGTCCCATACATATATAGTTAGATTATGCAAACACGCGATTAGTGACGCACAGAGAATAGACGAACTGGAGCAATTACTTTATACTTTAGTTTTATGTATATAACTATATATTATAGTTTTGTTTCTCTGAGTTCAGCCTACCCAAGTCTACAAAATTTGGTAAGCATTTTGCAATTGTGGAATAGGTTGAGAACTGAGATCAACCTGACCATCAAAAACTAAAAAACATTACCTGCATCAAGAATTGAATCAAAACTGACAGCTTTACATGAAAGGGTAGTAATATATGGTAAATATTAACATAAAAGCAACTAACAGGCTTGTATTAATGATAGACAGTACTAAAGCAAAATGCTTAGGTTGTTCTGATAACATAGCAAATCAAAAAATGGCATAGACTTAGATTGCTTGTTTCTTTTCTAAAAGGATCCTCTTTCTCTCCACAATTGTCTCTAACTCTTCCTGTTTCTCTACAGCCACTCTTTTTAAAGCATTTGACTTTGACAGTGAAGATTTTATGTCAAGCAGTGCTGTCTTCTTCTCTGCCTCAAACCTGTATTTGTCAGCATCAGAATTCAGCTGTAGAACGGTACTTTGTAAAACGGTTATCCTCTGTGTACATACTCTTCAATCTGATCAATTAGAGCTTGTTTTTGCTTAGTTTTTTCATCTTGAATCTTGCTTTGGGATCTTTTTTGTTGGTCAATATAATATTCATTTCTAGCATTTTTCATGAACTCCATCAATTTATGGGTCATCTCCAGGTCTTGTGGCTGCAAATTATTTCCTCTCATGTGATCTTCTACAATTCTCTGTGCAATCAAACTTTAACTTCACATATTTTGATCCAATAGCTCTCTGTTGGTACTAAAACCTCGTTCTACCTGAGCCTGTCCATGGGAAAGAATCAGCACTAGATTGACAACGGTGCGTAAAGTCATGAACTGGCTAGCACTTCCAATAAACTTCCAAAGAAATGCAACCAGCCCATCAGTATCCTTTTGATACAATAAGAATTCATCTTTATTTTCTTTCACAATGACATTTACGAGCAATGAATATTCTGATTTCAGCAACAGATGGCTTCAATTTCCTTTTTGCCACTAACAGGGCAAGTAGCTTTTCGAAATAAAGTTCTGCTCTTCTCGTATATTCTGCCATGTAAATAGGTGATAGCAATATCGGGCATTTTGCAAACAGATGTGACAGTGGAGAATTTTCATTCATGTGCCTACACATCTTTACTAGAAATGCGCACACCTCCTTTTTGAACTTTGTGATTTGAGCTTGTGTGGCTTTCACAGCATTCTTCAATTGCTGTAGCTCATATTTCATAGCACATCCAACATCTACTGTTTCTACTGGTACCAGATTATCTTGGACATGTAGGTCGATCCTGACCAGTTCTGACACTGTAGTTGCTTTGAGTACAACTCCTTTTCTTACAAACATTGCATAAAAAGAGCGCAGTAATGACTCTACGGTCTCTACCAAAAAAAGGTACCATTGGCCTATCAGTTTGGAAGTCCAGCAAGAAGGAGTTCATCAATTTTGCTATCTCCTCAAAAAACGTGAGCTTCAGCGGAATAAAAGCATCTTTGTACATTTTGGATAAGTATTCATAACTAGTGTTTTGCCCTGGTGTTCCTTGTCCAGGCTGTTTGGACTTCGGAAGACTTTTCCAAAACTCCACAATTTCCATAATTTTTGCCAAATGTCTCTTGCCCTCCTAGCAACATTTTCATTTTCAATCCAATGGTGACCACAGCATTTAAGAGGGTATTCAGACTCAGTAGCTGCAGTTAAAGCTTCATAGTCACTTCATCTAGAAGGGCTTTCATGGAAGATTTTATAGACTGATGATAGCACTTTCTTTAGTTTCCATTCAGTTGCATTCTCACCGTATTTAAATGAATTGTGCAAAGTATGGAGGCCACATGTTCCAATGGACACTAAATCAGATAGTTCCTCCTCTTTCCATTCTTTATTCAACATCAACAGAAAGGAATTGTTCATGTTTGGGCCGTCCATTGATACCTGCAACAGCTTTTCCTGATCTCGATCCGTCATAAACTGCTTGAATGTCTCAAATACATCTTTGGAAGTTGCCTTGCCCAAGAATTCTGAGGTGTAATAACGAGTGGTGACTGCATTGGTTGCAGTGCTCCAGTACCTAACATGTAGATCCATCTGAGATTTTTTTAAAACATCATTGTATGTTTCGTCAAACTGACAAACAATATGATCAACTTCTGATAAACTATTTTTTAACAGCTCCTTACAATATGGAGCTATCCAAAAACATACACTATATTTGCATTTGGTTTGCACACACGCAAAGCTTTTGCCACTACAACTGTCAGGGAACATGGTTGAGAACAAATGCGACTTGTTATCGCAAGAGCGAAAGGACTGTTTGCACATTACTTGTTCAAAAGCCCACATCATTTCAGCGTGTTTTGCCAGTTGATTTTCTGTTGTTGCAAAAAGTGTTTGCTTCGTCTTCTTAAATTTTGACTATCAGTCACTAGTGCTGTCATTTTGAATTTTATTTTGCTTTGCAAACTGCATTGCCATAGTTTTTCACGAGTCATTGCAAGGTTGCCACTGCCTGTTTTTCTCCTCTCACGTGTGCTCCCTATGCTTTCACACCCATACTTGCAACAGAAAAGGTTTTGGCACATAATTTGCATCTGGCTGAATGACCATCATTGACTTTCACTAGCCATAATGAGAGCCCCTTTTCTTGCAACCAAAAGTCTTGAAAAGAGCTCTTGTACTTTTTTGACATCCTATTATGAACATATACTGAATAGAAACACTAAATCACTTACATTAGCCAAGACTGATTTATTTATAGTTTGCACAGCACATGCTGCATCATGCAGCCAATGACCACCACTACAAGAATTTCAATGCGCAATACTGACAATGGAGAGACAGGAAAATGTGTCAATCATTCGCAACTAATCAACTTTTGAGAACAGTGTATATTGACATTGCATTACAAGCATATCATTAGAGAGTCTGTGTTTCGCTACACAGGTCACTGCGGTTACTCAGAGAAACCCGATTTGAGAGCCTAGCTGTCAGGAACATGTATGATATAATTCTGCTCTGCATACAAAAAGTTGCCTTGAAGCATAGTTAACTGCTGTTTACAAAGCACCAAAACTACTTTTATAGTTGACTCCCGTTACAGTCACTCCGCTTAGAGTCATACTCCGGATATTATCACAATCCTGCCATTTACCGAATTTAACTCTAGTCAAACCCGTATAAACGAACTCCTCTTATAGTCACTCCGCTTTTTGTCACACTTTGCTTATAATCACTACTTTTTCCTTCTCTAAACAGTGGAATACCCTTTTTACAGTCACATTTGAGGGAAAACTTGCTGAATTTTCATAATGTGCATGTTTGCAAAAGTGTTTTCTCACTTTTTCCATTCATTTTCATATGTAGTTCCTGCCGGTTACAAAGCCAGACTAATAATACTCTTGTGTAGTCTCTATATACTAAGATCCCTAAAATGCAAATGAGCTCACCATTGTGTACATCAAACGGTCCGGTACCTGGTGTTGTGACGAATACTTCTTCTAGAGCTGTGCGAGTATTGGGCTCAAACGTTGGTCAGAGGTCCCAGTTGTCGAGTAGGCAAATTAATTTTTTTTTCAAATTTTTATCTCTAGATTTCGCCGAGATATTCCAATTTCTATTTCGTGAATTTGAGGCCTTTGTGTGTTGCCTTTTATCTTCCATTGTTATCGTCCGCATGGAAAGCACTTCTCTCACTCCAAGGCGTGTTCGATTGGGATCAAGTTTGCTGCTGTTTTCAGGAGAATTCTGTTGGGTTTCTACCAGGTTAGTACCTATTTGTCCTACCTAAACTCTATTCTTTAGTTCGCTTATATCTTCTTCCTCGATTGCCTGCGTTTTCTGGTATTTTAAACGATTTGTTTTCATGTATCGAAGCAGTTTCCCATGCCCTCCCTCGCGTGTGGTATTCGCCATGACAGTTGGGCAACTAATTCATCACTTCATTGCTATCTGGAGATTCGATTTGTGATTGCCAGTCTTTATTCAATGGAATTATAGCACTGCTGCCTTTTAGATGTGATTTACGGGTGATGTGAGCCCTGTTATTTACCTATTTTTTTAGGGCAGATTGGAAGAGCTTCCCACGGTGGCTTTCTCGCCATGACAGTTCTTCTCCATCCGTTTGATTCTGTTCGCCAGATTTCAATGCTTTAACTGGTAATTTGTGCTAACAGATTTAGCTGATGTTTTATGTTGTATTAGGATGGTGTTTAGCTGTGTTATCATCCCTTTTATATAGGATAAACCGAACGTGAAACTCTCAGTTCGGACATGGTTTGAATGCTCTAATTGTCCAGTTGGTAGTTGAGGAACATGTTGTGGGTCTGCTATCAGGTGAGTCATTTTCTAATGCTATAACGTTAGATTTCAGATTGCCTGTCTTTCTCCTGTCCTCTGTGCGCACTTTCTATAGTATTTTCGGCACTTATGTTCAATATTGCCAGCGAGATTGCAATAGATTCCCTCGGGGGTTTTCCGCCATGACAGTTCCTCTCCACCACGTTTTATGTTACTCTCTCTTGGTGGGTGAATTTAAGCGAACTTTTGTCCTTCTACTACCGGGTAAGTCCATTTTTCATGTAACTAGGTTTGTTGTCAGATTGCCTGTAATTTATCTGTCTACTTTACATGTTTCATTAGACACATTATGTCAGTACTTTGAGCGAGATTCCTCTAGCTTCGCTCGGGGGCACTTCACCATGACACTTCCTCTCCGATCAGATTGAGTTTGTTCTCCAGATTGTCGTGGGTGTTTTACAATATTGGTATGAAATGTGTACTATCGTATTCATTGCATTCATTGCTGGATTGCTGTTTTTACCTTGAAGTTAATGCGTGAATAAAGGAGATACGAAATCTTTATGTTTGCGTATGAATTGTGCTATGTGAAATGCTGACTTTGGGCATTGATGAAGTCTTTTGGGTCTAAGTTTGTAGTTATAAATGTGACTTATTGTTAAGAGTTTAGGGTCTTTTCGGTAGTATAACTGTAATAAACATGTTGTGTCCCCCCTCAGTTCATTCAAGGAAGCCACTGCTCTGTGTTTCATTCTCATAGCCAGTAGCTACAAAATATCTTAACACGGTTGTACAGAGAGGTCTATAGTGTGTATATTTTATTTGCTAACTGCCTTGATATTATTCCTATGATGTTTTTGGTGTCCTTACACTCTTTATTTTGTTGTATGTTTTAGATAGAAATGCGAGGGGATTCCCAACTTGAGATCAGGATGGCAGAAACCTCTCATCCTTTGTTTGCGAACAATAGTGTTTACACAAGACCACACGTTTGCAGTTGAGGGCGTGTTTACACAGTGGATGGATGTCTTACACTTCTTCATGGAATTCCCTTCTCTGTAAGGTAAGTGCTTCATTTCATTAACAAGGTTTCGATTTAGTTTTATCAGGATTGTTTTGTGTAGAATGGTCGCTATTTTCCCAGTTGGACGAGATTTAATGCCATGTTTTCATCGAGATTCCATACGATTGCCTCGGGGGCCCTATGATCATGGGAATTCCTGTCATGTTCCATGGATTTCTGCCTGTAAAGTACTGTTTGGTTACTACTGAAGTTTTGGTATACTATTCGTGGGATATTTACTGTATTATTTACTGATACACTAGGACAGTTTAGCGTGTGCTGTTCATTTTTTACATTTGCGCGTGATTTTTAACAAAGTACCTATGAACAGTTATGCCGCTGTCTTTATGTTTGATATGTTGTCAGTCATTTCTGGTTAGCTGTTCGTTTTTATCAAACACTTATTGTAGGTAAGAGCTAAGATGTTGTTCAAATTTTTCCTTGGATTATTGGAGTGTACTTGCTCTCTTTCCCAATTAGTTTTCTTGCAGTATTTTGAGGAATGTACTACACATATTCTCTCTAAGAACGTGAGGGGCATTTCATATTACTCTCAGTCACCATAGCTGATGCCTTCCTTATTCTCAATAGAACACTTAGTATTCTGAATCACATGTATATTTATAGTTAAAAGTGCAGGTCTTATACAGATATCTGATGTACAAATTCCTTGATACTTTGGTGTATAGAACCGTGCGTTGTCATTTTCTTCCTTTTTGATTTATTTACGCTAATATTGTGTTCTACATTAGCTTTGTACTCAACACACTTCAGTAACTTAGTCACAAGGCTGTTTTTTCAGTATAATACTCTACTGATTGCCTATGTATTTACAATAGCCTAACAACCTTTATTTACAACAGTCTAATCGTTGTGTTCACTATAGATTTTTTGTGTTATTTTGGGGAATCTGCATGTTGTTGCTTTACTCCTACCTCTCCATTTCCTGACAAACCAGCTCCCCTCTATCCTAAGACCATTTGTTATACAGACCATTAATGATTTCTATACATCATTCTGCATATGATAATATGGTTTTACTGGATCAAGTAGTATTACATAACAATGATGTGTATTGTGTAGACTGGATTCCTGGAGCCCCACAGTCCAGTCTGCACCCCAATTAACAGTATTGTTTCTTATCAAGTTTTATGAGGGACTTACTGTAAACAGAATACAATGTATGAAGGGTTATGTAACACTCATACAGAATGTTTGAGTTTGGAATCACTTTTCTCTAGAACATTTTATGAATATTCTTTAGCTTTTATAAACTTGACGTATGGAATATCTCTAGAAAGTGTCATTGCATAAAACCACTTGACATTCCTCATGCTAACTATTATAGCAGTTTGAATGAGATTGCTGGATGTGCCTAGATGACAATGGTATTGATACATTACAGTTCATGTCTTTAGATGGCACATGTACCAGTACAGTACTTGGTTGCTTACCTGTATGATTGTTGTCAATAACCTGTTTCACTGTGAGTTATCAGTTTTTACCACTACTATTACTACTTTAGATATATCATTCTGTATGTGATATGTGTTTATAATTTTGTATTAGCTATAGCTGGCAACCTTATTTGTATTTTACCTACTTGATATATCAAGCCCCCCCCCTCTCAAATACAGCTGTTGTTATTAATTTGATTTCACGATGTAAGCCATAAATATTTTATTTCACTGGGAAGATTTACAGCTTTGTGTGTTTGACAAGAGGTTAGGACTCACTTACATGATTCTGGTCCATAGTATTGTTACTTTTGAGTTTGCTGTAGGATTACAAGGGAATATTATGTCAGTTTTTGTACACTTAGGGAGCAGTCATTAAGTATCAGGGGAGGAGGTCAAGGCAAATGATATAATAGGTCCAAAAATTGTGGACCCTGTAGACATGCAAAAATATTCTAGAGCCCCAGTCTGGGGAAGCAGAATGTTAATTTTTGTTATTGATTTTATTATGTCAATCATTACTTTCTCAGCTATAATAGTTTGTGATCCTTAGCAACAGGATAAGTAGTAAAATATGTGCCTTCATCCTACCACAAGTTGATATGCAACTTTGTAGGTTTACTAAGAAATTATGATTCACTTATTTACATAAGTGTAGGCATAATGTATGCTTTTATGCTTTCTGTTGTATGATGTAGGAATAGCAACCAGTACATATTTGGTTTGATAAACTAGACCTATGGAGTCTTCTCAGATTGTAGAAGTCTTTACAACTAAATCTAATAAATATGGATAAATTATATGGCAGTTTGGACAAAGTATGTGATGACAAACATGTATATGATGCTAGGTGTAAGGTATGTTACTACATTGTACTTGAGTTATGCACCCCCCCCCCACCATAATTATTGTTAATGTGTGAAATCTGACTTTGTGATTTCAGGCTGTATACTATATCTCATTCATTGGCTTTACTTCTTAATATGTAGAATATGAGGAAATGATGGCCTATTACCAAGCACTATTCTTCTATTGTTATGAGCTTAAAGTATAGGTCCTTTCAGGTATTGTAATTAAATTCTGTCTAATTTATTGGGTCTTATTATGTAGTAAAGCAATTGGACAAAATTAATAGATAAAACCAGACAGAGTTTGCAGTCATACCTTTCATTTGATGTGACATACTCTATGGTCTATGAAGTGTTTACATTATACAGCAACATTATTATATAAGACTCATTACATTAGGATTGAATCATGCAGGAGATATTTATGATGTATTTCCATTTATGCCTCACTGCACACACCACTTTTAACAATTATATGCTTTGTTCATGTAATAGAGACTAGCTTAGTACTGATAGCCCGCTAGATGCGGGCTCCCCTACCCCAGTTCAAAAGTGGGAGATTAGCCTTGGAAAGACTAACGCAGTGCCCCCATCCAAGCTGCATGGTCCGCTTTGTCGATGAGTATGGATGAAAAAGCTCACATAGGATCATGAGAGAATGACGTCATGGGCCTCTGCATTGGAGCATGTGACATCCGGCTTTGCAATGGAGAAATCAACAAAAATTTGGGAGAAAAAATTGTGCAGAAATGCTCTGATACCTGCGCTTGGCTATGGGGCTTTAGGCATTCTTCGTCATCTTCTAAAGCCCCATAGCCTGGTGAATTGCTGGTGTATTTGTGGTACATTGAATGCTTAATTTGGGTACTGTTCTATTCTGTTAGGCCTACATGTTCATTTGACTTCTCTGTGACTTACTGTTAAGAGTTTAAATTCGTATTGGCAATAGAACTGTTGTAAGGGGTTTGCATTCCCACTCAGTTCAATGGAGGAAGGAACTGCTCCATGTGTTTCATTCTCGTTGCCAGTAGTCACTAAATATCTAAATACGTTTGTAGAGAAGCGTCCAAAGTTTGTATATTTTACTTTTTTTGCTATTCTCCATATTATACCTATGACGTTCTGGTATCCTTAACTGCTTACACTCTTTATTTTGTTGTGGGTTGTACACAGAAATGTGAGGGGATTCCCAAGTTCATCTCACGATTGCTGAAACCTGTTAACCTTTGTTTGCGAACAATAGTATTTACACAAGACCGCACGTTTGGAGTTGAGGAGGTAGTTACAGAGAGGATGGATGTTTTGCAAGTTGTAGTAGAGTTTCATCACTTTTATACAAGGTAAGTGAGTTATTGCATGTACCAGGTATCGATTTAGTGTTGCTAGGATCTTCTGTATAGAATGATCCCTACTTTCCCAACTGGACGAGATTTAATGCGATGTTTTGATAGAGATTGCAATAACAGTGCCTTGGGGTCATATGATCATGCCAGTTCCTTTCATGTTCGCTTGATTTTCGTTTGTAAATTATCGTTTTGTTACTTCAGCAGTTTCGGTAGAGTATTTAGGAGTTGCTGACTGTAGTAATTACTGATATACTAGGACTATGTAGAGTTTTGTTTTACTTCGTAGTTGTGCGAGAGTTTGAGGGAGAAAGGTCTGAAGGGTTAGGCCACTTTGTTTACGTTTCAGATGTTGTCAATCACTTCTACTTAGATGTTGGGTTTTACCATGCACTTATTGGTTGCACTTGAGGGCAACTTCACAGAAAGGATAACCGAGATATTCATACACAGAAGAAAGATACACACAGATTGGAGTTATTAGTGAACACCATAATACTTACATTGGAAAAGTTACAAATACCATACCTTTTTCCAATATCATTCTGCACATGATTACACCGTATTAATTCTAAGTACTAGCTGACATTACTCCTACCGACCTTTTTCCATAGCTTACTTAATACTAGCTAGGAGGAACATTCCTTTTATTGTGTGACATTACTACCTTGAAGTACCACAGTTTGTCTTCAGCGATACCATTCCAGGTATCGATTTAGTGTTGCTAGGATCTTGTGTTTAGAATGATCGCTACTTTCCCAACTGGACGAGATTTAATGCGATGTTTTGATGGAGATTCCAATAACATTGCCTCATGGTCTTATGATCATGCCAGTTCCATTCACGTTCGCTTGATTTTCTGCTCTAAATTTTCGTTTTGTTACTGGAAAAGTTTCGGTAGAGTATTCAGGAGATGCTTACTGTATTATTTACTGATATACTAGGACTATTTAGAGGTTTGTTTTACTTCGTATTTGCGCGAGAGTTTGAGGGAGAAATTTCTGAATGGTTAGGCCGCTTTGTTTACGTTTCAGATGTTGCCAATCACTTCTACTTAGATGTTGGGTTTTACCATGCACTTATTGGTTGCACTTGAGGGCAACTTCACAGAAAGGATGACCGAGATATTCATACACAGAAGAAAGACACACAGATTGGAGTTATTAGTGAACATAATAATACTTACATTGGAAAAGTTACAAATACCATACCTTTTTCCAATATCATTCTGCACATGATTACACCGTATTAAATCTAAGTACTAGCTGACATTACTCCTACCGACCTTTTTCCATAGCTTACTTAATACTAGCTAGGAGCAACATTCCTTTTATTGTGTGACATTACTACCTCCAAGTACCACAGGTTGTCTTCAGCAATACGGATTCATTTTATTTTATTCCTCTATTTACCCTACCGACCTACTATCAGTTTTCATGTCCTTACGTCTTAAGACTTTATGTTAGCTATCCGTTAATTCTCTACCTACCCTACACATATGTCATGAACAGGACTCCCTACATAACTTAGCAGCCGTTTTCCAACATTCCATATCAGGCACTTTTATAACCTGCCCACTGTTTTTGGTACAAGGTGCACCACATCTACCGACTCTACCTGACGTCATATGTCTATTCTTACCAAGATCTCATAGGCAAGCTTAATGATTCGATCCCCTCTTGCATTTAGACAGCATATTATGACCGAATTTAATTGACACTTTGATTTATTGAAAGGCAACAATTTACGTCGATCTCCTCAAAATGTGCTGTCCAAACTATGCCTCATTGTAGCATTGTTCTTTATTACAATTCACTTACATACTTCTATGACATCACACAATACACACAACATAAATCCTAACTAATACACGCTCTTTTTATAAGGACCGTACATGTGCAAGGCCAACAAATTCTTTGACATTTCATTTCTTACTTACAGATGCATGGACATTTCAGGTTCAACCTACACATGTGGTCACACCACCTTCAATACTACGCAACTTTAAGCAACTTCAATACCTAGGCCAGGCCTTTTGTTACGATCCTTATAAAGCAAACGTGTACCTCAGGACCACAATGCTGGCCCATTCCCTGTCATCTGCGTGTCCATAGTTTCATTTTCCTCTTCATCTTTTCTTCTTTCTTTCATCTCTTCATCGTTCTCTGCAGCTTCTTCCTGATGCAATCCACCTTTCTCTGCTTTTTCTCCTGGTCGACAACCGTCTACCTCTTCTTTGCCATTTCTTTCTATGGTTACTTCTCCATTAGCTACTAGCTCTTCGCCTCTATCTCCGCCCAACATTTCCTCCCCAGCGCCATTCCCACCGTCGCCACTTCTTACACCATCTAGCCCTATATCTACCTCATCAATGGGAAAATCTTCTTGCAAACTCTCCTCCACTTTCCTTCGGTCCTCCGTCTCTTTCATCTCCTTCGCCACAGGCTCCCATGTCTGCTTCATCTCCACTACCTCTCGCCTTGCCGCCTTCAGGCCGTTGCCAACTTGTATATCAGCTGCTTTGGCCACTTCTGATGTCTCCTCGATAGACACTACCTTCTTCTCAGCTCTCTTCAGCTGAGCCCCCAGCTTATTAACGTATATCTTCGCATACTTTTCTGGCTCCATTTTACTTGCCTTCAGTCTCTTACCAACTATACCACTGTTGTAGATCCACTCTATTATGCACTGCCTTCACACTAATTCCCATACTTACACACCCCCCTTCCACTACCCTTCTCCATGTTCCCTTTCGGGAGGTATACTTCTACAAGTTACACACTGTCATTATATCACCCGTGCTACTTACTCTCAACTTCCACAACAACTATTAATTCCCTCCCTTGCCTCCCTCCCTTGCCTCCACTATACACACCACACTCTGGTTTTCTAATTCCACCAATTGATAACCTATATTTACATTATGTGACTTCTCAATAAAATGATTCCTTTATTCCTCCAAAACCATCTGTGTTATACTCTATTTCTCCTTCCGTTTACCTAACGTACCCCCCGAGAACTAGCCTCCTACCTTAAACTTTCATGATGCATACTCCCATGATGCCTTGCAACGTCACTACAGTATGTAACTTTTTCTTCATGCTGTTTTACCAATTCATCGATAAGCTTTCATTGCTAATTCATTCTATCAGACAGGCAATATATGTGCAAATATGGCAGGATACCATTCACCCTTATGTCGACTTATTATCAATACCTTCAAGTACTCCACTTAAGCGTCCATTTCCACTTACTTTCGCATGCGGATCACAACTCATTGTTCTCTACTCATACACATTTCCCATCCAACATCCGAATAATGTAGACATAGGCCCTTACTATTCTAAGAATAAGTGACAGTCTGTGAACCCCTACGATGCCCATTCATACACACTTCCCATCCAAGATCCGACATATGAATGAAATAGAGATAGGCCCTTACTATTCTATGAGTATGTGACACTCCCCTACGATGCCCATTCATACCCATTCCCCATTCCCCATCCAACATCCAACATAATTTTCTTATTATTCCATGAGTATGTGACACTCTATGGGCCCCTACAAAACCCATTCATATCAGTACATAACAAAAGAATCTCATTATACCATACACTTCACGCAGAGCCAAAGTTTCAGCTCTCTCTCAACCCACCCGTATTCCACTTTTGTGTTTTTCACTATAACACACAACATGTATTCATCATTATACTATACCATACCGATAAACCGGGGGTGGGGCTTCTGACATGTCATGATGACTACTACCTTCTAAGACTCAACCCTATCTTCATTCTTCGCACAACACTCTGCCATGATGGAAGCAAAGGTATATCACTTACACTTTGGAGGGAAGACTATGGTACTGTACATCAGTTTCTTCATTTCTTTATCTATGATTTTACTTTTATTTTCCTAGACAATGAACTCATTAAAGACAACACACCAGCATAAACTCCTCCACCAGTATTTAATCCCCCACACTATTATTTGACCAAATTATCCAATTCATCTATATTACTCTATTCGATTTGCACAGGTACTACTTTTCTGTACATAATTTTCTTATAACAAAGGACAGTTTCTTTTACACCTGAATATTCTCACAATATCTCCATTTTCAGCCTCACATACATCTGGAATTCGTCTTACATCTGACCACTATTCAGCAGTAATCTTTATATCGACTATATTCTTATACCCTTGTACCTATATCCTAATAACGTTACCACTATTTTGTCCTAGGAGGTATAGTGCCCAATCGATAGTTCCATTCATGATTTAAAATGGAGAGTTGCCAGAGCTCTCCATATAAATAAACGTACACAATTCTTCTTCACCGACGAGAAGGGGAACCGAATAGACGATACCAGGTAGGTTTCACTTGTAACTTTACCTTAGGCAGTATGCTTTCAATCTACAGCCTGTACAATACCTCTGCACAATACTGTTAACCTACCCGATTACACCCGTACCAATCGTCTTTTCAATATCGGTATAATCTACTTAACCACTACGCCATTACCCATCATGTCAGTTTTTCTGCCGCCATATACTTCATTACCACTGTGGAATTCACCATACCTTCATGTCTACGTTTATTCCAGATCAAGAGACCATTTATATGTATCCATTATTAAAAAGAAGAGAAAAAAGCAAAAAAAGAAGTCAACAGAAAAACCAACACATCATCAGCCCACAAAAAAGCAACCAACAACAACCAATTTACGGACACAGCACGACCACTTCATGTTAAAAATAGTAAAGTTGCATTTCATTTCTAGAATGTTGACCACACACTACTCTCGGGTGCTCAATACAAGGGGTCTTCATAGTTGGGGGAGTTGTGACCATGTCTGAACCAGTAATAAAGGGGAGGGGGTTGTATCAACTGGGGAGGGGGGTTTTCTAGATAGGAAACCTATCATGGAGTAACTAATAGAACACCATATTCTATGGTTATGCCTGATATATACTTGACAGGGCCTTTCACACTTCATCTTGCTAGAGTTAATAATCATGGTCATAATAAAATCCACGCGTAAAACAACCTGAAAAATTAATAAGCGTCCCCCTTTTACTAAGCATCCGAGAATACCGTCATTTAATGTTTTATTGATACTGGCCTGTTACATTCTTTTCACCTCTATCCACATATATTATCCGTATTACCCTGACTTTTCATAGAGTGTATTAACGATACACAGTACAGAGACCTTCCCACTCTTCATAACGTCAAACACATTATAACCAAATACATTTTAACTTCCAGTTCTTCCCGCATATTATCATTCAACACACATAGAGTTGCCCTTTACTACTTTAACTACATCGTAATACAATCCATGGTACTTTTGATGGATAATAGGAGAGAACAGTTCCAAGACAGTATTTACTTATGTTTCATAGATCTGGGTTATACAATATGAATTTTGTATAGTATTGTACTATACTGTCGTTCCTGTTATAATACAGTCTATCATGTCACTATGACATCGTTAACACATCTACTTTTCTCATTAGTCTTTTCTTTGGGTAACTGTGGGGGTTCGCAACCATGCTGTCCACTACACCCTTACAATTTGCCCGCTGGCCCCGCGGCATTACTTGGTGAATGTTCTGTTCTTCTACTCATCGATGTCGAACCATGCGGGTATCTGCTTTCCGTCAGCTGTCATCTTTTGATTCCGGTGCACTGTTAACCTTTTGTTCTATCTCTGTCAACTGTTTAGATGGATCCACATACTTTCAGTTTGGGAGTGTTCGCACAAAAGACCGTTGCAACTTGCGAAGCTCACAGACTTCCCTCCGTTTATTCTCAGGTGAGTCGTTTTTTCGTATCATGACATCCGAGTTCCTTGTGTCTATATTATCTTACATCAGTGTGTGTTATAGACACGTTTTATACTGCTATTTTGCGAGATATCCTATAATATTGCCACAACGACATTACCTTACTACAATTTTTATTTACTCTTAAAACTCCGTTCCCCACACCGTGAACTGAAAGTGGATATAGGCAACGTTGCATGCAGTAATGTCGTATGGTACAGTTTATGTATATGTCAACTATTCTAGATTCTAGATTATGAGCGAATTTAATTCACACTTGCAGTTTTGATGGGCACTAATGTAATTCTGTCCGCTCAGAATGCGCTGTCTAAACCATGCCTAAGGGTCAACGGTAGGCTTGGCGTTAGGTGTACAAGGGACGGCCGTTTCATAGAGGGTACACCGATTTTCATGTTTAACCATATAAAAACTAGCAATAAATAAGTATCTGCTAGATACTGCCGCACTTTCTACCGTTTGCTTCGACTCTATTGATGGTAACGAGTACGTTCGTATAGAATGTAAGGCCATTTCCTCTTACCCTGAACTGCACATCCACCTAGCACAGGACCCTATGTTTCCATTATTTCATGGTACATAGTCGACATGTATCGTGTATATTAACTGTAGTGTGTCCATTTGAACCTGCTGTTCTTTCCTTACTTGTACCTTTGATCTTTGCATTATTTCATCTTACATATTAGACATATTTCTGGTAAAGACAGTTTAGTTTTTGGACTTGAAGCTGAATCTGTTTGCTATATTGCACATATTGCAGATGCTTCTTGTATATACACTTTATTTGCTCAACTTTAAATTTCCTTCATATGTTGAGCATTAGATAACTACCTATTTTGTATTTTTTCATCTTACATATTGCAATTCGTTTTGGTATATTAACTGTATGTCTACCACCGTTCCATATTTGTACTATAAGACCAGGAGATTAGCTACCTTGTATGCTCAATACCATATTGTAAGTTTACTGTTTGCTCTCTCTGCACAATCTTTTATACTACGGACGGCAATAAATTTTAGTACATGCAACAATGAAATCTTTAAATATAGATAATACGATAAGTAAGCCTAGCAAAGAACGGAAACTTCTCGGTGTAATTATTGACAATACATTGTCGTTCAGAGGACACATAGAATCCATATGCAAAATAGCTAACCAAAAGTACTAGCCTTATGCCGAATTTCCAACTACATGGAAGATAAACAAGTAAAACATGCGCGTCTTCATCTTATCACAATGTAGCTAATGTCCTTTGATTTAGATGTTTTGTGATCGAGAGACAGACAATGGGATAAATAGATTTCATGAAAAATCTTTGCGTCTTGCCTATGATAACTATGAATCAAACTTTCAACCTCTTCTTCAAAAAGGCAACTCGATGTCTATCCATAATAAAACTCTGCTGTTGCTTTTTAGAGACATATATACAACTATACATAATCTCAATGCAAGCTTCATGACAGAAATCTCTATTGAAAAAAACTCGTTCTATAATCTCAGAAACACATCACGAATTTTGATACCAAAACCAAAAACAAACTGCTATGGTATAGAAAGTACAACCTACTTGGGATCGAAGCTCTGGCAAGAGCTTACAGATGACATTAAAAGATCCTCTAGCCTCCCAATATTTAAGACAAAGATTAAAACTTGGAAAGATACAAAACGCAACTGCAGATTATGCCAACCTTATGTTGCACAAATTGAATTCTTGATATAGTTATTTCTTCATATAGTTATTCCTTTATACCGAGTCTCCTCATAGTTTTAATTTTGTACCTTTTACCCATTCATTGTAATTAATTGTATTGTTTCATACCTATGGCATTTGATACACATTTGTTGTTAAGTAATTTTAATTTATACTTTTCTGTAAATAGTAGAGTTCAATCAGCTATTATATTACCTATATTAATTATATTAAGTCGAATCTGCAAGCACTATACCATTGAAGTGAGCGCCAAATACTATGAACACGAGCCAAACACTGTAACAGAAAAAAATGAAGTCACTATACTGTGGCACATGCCAATCCAAACCGACAGAGAAACCAGGGCCAATAGATCTCACATAGTAATGAAAGATAAGAAGGGTAGAAATTGCCAACTACTTGAGATATCTGTCCCTACAGAACGCAACACATCAATAAAAAGGACTGAGAAACTCTCAAAGTATAAAAATCTGGAAATTGAAATTGAAAGATTATAGGGTATGAAAGCCGCGACAATACCTGTTATAATAGGCGCACCTGGTCTAATCAAAAACGGGATGCAAAAATACATCAGCAAACTCCCAGGTAACATCTCGATACAAGAAGCTTAAAACTGTGTTCTCCTTGGTACTACTAATAGTTTAACAAGGATTCTAGCACAGGGGTATCTACTGTGCCACAGGGACCTCAGACACATGCCTGAAAAATTACTCGGCCCTTCCCCCTCCCACGTATACTAGCAGCCTAACGGTATAGCCTTGTTTCACCTCTTGACCTTATGCTTGCACTGTCAGCCTTTATTGACATTGCACAATCTCTTACCTCTTACCCACATGTTCACACTGCGCTGAACAGTGTGCGACCAATAGGCCAATCTGGACATGCTTCCCTTAGGACGTGTGGAAACCTATCATATACACTGTCATAGAACAGAAAGGCGTCATTACACGCTTTGTTTTATAAGAACAACCTGTATAACAAACACCAGGCTGAGTTTAAGCCAAAAAATAAGAACAACTTAAGAAACAAGACAGGCTGAGATTCAAAAAACTCAAGAAATAAACTATCATTAAAAAGCGAAAATCACAATCTACTACAGAAAAGAACAGTATAAAGTGCTAAACAGCGATTAAGCAGACTTATTGTAAAAGAATTAGTTCAACATCATCGATATTAGTTTGTTTTATGTAATCTATGCTGCCATCTGTAAATTTAAGTTTGTATTCTTCAAGTTTTTTGTTGAAGTAGTTTACGGATGTTATGTCTTGACACTACTATGCTCAGGAAATTCGAAAACGACATTAAGAAACAGAATAAGAACAACCTTAGGCTGAGAATATACGGAAAATTAAGAAACCTTAGGCTGAAACTGGAACCAACTGTTCTTACAAAACAAACGTGTAGAACAGAAACAGTTGATTACCGGGATGACTATGCCTGTCCAGGGGAAGCATCAGTGAGCATATGCACACGGCCCTGATACTTAGCACAGTATACAACATTTTTGTATTTAGATCATCAACTCCTACGGAACAGTTTATTACTAGAGAAATTCTATACACTGAACATTACTTCCCAACACTATACAACCCTACCAACTTACAAACTATAATTCTAAGTTCAATATGCCTGGATGATCATTATTGTACCCTCACTCTGACACTCAGATACAACGATGTCTCTATTACATTCCTTTTTCTACATACTCTCCAGTCCGGAATAGAAGGGGGGTGGCCATAAGTGGAGAGAAGACCATTATATGCATTGGATGGAAAACTTTAACTTTTTGAAACAAAATTTATTACACTTATTACATATTTCTAGCATGCTAAAAGTGTGTCTATCATCATCATTCATAATGTCATCATCATTGGCACAACTGTTGGCTGCGTTTTCAGTGCTTCTTGCAGCACTTACGCATGTCACGCTAGCATTTTTCAGCGCAACAAACATTCACAATGAGATACTTTCGCCGGACACTTCTGGGTCTGCTTGGGAAAATTTCCTCTTGGCTCAAAGGTAATAAGCGGGGGGGGGGTTGTAATAAGAATGTCCTGGTGTGCATTTTTGGACAAAATAAATAGTCGGGGGGGGGTTGTCTATTCCGGACTTGAAAGTACCAGATTTTTTGTAACCTCTTGTAGTTGCAACTTCCTGTCTACCACACACATACGCACTCTTAAGTGCCTAAGTGCCGGGGTTGGAATTGTTTGGGAAATTCAATTAATGAGGGTCGCAGTTATCGGGGGGGCTGGATATGTGCAATCATCATAGTAAATTGATAATAGAAAGGACTCTAAGCTGGTTTGTTTTCTTCATTTACAGAACAACTGTCCTTAGCAACTATGGCTTCAATATTTCAGTGTAATACCTAATTAAAAGTCTGTTTTAACAATATCAATAGAACAATTATGTAGCTATGAAACTGTAGTATACATTCCCAATATCCTGTGGTGTAAACGTTTTGAATTTGGCATCGTATTGAGTCTTTCCCGTCAACCATACATTTCTCTAACTAATGAACAAAGTTTCTTCTACTTGACTCATTGTTTTCTTTCATCACGTATTATAATAGTTGCATCGCATGAACTATCATATGTTCTACATGGTTTCAGAACACACCAACCTTACTGATATTGCGCTCTACTTGAAATTGTCTCTGCCTTTAAAGATACATCTTTGTAGCGTTTTTCCCTCTCAAGCGCGATAGTTGTTACACATTGTAATATTGAAGTCACAAGGCAAGATATCATAGAAATAATTGCCGAGGTGTCCTACTAAGAGCGGAGGGGGAGGGGGGGGTAGGAAAAATTTTCAACATGTAAGTAGTGGGGGGAAGGTAAGTAAGCACTTGACAGTGGTCTCTCATCTATCTACACTTCTTGTATAGCATTAGGGCCATATACATATGACATCGGTGAGGAGAGAGAAGGGAGTACAATGACTTTCAGACTTTTTTAGACGTTAAACAATGGTGAGGGGGGAGAGGATCTTTTAGGATTTGGACATCCCCTTATGCCTCTTTTTCTTTCATCTACACACTTTTATTGTAGAATGCATTGATGAGAGCTACGTTCAACACATAGAATTCAATTCTGTTGACTTCATACAGTGGTTCGTTTGTTCACTCATTCATTTATCCATTCATTCATTCATTCATTCATTCATTCATTCATTCATTCATTCATTTGTCCAGTTATTCATTCATTCATTCATTCACTCATTTATCCATTCGTTCATTCATTTATCCATTCCTTCATTCATTCACTGCACTTTTCTGAATAATAATTCATTGCCATATTTTCCTATAATGCTATGGCCATCAGGGGGAAGGGGGTTGAGAAATATATGGTCCCTTGATGCACCAGTTACCATCTTGACAATGTCTCCACTGTGAACACAGCAAGGGTTATGGTATGTACCACACAAATTGACTAGCGAGTATAGATGCCACCAACATACTTGTGCAATATGAACGCAGCCTTACATACATCTGACCACAATGTTATCCCCTCCCACGCCTATTTCCCGAGTACTGTATGGGTACCTAGCAATGTCGGTTTTCTCTCCCTCAGGCATTAGCGATTTCCTTATTCCATACTTTTCACAACAACACATTACCACAGACTTCACACGTCATTTTGCACCACTTAACTTACTTACCTTCCCTATCCTTCAGAGGCAGTCTGTTATAGAATACCCTCAGTGCCAAACTTCACTTAGCATCCTTTCTTCACAAATTCCACCAAGATACACGTAGCTTGCATGGCAGGCACTGTACATGTTATCTTTGTACTTACATTAGATTTTATTTATGTTATTACATTTTGTAGGGTAGATAGGTTGTCTTAATTAGTTATATAAACTATATATACCCTATTGTTACAACTACTTTCATGATTGATTGATCGATTCATTGATTGATTCATTGATTGACTGATTGATTTACTAATTGAATGATTAATTGAGTGTCTCATACCAACCTGCCTCATATGGTTCTATTTTCTGTTTATTCTCGTAAGATTATCAGATACTTTGAAACACAGACTTGCATTCTTACTCTCCTCAATTGCCTTTATTCTATGTTATTATTTTTGTAGAGTAGATAGTTTCTCTTAATTAGTTATATAAACTACATCTAACCAATTGCTACATATAACTTTTATGACTGATTGATTCACTATTGATTGACTCTCTCAGTCTGCCACATACGGCTCTGTTTTCTGTTGTCATTCTAGCTATTATCATTTAATTTATAATGCAGACTTACTTCCTTAATCTCCTCAGCTGTCTTTATTGCATGTTATTGACAAGTTCCCAGCTTTTATCTAATTGTTGGTTTGCAACTTAACATGTCTACCACATTGCCAAGGTATACATTTTAGTTACTTTTATAAATTATAACCTCTACTCGGATTAGTTTTCCACTTTACATTCTACTACCTACATATCTTACTACCTGCATTACTTAGCTTTTCATATTTTTGAACCATAGACAATGTCCTTGCATTTCCACTCCTTTGTTTATGTAGATTTCTTGTGCTTTTCCTTAGAGAGATTAACTTCACTTTATTCTATAATTCTTCCTAGCCATTTAAATACTTTTTACATTTACATATCAAGCATTACCCCTTCTCCCACCTTAACAAAATTTCACAATTCTCTCTGTCATCACACATACTTATCACTTTGTTCTTTACATCTCTTCTTACTTACATTTCAATTACATATACCTACTATGCATTGCCTAATACAAGGGAAGTTACAATACATGACAAGAGTTGCACACACCCCAAGCAATCTATACACAAAGAGTTAGAATTAAACAGGAAGTTAGAAACAAACCACTCAATATGCATAGACAGTTACTTACATATTAGTATGCATAAGCAGTACTCCCTGTTCTCCTATTGATTTCTCTAATGATGATTCTTAACTGACATCAAAACTTCTCAACATGATGTTTGCATTTTATTACTATTATTTGTACTCTTTTCTCATGTCACAGCAAGTGACACATGTTTACAACATTCCAACCCCCAGTCTTTTATACACTTTCCTCCATAACCATATTATCACAAACTCCTCAGTTCTTTTTATATCTCTCTATTCCATCATTTCATTTCCATTACGCAGTTTATCACTCATGCCACGTTTACGTTGCATACGCATTGCGCATAGACGGAGAAGGGAACAACGACACAGCCAGATGCAGGATCAACGGCAAGTACATAATCAAGCTGCACACAACAATCATAATCCCCCTGTCATTGCCGCAGTGAATGACCTGGCTAACTTGCACCTGCAACATCCTGTTCCACTACCTCCTATGGCACAGGGTGCTCAGCAGCCAGCTCTTCCCAACCAGGATGGTGTCATTCAGTTACCAGTGCCACATCACCTTGGTGACATGAACAACAGGTGTCCACACTGTGCAGCACAATATGTCCAGGAAGAGTGCACTACACAAGGCATTTTCACTAGATGCTGTTTCCAGGGAAAAGTCACCTTACCACCAATTCAGCTCCCACCAAATAACATTGTGGAGCTGTTCAGTGGTGACACAGCCCATTCACGTCACTTCTTGGAAAACATTCCCCACTACAATGCTGCGATGTCAATGGCTTCTTGGAATGCAACTTTGACTGAACATGCTGGTAGGGGACCAAGAGTTGTTACAATTCATGGTCAGGCTTACCATCTCACAGCTGCACAAGAAGCTCCACAAGGTCAGCCACCGCAGTATGCACAGGTGTACATCCTTGACACCAATCGAGCAATGCAGGAGAGGATCAATGATCCACGCAATCAAACCCTCCGGCCTCAAATCATGCAGCTTCTACAAGATGAACTACTTGCTGTTAATCCACATGCACAGCAATATCACAATATGGGTCACATCCTTCAACAGGAAAGGCAAATTGCTGTTGCAAACAATCAGCCAGTTCGCCCTGTTAAAATGATCATTGCAACACGACCATTTCAAGACAGGTGATATGGTAATCCCACAGCAATGGAGATTGCAGCAGTGTATGTTGGAGATGATGGTGCCGCACCCAATCCAGCTGACCGAGATCTTGAAATGTATCCTGCTCAATCCAATGCACCAAACACAGTCAAGATCAAGGCAACATCACCAAATGCCGACCCAATGACTTACCCCTTGCTGTTCTTCCATGGAGAAATGGGCTGGAGTGTCAACATTCAAAGACATGTTGTACCCAATGAAAGACAGCAAGGGGCAAGCCGCAGAGCATGACTCATATTAAATGAGTTCTATGCTTTCAGAATTGCTGTGCATGACAACTTCTCCACCATTCATCTGTCCCGTCTATTGCTTCAACAGTACCTGGTTGATGCATTCACAAAAATAGAGGGGAACCAATTAGCCTACATCAGATCATACCAGCTACAACTGTGTGTTGAATCATACCAAGGCTTGATGGATCATTTAGGCAGACGTGTCCAAGGTGAAGATGTGAATGTAGGCCACATAATTATCCTACCATCAAGCTTTGAAGGCAGTCAAAGAAACATGTACCAAAAGTACCAAGATGCAATGACAATTGTAACATAACATGGGAAACCAGACATTTTCCTCACAATGACAGCAAACCCAAAGTGGCCTGAAAGTCAAGAGAATTTATATCCACATCAGACTGCAAGTAACAGGCCAGTCATTGTCAGTCGTGTCTTCCACTTGAAACTGAAAGAACTTCTCCACGATCTTCTTCAGAGTCATGTACTTGGACATGTGACTGCATATGTGTATACAATAGAATTTCAAAAATGGGGTTTGCCACATGCACACATGGTCTTATTTCTTGCAGATGCTGACAAACCACGAACGGCACAAGATGTTGATCAGTTGGTATCTGCAGAAATTCCAGATCCACACTTGCAGCCAGAGTTCCATGATACTGTGAAGAGACACATGATGCATGGCCCTTGTGGTGAACTGGACCCTCATTGTGTCTGCATGGAGAATGGGGAGTGCAAATAACATGTCCCAAAACCTCTCCAACTGCAAATAGAATTCAGTGTCAATGGATATTCGCTGTACAGACGATGTGGGCACCATAGGGCACAACTGCGTCGCCACACAGTGAATGACTCATGGGTGGTACCATACAACCCTCACTTACTCATGAAGTTCAATTGCCATATGAACGTGGAGGTGTGCACAACTGTCAGGAGTGTGAAATACATCTTCAAGTATATCCACAAAGGCAATGATGCTGCACATGTCAAAATCAGACAAAAGTATCTCAACCATGATGAGATTTTGCAATATCTCAATGCATGCTATGTTGGACCACACCAGGCAGTTTTCAGACTCATGCAATACAAGATGCATGACAAAAGCCACATCATCATCCGGCTAGCCATTCACCTCCCTCTGCAACAAAACGTATGCTATAACAATGGCAATGAACAAAGGGCTCTTGAACATGGACAAAACACAACATTGACAGCATTTTTCAAACTCAACCAAGAGGATGTGAATGCACGTCAATATTTGTACCACAAAATTCCTGAGCATTACACATTCAACCAACAGGGAAAGAAATGGACTTGCAGACGACGATCAACTGCACCAATCATCGGTCGAATCTATCAAGTTCAACCTTCTGATCCACAGCGATTTGCTCTTCACTTACTCCTCCTACACCGGACAGGAGTGACATCATTTGAAGACCTGAGAACAGTTAATGCTCAGGTGTGCGCCACATTCAAAGATGCAGCAAGAGCAATGGGGTTGCTTGAGGATGACACCGAACACAGGCGCTGTTTACAAGAGGCTTCAGTAATGAACATGCCCTCACAAATGCGCCAGTTGTTTGCGACATTGATGATGTTTCACACTCCATCCGACATCAGAGCCCTGTTTGAGGAATTCAAAGAAGCTATGTGTGAAGGTTACATCAGACATGACCAACTCCATGACCCAGAAGCCACATTGCAGGACAGACACATTCACCTCTGTCTCTGGAACAGTGATGCATGCCTCAAGGTTCATGGTAAGTCAATTGCAGATGTTGACTTTTCTGATCTTCCACAGCTTCCTGCCAATTTTGTTAATCCACAAAATCAGAATTAACACATTGACATTGTTCGTGAATGGCAGCTGGGTGAGCAAATGCTCCAACAACTCAACATTGATCAGCACCATATTCATGACACCATTGTCGATGCCATAACAACAAAGTCTGATCAGAATTGCTACTTTGTGGATGGACCAGCTGGCACAGGTAAGACCTTTCTTTATAACACTGTAGTTCATAACCTTCAGGCTTTGGGAATAAAGGTGAAATGTATGGCATATTCTGGGATTGCCAGCATATTGCTTATCAATGGAGCAACTGCACACTCCACATTTCAAATACCTATTCCTTTATTGCCTAATTCTACGTGTAATATAAAAAGGCAAAGTGCCAGAGCTAGCAGTCTAAGGGAGACAACAATCTTTATCTGGGATGAAGCATCAATGATCCCAGCAAATGCATTAAAGGCAGTTGATGTCCTTCTCAGAGATATTACCCAGGTTCATAGGCCATTTGGGGTAAATTCATGTTTCTTGGTGGTGATTTTAGACAGGTTCTCCCAGTTGTTCCCAGAGCAGGTACAGAACAGACTGTTCGCCAATGCATCATCAATTCACACTTGTGGCGTCACTTTCATCAATTCCAACTGGTGACAAACATGAGAGCCGCTCGAGATGACACATACAGGCAGTTCTCTGAATGGCTTCTCAGACTTGGCACAGGTGATGAACCATATGATGTAAATGATCAAGCCAACCTGGAGCTGGAGTCGACCTGAACCTACCACAAGCTGGAGCTTAAGGTACAGTATTAGTAACTTTTAGTATCATTGTTTATCTTCATACTTTTATCACAATTTTTCAACATTTCTATCATTTACATCTCCAGTATTGTATCTAATACCCTACTTTCCTCTTTAGCATCACTAATATTCCCACATGTAGCACACCTTATTCCTTTCCTATTTGCTTCCACAGCTATGACTATCCCTTTTAGTGAGTGATACTCAGTGCTGTATTTCCATGCCAAATTTGCTACTATATTTTCAACTACTATCTATGGTTGGATCATATCCAGGATATGCTATTTTACCTTATATATCCTGCGAAATAAACCATCCTTATTTTCCATATGTGTATCATGTTAGGTTGGTGCTACCATCATTTTGTTGCGTAACATCAATCCAAAAAAGGGACTCTGTAATGGTACCCGTCTCATTGTTCGGGACTTGCAGCAACATGTGATATGTGCAGAAATCATCACAAGTGAGCACAGAGGTCAGTATGTCATGCTACCAAAGATAGCACTGTCATCACAAGATTCTGCTCTACCAGTCAACATTGTCAGGTGCCAATTTCCTGTCAGACTTGCATACTGCCTTACAATCAACAAGGCACAGGGACAATCATTGAGGTATGTTGGTGTTTACCTTCCTAAACCTGTGTTTAGCCATGGTCAGTTGTATGTGGCAGTGTCCAGAGCAAAATCATTTGCTGGCCTCAAAGTCTTCACATCAACTGGTAGACGTACACACAATATTGTTTACAGTGAAGTCCTCACATAAGCGTTATTCAACATGATCCCATATCATCTTGTGGTGTTCTCCATACAGTAGCTGCATGCACCACCCCAAGCCCTGGCTTATGACTCTAGCCTCATCTTTTAACTCTCTCTATCTTTCTTAACCTGTTAGTGAGGGTTGTTGGAAACAGGTTAAACTGTTTAGAGGGTACATCAAGGTATCTTCGTTCATCTTCAAATGATCACTCGCTCTCCACATTTGGTCTGTGCATACTCAAGTATACCAGTCAGTTCACCACTGTTTACAATAAAAGCTCTATATCAAAAGAAATTTAGTGGCCGTCCACTGCCTGCAGTCTAAATTTTTACCACAGATCCATTTCTGACAGTTAACCTTAAACTTACTTATGTATTACTCGATTTTGTAAACCTATTAGAACCATATACAGTTATCAATGTTATTTTGGTTGACTTTGCCTAAACTTCTCTATATACTAAGATGGCTATATGCTACTTTATGCCAGACCAATTACACGGCTCGACTTGTACCACGTGATGGGGATTCACGAAAAACGCTTCTCCTCCCAAACGGGCCGGGGGCTATCGCTAAAAATTCCACTGGGAGTTCTACTTTAGATGTCGGACCCCCCTTTCTAGAAATCGTTTCCCTAGCTTCTGTGGTTCTCGAGATATTCCAGTTTTCGTTGTCTCTCCATACTGAAGCCTGTATTTAGCATTCAGAATTTCGCGATCGGCACTAGAAGGAACACCGCGTGTGGTTTCTGTCACGTGCCCATCTCCTTATTGCCTTCTCCATGGGTTCCTTTGTTTTCTGGCTGCACGCTTGCACCACAGACGCTCCTTCCAGCCGGTAGCTGCGAGCTTCCGTATTTATTTCGGGGGGTCTCACATTGAACTGTCTCTATATGAATTACAGTTACATTTAATTCTTTATATTGCACTTTGGGTATTGCACGAACTCCCCTGCTAGCAACATGATGCAGCCATGTGCTCAACTTAGAGATTAGCAGTTTAGCGAGTGTTCGCAGATTGTAGATTCGCATGAAGACTTTAGGAGAAGGACTTGATCATGCGGCAGGTGAGTCCTCTTCTTGCTCTTACATGAATCGATTAATGGTAGCCCCTCTCTGTCCTTTATTGATTGTTTACTTTTTCGACTTTTACATGAGATATTGTTGAGAAATTCCCACGAGGTTGCATGCATGGCTGTTGGCAGTGTCAGATTGCTCGAGGCCCCTTTCATATTCTGTGCTAAATAGTCATTGTTTTGCTACTAAATCATGCTCAAGCAGTTAGCCCATGTGTGCCGCTATGAGCGAGGGGTTTACTCGACTTTACTTTGATGTGATGTTTAATTTTGATTCTAGGTGTAGGACAATCGTTAGAACTTTCTGCGAGTCACTTTAGATGAAATCGGAGCTATCACCGTGGGGCAATGGATTCTCAACCTGGCGTCACTTGGAAACTGCTTATGTAAGTTGTTATACATGTTGTAATAAACCCATTGATATTTGTTGTGAGGTCGTATTTATTCTCTGTACGTTTTATTGTAGAATTTCGACTAGAGTTTACGCCGATTCTCAAGGAAATTCCACGATCATGTTATGAAAGTGCGCACCTCATGACATGGTAGGTGTTATAGATTACTATACCATCTATTAAAATGTACGTTGTCATTTGTTGTAATTCATTTTCTTTTCGTTTCTTGACTGACTACAGTGTATGGGGTTTGCCAAGCTCAGTTTCAATCGACTCACATGCAATGCCCGAGGTTGTTTTGTCAATGGCGACTGTGATTACTCTCTAGCCTTCGGTGAGTTGTGCTAACAGATTTGTTTTGAATTGGTTTAGCTTAACCCGTTTTCTTTTTGTGTCTAGATTGAATACATTTGCGGGGTTTGCCAAGCTCAGTTTCAATCGAATCAAATCCAGTTCCCGTGGGTGTTTTGTGAACGGCGACTATGATTACTCTTTATCCTTTGGTGATGTGTACTAAAAGATTGATTCTGACTTGGTTATTAATTACTTTGTAGGTTTGTTTGGTAGTACCCCTCTGCCTTTGTAATGCAATTGACTTTCGATTCTGTTGTACGTGGCGCTGAAATTCGAGATGACTCCAGCATTGATCTTACGAGAGCAGTCCTTTTGTGTCGGAAGAATGGGGTGCATGCAAGACCGCATGTTCATGGTTGAGGGAGTTTCCACAGATGCGATTGTCAAGTTAGCAATGTAGGTTCGAGTTTCATGCATTGTCTAAGAGGTAAGCGGCTTCTTTCCTTTCAAATGCTTCAATATACTTTTGTAAGAGAAGCTAACCTACAGTGACTGTTCTTGATAGTTGTCAATGTTGTTATTTGCCAGATTTGGAGCAAGTTTCTGTCAGTTTGCCTAACACGCTTTGGTATCTAGACTATGTTCCTTCAAGTTCCGTTCGTTTTTCGTTTTAAATCAGCGTGATACTGCTACTACAGTTTGATAGCAAAATTCACGAGGAACTGACGGTATTATTCCTTACGGCACTATGATTTATTAGTATGTTTCTGCTGCACAATATAATATAAAGGAATGATACAGCATCCGATTCAGTCAAAGGCAATGGCTAAATGGTTTATTTTATGTGGGATTACATCATATAGCTTTGCAAGTATTTAGTCCTGAGAATATTTACTTTTATTGCCTTTAAGACGATATTTTTTATGGGATTGTCATTGAGAGCTCATGAGGTTGCCCTGTTGTAGGGGGGGGGGGGCATTATCATCTAACCAACTGTATTTAGGCTCGCTTGCTTTTCGCTTTAAAATTGCCGATATGCCACTGCTAATGTTTAGTTATGGTATTCATAAGCTTCTGCTGTATTACACCCTGTTATACTAGGGATGTATACCATGCTCTTCCCCCTTTAGTTTAACCTCATATATTGGATTTCAAGATCTCTCATAATTGGTCCGTTATGTTTACAGTTTTGATATTGCTATTCAATTCTAATTAGCATATAGCCTTGCCACACAGTCATTCTAAACCACAGCTAAAATTTTGCTTAATGTAGCTTAATAGCTCTGCTTTCCCATTTGGTGTCCTTCCAGTTTTAAAGGATACATTGTTGTGTATGTATTTAAGTACTCCATATATGGTAACTTAATCACTGTATTACTTTATATATTACCTTGGTTTTTATATCAAGGTCATGGTGGTTTTCGCTGTGTATAGTAGTGTTATTTTTGTGTAGTGAAGATACATTCTCCTCTTATCAAGACTGTATTTGCTGGGAGATATGTCACTTTCTGTCTGAGATCATATGCTACAGATACCATTTCTGATTTCCATAGATCATTCTGCACATGATGATATAGATTTCAGGCATCAATCAAGTAGTAGTACTTAGCAACATCATGTGTATTGTCAACTCCCCCCCCCTTCCTGCAAATACCATTTTTTGTTGAAATCTGATTTTTTTATTCATGTTGTACAGTGTATCACTCAGTCATGCAATAAGCACTTCTGCAGTTATTATATGAGGGTATAATATATATTATGTATTTGATATTATTTTACTTCTGTGAACACAAGCTATAAAGTCCTTTGAGGTATTAAAATTGTATAGTTGCTAAGTTTTTATGCCCCTTCCAGAATGTTATGTTAGATTAGAAAAGAATAATATACCAGATGACAGAGAAAATCTTGCATTTAAATTTGGGATGGAAACCTTTATCTATGACACAGTGTTAATGATTAGACTTTATTTGTATCCACAAGTTGACAATTGAATATAGCAGTTACATTAAAATGATGATGATGATGATGATGATGATGATGATGATGATGATGATGATGATGATGATGATGATGATGATGATGATGATGATGATGATGATGATGTGTGAGCTGTGTGAGTTATTTGTTTTAGGTCATACACAGTTATATATCCAGTAAAATATATCATTGCATTTAGAGAGAAAATACATAATATAATATTGTATAGAGTTTGATTAATTTAGTGTTATTTGATGGGAGATGATTAGTGGTTACAACCAACTGGTAAACTGCTACATTGTACTAGACTCCTCAGGTAACCAGGTCATATCCATGCCAATATGTGTACCTATAATTGATGGTGTTTTAAGGGCTTTCATAGTACAAGTTATTGGCTCATATTTTTTTATATCATAGTCTTACTTCAAATAGTAGGGAAATTTATTCATGTGCATTGATATACAGCAACATATGTAGCAGAGTATTCTATTGTATGACAACAAAGTTGCAAGAGACAATATATTATATCTTTCCATTACCACAATGTAGGAGATTTAGGAAAATTAATGCTTATGACCACATGGCAGTTGCACTCATGTATTTCAAGTCATATGCAATATTTAAGCTGTAATACACTGCAAATTTACCTTCCTACATTGTACTAGACTCCTTAGGTTAGAATTGATTTCTATGCATATGAATACAGGTGACATGTGATTGTACTGTTTTGAGGGATTAAGTAGTACACACTGGCACCACATATAATCATTTGGTAACCTTAATGCAAATAGCAGTGCGGGTTTTTCATTGTCATTAGCACACAGCTATATATGTAGTATATTATCTGTATTCTATGGAGACACCAATGTTCTGTACACTATTTAACCTCAATACAATATAAATTTACCCTGCTACCTAATACTAGACTCCTTAGGTTAGAATTGATGTCTATGCATATAAATACAGGTGACATGTGGTTGTACTATTGTGAGGGATTAAGTAGTACACATTGGCACCACATATAATCATTTGGTAACTTTCATGCAAATAGCAGTGAAGGTTATTCATTGTCATTCATACACAGCTATATATGTAGTATATTATCTGTATTCTATGGAGACACCAATGTTCTGTACACTATTTAACCTCAATACAATATAAATGTACCCTGCTACCTAATACTAGACTCCTTAGGTTAGAATTGATGTCTATGCATATAAATACAGGTGACATGTGGTTGTACTATTGTGAGGGATTAAGTAGTACACATTGGCACCACAAATAATCATTTGGTAACTTTCATGCAAATGGCAGTGAAGGTTATTCATTGTCATTCATACACAGCTATATATGTAGTATATTATCTGTATTCTATGGAGACACCAATGTTCTGTACACTATTTAACCTCAATACAATATAAATTAACCCTGCTACCTAATACTAGACTCCTTATGTTAGAATTGATTTCCATGCTTGAGAATGCATGTGATTGTGGTATGTTAAGGAATTAGCACAACCTAGCAGCACACATTTCATTAGGTAAGTTTACTCCCAATAGCAGTGAAAGTTATTCATTTTCAAGTTATACACAGCTGTATATGTAGTATATTATTTGTATTGTATGGACACATGAGGTGTTATGCACAATATGTTATATGTTATGCACGTCTATGGGATTTTAGACACCATGTATTCCCTATTGATATGATGAAGACTAGCAGTTTTTTGATAGCCCGCTAGACGCGGGCTCCCCTACCCCCAACCAAAGCTGGAGATTAGCCTTGGAAAGACTAACGCAGTCGCCCATCAAAGCAGCATGGTCCGCATTTTCGATGAGGATCACAGGAAGGTGACGTCATGGGCCTCTGCGGTGGAGCACGTGACCATCAGCATTGCATTGGTCAACTCGAAAAAATTGCGAAAAAACATTGTGCAAAAACTGCTCGGATACCTGCGCTAGGCTACGGGGCTGTATAAGAGAAGGCGGAAAGCCCCGTAGCCTACCGCAGGTATCCGAGCATTTTTTGCACACTGTTTTCTCGCAATTTTTTCGAGTTGACCAATGCAATGCTGATGGTCATGTGCTCCACCGCAGAGGCCCATGACGTCACCTTCCCGTGATCCTCATCGAAAATGCGGACCATGCTGCTTTGATGGGCGACTGCGTTAGTCTTTCCAAGGCTAATCTCCAGCTTTGGTTGGGGGTAGGGGAGCCCGCGTCTAGCGGGCTATCAAAAAACTGTCTCTATATACTAAGATCCCTAAAATGCAAATGAGCAAAGATCAAATGGGCCGCTGGTCAGCTCGTGGTAAAAACTCCTCCTAGGTCTTCTGCTCGATTGGTCTCAAACTTTCGCCGAGGGTCCCGTCCTATGTCTAATTGATATTCATGATTTCATATTAATTTTATCGATTTTTGTCGCAAAGATATTTGGCATTTTCTGATCGACTGTGTGCGCCTTTGTTGTCGCCTGTTGTTCTCCATTGTTTTTGTCCGCAAGGCAAGCCCTCTTTTAGTGTAGTTTCATGTCGCACTGGTTGAAGATGATTGTGTAGTCCGTGGGAAATTTCGTCTTTTTTGTTACAGGTGAGTGACTGTTTTCGTTTTGTCATGTTTGCCTCTAATGCCTGCATGGACTATCGGTGGTTTCTTTTGTTTTAGGTAATGTATTTCCATGTTTTGAGCGAGAATCCAATGCCTACCCTCGGGGATGTTATCGCCGAGGGTAGGCATTGGATGTTATGACAGTTGAAGAGCCAACTCGAGGAGAATTTCGTTCTTTTCCTGCCAGGTGAGAAGCAATGTTTGTACAAAAAATTTCAATTAGAATGTGTCAATTAGTCCTTCGTTGGATGTGTGCATTGCCTACTATTATCAGCTATGTATTTCAATGTTTTCAGTGAAACCCCATGAACCTTGCTTGCTGTATTATCGCCATTACAGTTGCTTCCCACCCCATTCTAAGCTATTCCCTAAATCACATTGCTGTTCTCGCTAAATTTTTATTAAGTATTGAGGAGAAGTTTACAGTTATATTCTCTGCTATTTTAGTTTGTATTTCACAATGATATACTGGAGATAATTGCGAATGGGTAGCTTTTAATTTGGACAGTGCCCTCAATGTCATAGTTTGCCCTTTGACTTTGTAAGGAACTATTGTAAGTATTTTCTACCAGGTGAGTGGTTTTCTAAAGCTTTTAAGTTTGGTTTCAAATTGCCTGCCGTTGCTCTTTTCTCTGTGTGTAACTTCTATAGTATGTTGGAGGCTTATGTTCACTTATGTCAGCGAGATTACAATAGCATCCCTCTGGGATTTTCTGCCATGACAGTTCCCCTCCAACACGATTGATGTTCTTCACTCTTGCTGTGTGAAGTCAAGCGAACTTTCGTCCCTCTGGTACCACGTGAGTCTTTTCTTTAAAATAATAAGGTTTGCTTTTAGATTGCCTGAATTTGTTTCTGTCTAATATACGCGTTTAATATTGCAACAGGTCATGACAGAGATTCCTAGAGCTTCCCTCGGGGTTATTTCGCCATTACACTTCCTCTCGGGTCAGATTGAATTTATTCCCTAGATCGCTGTGGGTCTTTTACAACATTGTGGTGATATACTTCTTATATGTTTACTGTTGTATTCCTTGCTGGATTGCTATGTGTATTCCTTGAATTTAATGGGTGCATAGATGGGATAGGACATCATTATGTTTCCTTATGAATTGTGGTACATGGGCTGCTGGACATGTCTGAATTCAGTTGGGCCTAGGTTTTTATTTTTTTATGTGACTGTGATAAGAGTGTAACTTCTTATGGGTAATTTAACTGTTTTCAGAAGTTTCTATTCCCCTCAGTTGAGCCATGGAATCAACTGCTCTGTGTGTTTCATTCTCATTGCCAGTAGTCGAGAAACATCTAAATTTGTTTGTACAGAGATGTCCAAAGTGTGTGTAATTCATTTGCTAACTGTTCTTAATAGTATTCCTATGCTAATTTGGCATTCTTAACCTCTTTAGTTTGTTGTAGGTTGTAGATAGACATGCGAGGGGATTCCCAACTTGAGATCACGATCTCAGACACCTCTCATCCTTTGTTTGCGGACAATAGTGTTTACACAAGGCCGCAAGTTTGCAGTTGAGGGCGTGTTTACAAAGTGGATGGATATCTTGCAATTCGTCGTGGACTTTCGTCTCTTTTCGATAAGGTAAGTGGGCTATTTCATTGACCTGGTGTCGATTTAGTTTTGCCAAGATTGTTTTGGTTAGAATGATCACTACTTTCCCAGCTAGACGAGATTTAGTGCTATGTGTTGAGGAAGATTCCATAGGATTGCCTCGGGGGCCCTATGATCAAGGCAGTTCCTATCATGTTAGCTTTATTTTCGCCTGTAAAGTACCGTTTTATTGCTACGGACATTTCGGTATAATATTAAGGACATGATAACTATATGATTTACTGATATACTAGGACTTTTAGCGTACTGTTAGTACTTTGTCGTTGCGCGTGATTTTCACTGAATTATAACTGAATATTTAGGCCGCTTTGTTTACGTTTGAGATGTTGTCAGTCACTTCTGCTTAGCTCTTGCTTTTTAGGATACACTCATTGTAAGCTGGAGCTAAGATATTGGTCAAATTATTCGTTAGATTATTGGACTGTAATAGCTCTCTTTCCCATTCACTTTTCTTGCAGTATTTTGAGGAAAGTAGTAAGTGTAGTCTCTCCAAACCTTCGAGAGGCGGTTCATATTACTCTCAGTCTCCATATCTGATGACTTGGTTATTCCCATAGGTACACGTTGTATTCTAATTCACTGGGGTATTTATAGTTAAAAGTGCCAAGCCTTAGACGGATATTTTATATACTAATTCGCTGATAATATGGTGTATAGTACCATGCGTTTTAGGGTAGTTCCTTCCTGATTTATTTACACTGATATTCTATTCTAGATTAACTTTGTATTCAACACACTTAAATAACTTATTCACGCAGTCTAGCACTCTTTATTTACAATAGTCTATTATTTGTGCTCACTATATATTTTAGTGTTTTGGTTGAATCTGCATGTGGGCACTTTGATACTAAATGTTCTTTTCCTGGCAAACCAGCTCTGTGCCTTGCTGAGATGATTTGTTATAGACACCATTAATGATTCCATAATCATTCTGCACATGATAACATTATTTTTGTTGGTCAAGTATTTTTGGATAACACCTATGTGTATTGTGTAGACTTGATTCCTGGAGCCCCACCATCTAGCCCCCACCTCACTTACCAGTATTAGTCATAATCAACTATTATAAGGGGCTTGCTCTAAGGGATTATTATGTATACAAGCTTATGCTACATTCATGCACAGTTTTTGAATTTGAAGTCTTTGTTGAATATTGTAGAACATCTTTTGGGAATATTCTTCAGCTTTGATGCACTTGACTTATACAGAATCATTAGGCATTGCCATGTCAAAACACCTACTTGAATGCCTCAAGCTAAATTTTATAGCAGGTTGACTGTGATTACTGGGTGAGCCTACTTGATGTCCTTAGACCAGAGTTGTAGCAGTATAGTACTTGATTGCCTCCCTGGATGATTTTTTCACTAGCCTGTATCACTTTCAGATATCAGTTGTTACTACTAGCGCTATCACTTTTCATATATCATTCTACATGTGGTGATATGTGGTTAAAGTTTTGTATTAGTTACAGCTAGCACCCTTATTTGTATTGTATTCAATAGAAATATAAAGCCCCCCTCCAATCTAATACATAACTATTGTTTTAAATTTTATGTGATGATGCAATCTTTAAATTTTATCACTTACTCTTAAGAGTTACAACTAAATGTTTTTGACAAGAGTTTAGCATTCACTTACATGATTTTGGCCCATAGTATTGTGACCGTTGAGTATGCTGTAGGATTACAAAGGAATAGTATTTTACTTTTGAACACTTAGAATATACAATTCTGAGGTAGTGTTATTGCATAAAGCCTACTTTAATTCCTAGATAATAATGAATGATGCTATAGACTATACATAATGTGCTTCCTTTAGTAGTTTATTGTAACAACCATTTGTGCTACTTAACTACTATGTTTATATACTGGAGACTAGCGGTTGTTTTTGATAGCCCGCTAGACGCGGGCTCCCCTACCCAAGTTACCCACTGCCCTGTCAAAATCAATTTGCAAATTAGCCTTGGACAGACTAACACAGTGCCTCATCGACATCCAGATACCAATCATTTGTATTGTTTAGACTTAATTTCTGGAGCCCCATCTTCCAGCCCGCACCCTGATTAACAGTATTGTTTGTAATGAAATGTTATGAGGGACTTACTGTAAAAGAGTATTATGTATAAAAGGTTATGGCTCACTAATGCACAATTTCTGAGTTTCAAATCAATTTTTACTAGCACACTTTTAGGAATATTCTTTAGCTTTTATGAAGTTACATTATGAAGCATCTCTATACATTGTCATTGTATATTGCCTACTTGAATGCCTCAAGGTAGCTATTATAGGAGGTTGAAAGATATGTCTGGGTGTGCCTAGATGACAATGGTATTCGTACATTTGAATTAATATCCTTAGATGATACGTGTACCAACATAGTACTTGATTGTCTGGCTGTAGGATTTTTGTCACTAGCCTATTTCACTTTGAGATATGAGTTGTCACAGTGACCATTACTACGTTTGATATTTCATTGTGCTTATGATGATATGTTGTTAAAGTTTTGTATTAGTTAGAGCCAGCAACCTTATTTGTATTGTACTCAATTGCCTGCTCAAGCCCCCCTCTCAAGTACAGCTATGATAATAAAGTTGTTTCTATGATGCAAGCTCTACATTATATCATTAATTGATAGGATTTACAGCTTTATGCGGTTGACAAGAGGTTAGGACTGACATGATTTTGGTTCATAATATTGTTACTGTTGAGTTTGCTCTAGGATTACAAGTCACTGTTATTTCAGTTTTGTACACTTATGGAGCAGTCATTAAATATCAGGGGGGGGGTGGGGGTTGAGGCACATGATAAATAGATTCAACAATTTTGTACCCCAGTTGGACATGCAAAAATATTCTAGAGCCCCAGATTAAATACTTTGTGGAGCCCCAACATGTAATTTTTGTTATTGATTTTATTACATCAGTCATTTTTTTCTTGGATATATTAGTTAGTGGTCCTTGGCAACAGCATAGGTAATAGTATATGTGACAGTGTTCCACCACAAGTTGATATGCAGTATTGTAGGATTATTAAGAGGTTATGAGTTACTTATCTACATAAGCTTAGGCATGATCAATGCACTTTATTTTGGAGTCTTCTCAGATAGTAGACGTTTTTACAACTGAATATAAAACCTCTGGATAAAGTGTATGGACATTTGGATAAGGTATTTGACTACAACCATCTATATGATGCTAGGTTTAAGGTATGTTACTAAGTTGGACATTTGGATAGGGTATTTGACTACAACCATCTATATGATGCTAGGTTTAAGGTATGTTACTAAGTTGTACACCACCACCACCACCATAACTACCTTTAATGCTTGATATCTGACTGTGTGATTTCAGGCTGTATAATATATCTCATTCATTGGCTTTCCATGTTACTATGCAAAATAGTTTAAAGTGATGTTGTATTACCAAGCCATATTCTTTTATTGTTATGAACTTGAAGTATAGATCCTTTCAGGTATTGTAATTAAATTCTGTCTAATTTATTGGGCCTTATTAGTAAAGCAATTGGACAAGATTAATAGCTAAAACCAGATAGAGTTTACAGTCATACCTCTCATTTGATGTGACATACTATATGTTCTCTAAAGTATGTACATTATACAGCATCATTGTATAAGACTCATTACATTAGGATTGAGTAATGCATG
The DNA here is from genome assembly GCA_964019165.1 of Mastigias papua. NCBI lineage: Eukaryota > Metazoa > Cnidaria > Scyphozoa > Rhizostomeae > Mastigiidae > Mastigias > Mastigias papua. The sequence continues at coordinate 4,726,337 of OZ025276.1, forward strand.
ACATATTGTGTGATATATAGGACCTTTCAGGTATTGCAATTGCATTTTATCTAATTTTTTGGGTCTTGCTATATATAATACCAGGTTGGACAAGATTAATGACTAAACCCAGATAGAGGTTGCAGTCATTCCTCTCATTTGACCAGAGCCTCTTTTAAGCAAAACCAACTACTGGGGAAAATCTTAGTTTGGGGCCCAAGCCAGTACACAGAAAAAATAGCGCCATTGTTATAATAACTTTGAATAAAATGTATATGACATAACAGAAATTGTAACATGCAAAACCATTTTAAGTGTTCAAATTGAGGTCCACACTTTTGAAAAAGTTACTAATAGCAATTATAAACAACCATTGTCTTTTTGAAAAAACTTTTTAATAAAACTTCTAGTCTGATATATTTCTTGGTCAGGCTGTCTGTCACGCCTCTCTTTTTGCTTCAAAAATTCAGCAACTGCATTTCTTGGATCATAAAAGGCTGTTCCTTTACCATTTAAGGAGATGTGCATAATGCTGTTTATTGACTGTTGGCTAAGTGAAGCTCTGTTTGAGGTCTTGATATTGTTGTAATGAGAGACTGTTCTTTCAGTCCCCATGCTATGTGGGGTTAAGGTTAAAAACGATGCTAGAAATGTTTTCAAAAGACCACAGCTTGCTTGCACCATTTTTCTTAATTTCAATGCGTAAAATGTGCCATTGTCTTCAATAGCAGGATCTTCAATGGCAACTATCTTCCTCCATGACATACATGTGTCAGAGACAAAATCTTCAATCTTTTCTGGGCCAAATAGTTGACTGGCTAAATCTCTGCTTGCTGTGATGAGCTCTGTAGATGATTTGGCATCTAAAATTTTCATCAAATTTTTTAAAGTTCCATCATTTTCAAGGTTCATTCTCTCATCTAACAAATTTATTGCTGATTGGACAATCTCTGTTCTCACTGCCATGTCATTCCTGTGTGTTGTTGTCACATATTTGTTCATTATGTTTCTTTTCTGTCTTGAATTAGTTGGAGAAGAAACTTCTTCAAAGTTTCCACGACATTTCTCCTCTCTCCCACCTGGTATTGGTATTTCATTCATTACTTTGAGATTCTCAACTGCAGCATCTCTTGCAGTTATAATATCCAACAAAATTAGGTGTGACTTTTGAAAAATTTTCTGGAGATTCTTAAATATTTTGCACAAATCAAACATCAAAGTTGTTAACCAAAACTGTTGACCATCATGTTTCCATTTATCTAAAAAGCCTTGAGCCATTCTTTTTTCAATTTTTTCAGCGTGAATTTCACCAGAACACATCTTTGTCCACACTTGCTTTGCTGCTTCAAGATTATTTAGCACTGCCTTCAGCACATTCAAAGTGTGCTCAGCAAATCGCACTTCAAAGTGCTTAGGAAATGTCAGACATTTGGGATCGTCTTTGTGAAGGTACTTTACTCTGCGAGGTGATTGTCTGAAAAATTTGGAAACAGCAAGTACATTGGTCATCCACAATGACAATTCAGGAACTTCAGACTGTACAGACTCCAAAGCCAAATCAGAGCGATGGCATATGCACCATGCAGTGAGCAATTCTTTTCCAGTGTAATCCTTTAGAAGTTTCCAGAGTCCACCATTCTTACCAGTGTTGGCATTTTCACCGTCTGTAGTTATTCCAACAAGTTTCTCTGTATCAACTCCCACACTCTTTAAACAAGTGGTAAGTGCATCAAGCAAACCATCTGCACCCCCAAGGTCACTACTTGAAATACCCAGAAATACAGTTTTCACAGAAACTTCATTTTGTGGGAGAAATCTTGCAGTGATGAATTTGGAATCCACTTGTTGTTTGTCTGAACTGCCATCAATTTGTACTGAATAGCAGACACATTCTTTTAACAAATCTGCTACTTTTTTCATTTCATGTTCACTGATAATTTCTCTCATTTCAGCATATGTCATAGGGTCTCTGTAATGTTAGGCAGAGCCTGGTTGATTGTAAGGAACAAAATCAGCATCCCATCCATTATCTCTAAATATGTGCAACAAATTGTTGCTATGATCACCAGACAAAGATCTTGATGCCCAGCTCCATGCACTGACAGTTTCTACTCTGCAGTCATTGTATACATCAACTGCAAGTTTTAGAAGCAATTGTAAGGTCTCAGCTTTACATTTCTTCACTATTCGTACCCAGGGATGGGCATCTGACATATCCTTCCAAGCATCATCAAGCTTTTTGAGTCGTAATGCCTCTTCATGGGCAGCAGAACATAAATGGTCAACTATCAAACGAAGCCTGTCCTTACCATCAACACAAATTCCTTGAGCCACAGGTATTCGACCATTGACGGTGAACCTTTTAACATGCATTTCAAGCTGGTTACAAACAAGGCATTTCATGATAGGCCTTTGCCTTTTGTCTTTTCTTTCATATCTAACTTCAAGACAGCTCTCAGACATAATAAGCCAGTTTAAGTCTAATTTCTTTCCTTTGTACCAGTGAGTTCCAAATTCATCTTGTTGTTTTGCATTTTCAGTTGTAACATTTGTAGTGTCACTCTTTGCCACTTTGCTGGGGGGTGGCGAGGATTCATCATGTAGTAGGCCTTCCTCTAGTACTTCTGCTGTATTTTCAACCTCAACAGTGTCGCTATCCTTCTTTCCAAACATTGAGAAAATCGACTTCTGACCCACAGCTGAGGCACATTCCTTCAAAGCTCTTTTCTTGCTTTCGAGTCGCTTTCGGTGTCCACTCTTCTCTTTTTTCTTCATTTTGAAATTACGAGATTAGATATAGGTCATTTGAGATAGGTAGATCGAAAATAAAACTATTAAAAGCATGTGCTTGAGTGGCATGTGTACCAGGCTCGCAGATTGAATTGAATTGACCAATTCCTGGTAATCGAGGTCAAAAGGCGAAACTGAGGCTCTTGAGGGCAGTCAAAGCTTCGAGAGAAGAGACGGGAGAAACTTGTCCCAGTCGCAGACCCTTGCACAAAGTTGAAAGAACAATGGACATGAAAACAACAAAACAAATCACGGTACATAATGTGAAAAGGGCCCCTAACTACTGGGGCAAAATTAGATTTTTTTGCTTCACTACTGGGCCAGATGAAGGGCCTACTGGGGCAGAAACCCCACTAGTTGCAATGTTAAAAGAGGCCCTGCATTTGACGTGACATACTAAGTGGTCTATGAAGTTTTTACATTATACAGCAACATTATTATATAAGACTCATTACATTAGGATTGAATCATGCAGGAGATATTGTATGATGTATTTCCATTTATGCCTCATTGCACACACCACTTAAACACATTATATGCTTAGTTCATGCAATAGAGACTAGCTTAGTACTGATAGCCCGCTAAACGCGGGCTCCCCTACCCCAGTTCAAAAGTTGCAGATTAGCCTTGGAAAGACTAACGCAGTGCCCACGAAAGCTGTATGGTCCGCATTGTCCATGAGCATGGATGAAAAAGCTCACATAGGATCATGAGAGGATGACGTCATGGGCCTCTGCATTTGGAGCATGTGACATCCGGCTTTGCAATGGAGAAATCAACAAAAATTTGCGAGACAAAATTGTGCAAAAATGCTTGGATACCTGCGCTAGGCTATAGGGCTTTGGGGAGTCTTCTTCATCTTCTAAAGCCCCATAGCCTAGCGCAGGTATCCGAGCATTTTTGCACAATTTTTTCTCTCAAATTTGTGTCGATTTGTCCATTGCAAAGGCCGTATGTCACATGCTCAAACACAAAGGCCAATGACGTCATCATCTCCTGATCCTATGCGAGCTTTTTTGATCCATGCTCATTGACAATGCGACAAGAAAATTGGAAGAAAAAATTGTGCAAAAAATGCTCGGATACCTGCGCTAGGCTATGGGGCTTCTTGAGTCTCTTCCTTTCCCTTTATTGCCCCGTAGCCTAGCGCAGGTATCCGAGCATTTTTTGCACAATTTTTTCTTCCAATTTTCTTCGATTTGCACAATGCAAGGCCGAAAGTCACGTGCTCCATCGCAGAGTCCCATGACGTCACCTTCTCGTGATCCTATGTGACCAGACCAAGCAACTTTCATGGGGGCACAGCGTTAGTCTGTCCAAGGCTAATATGCAACTTTTGAACTGGGGCTAGGGAAGCCCGCGTGTAGCGGGCTATCAGTACTAAGCTATCACTATATACTAAGATGCCTAAATGCAAATGAGCTCGCCTATTGTTGTCATCAAAAAGAGCCGACCCCTTACTGTCCAGAATTCTTCTCCTGGAATGTTTGCCGGCTGTGTCTGAAAGGTAGCTATACGTGTTCCAGTTTGTGAGTTCTTCGACACGAGCGCAAATTGATATTTTTGTGATATTTCTGTGTCGAGTTATTCAACTTTTTCTGAGCGACTACGCGAGCCTTTGTTGATCGCCTTTTGTCCTCCATTGTTTTCGTCCGCGTGGATTGCACTGCTCTCAGTACAGGGCGTGTGTGATCGGGATCAGGTTTGCTCATTTTCGAGGAGAAGTTTGTTGGATTTCTACCAGGTTAGTAGCTATTTTGTCCTGTCTAAATACTGTATTATAGTTGGCTTATATGTTATTCCTCGATTCCGTGGGTTGTCTGGTGTTTTAAACAATTTTTTCCGATGTATGGAGGCAGTTTCTTACACCCTCCCTCGCTGCTGTTATGCGCCATGACAGTTGGGCAACTATTTCGTCGCTTCATTGCTGTCTTAAGAGTCCATTTATCATTGCCAGTCTTTAGTCAATGACATTATAGCACTGCTACTGCTTTGTCGATTCTATTTACGGGTGATGTGAGCCCTGTATTTGCCTCTTATTGTAGGCCAGATTGGAACAGCTTCCCTCGCGGGCATTCTCGCCATGACAGTTCTTCTCCATCCGTTCGATTCTTTTCGCCAGATTTCAATGCTTTACCTGGTAAGTTGTGTTAACAGATTTAACTGATGTTTCATGGTGTTTTCGTTCGTGTATTAGGATAGTGTTTAGCTGTTTGTGGATAGTGTTTGTCATCCCTTTTAAATAGGATATACCGAACGTGCAACTCTCAGTTCGGAGATGGTTTGAATGCGACTAATGTTCCAGTTGGAAGTTCAAGAAGATTTCGTGGTTCTGCTACCAGGTGAGTCGTTTTCTGATGCTAAAATGTGTGATTTTAAATTGCATGTCTTTCACCTGTCGTCTGTGCGTAGTTTCTATGTATTTTCGTCACTAATGTACAATATTGCCAGCGAGATGAGATTGTAATAGCTGCCTTCGGGGGTTTTCCGCCATGACAGTTCCTCTCCACCATGGTTGATGTTAGTCTCTATTGCCGGGTCAATTCAAGTGAACTTTCGTCCTTCTACTACCAAGTAAGTTGTTTTTTCATGTAGTAGGGTTTGTTTTCAGATTGCCTGTAATTTTTCTGTCTACCTTACATGTTTCATATTACACACGTTATGTCAGTATTTCGAGCGAGCTTCCCTCGGGGGTATATTGCCATGACACTTCCTCTCCGATCAGATTTAGTTTTTTCTCTAGATTGTCTTGGATCTATTACAATATTGGGATGAAATAGTTACTGATCTATTCGTTGCTAGATTGATGTTTATACCTTGAAGCTAATGCGAGCCTAAAGGAGATAGGAAGTGGTTACCTTTCCTGATGAAGTGTGCTACATGAAATGCTCAATTTGAGCATTGATGAAGTGTGTTGGGTCTAAGTTTGTAGTTGTATATGTAACTTATTGTGTGACTTATAATTAAGAGTTTAAGTTCTTTTCGGTAATGTAACTGTAACAAGAAGGTTTCGTTCCCCCTCAGTTTAGTCAAGGAAGCCACTACTGTGTGTGTTTCATTGTCATTGCCAGTAGCCACAAAATATCGTAACATGGTTGTACAGAGATGTCTACAGTGTGTATATTTTATTTGCTAACTGTCCGTCATATTATTCCTATGATGTTTTGGTGTCCTTACGCTCATTATTTTGTTGTAGGTTGTAGATAGACATGCGAGGGGATTCCCAACTTGAGATCAAGATCGCAGAAACCTCTCATCCTTTGTTTGCGAACAATAGTGTTTACACAAGACCGCAAGTTTGCAGTTGAGGGCGTGTTTACAAAGTGGATGGATTTCGTTCAAGTCTTCATGGAATTTCGTCCCTTCTCTATAAGGTCAGTGGTTTATTTCATTGAGAATGTTTCGATATAGTTTTACCAGGATTTTTTTGTATAGATTGGTCGCTACTTTCCAAGTTGGATGAGATGTAATGCCATGTTTTGATCGAGATTCCATAAGATTGCCCTGGGGCCGTATGATCATGACAATAGAGAGCTTACGATTTCACACCGCCAGTGACTACGGCTACGTAGGCAGGAGAGATACATCAAATGCGCATGTGCCGAGGGGAATTATCTTCGAGCCCACGTAGCAGTACGTGAGTTGACTACCTTCATTGGCCTAATACCACGTACTTGTCACTACGCAGCTATTTGAAGGTTCGTATAGCTCATTTTATCATTATTCTAAGTACTACAGAGCTCGTATTTAAATCCCACATGTCCATTTTATTATTTATCATACTATCTCCCATTTAAAGTAGCTTATTCTCCTTTATTCAATAGAACTCATCCTTCACAGTGATGGCCGAGAACAGCACGTTGCATCATCATACAGCTTCGAGGAGAAATCAGTCGTGTGTACCTCATATTTCTAGGAATATTACAAAGAAGTGAACATTTATTACATGAAGATTGTGCAAATCTTAATCAAATCTTAATCATGTTTTTGAACATTCGACTTAATGTGTTATTTGCAATGGTAGCTTGTCTCTTCGCATTTTAAGATTTGAAATAAATTGCAGACTTGAGCACAATAAATGAAATTTGTATACATTTGTAGATGTGGACTGTTGCTTCATGCGGGCATTTTGTTGATTTTGCCAAACATGTATTTGATAGATGAATGATCTTTTCAAGCTAGTTGAGCATTTTTTACTGCATTGAGACTGTTTTTAATAACTTTTGATGTTGAATAAGGCTGAAGCTGGAATAAATTGTAGCCTTCCTTACAATATAATGTTTCTGTGTTATCAGCAACTTTCATAATAATCACAATTTTGAAAATAAACCAAGAATACTTCAATGCACATTTAGGGTGAAAATGATGTGGAGCTACATTCATGACCTGCAACTATGTAGAGAGATTGCTTTCCAAAACCCTTTCAAATTTAAATTTGGAAGCAGAGAAAGAGGGCAGTGCTGGGACAGTATTGCAGATAAGTTGAATGAAGCAGAACAGCCAAAATTTAATGTAGACCAGAGAGGAGTGAGGGAGCGATATTCCAAACTGGAGAAAAGCTTCAAAAAAAGGATGGCAATGGAGGAAAGAGCAAGTGGTATCACAGGGGAAGATGTCACAGAGCTTGATCAAGCAATTGAAACAATTCTTGGTCTGATTGAAGCAGCAGAGCATGAGTCAGCGAAGAATGTGGAAAAGAAAAAAAGGGAGGTTGAGAAAGAAAAGGAGACAGCTGAAAGTGTGAGAAAGAGGTCGATGGAGAGGCTAGGTGAGACAATGTGTAGAGAGAAAGGAAGAGAGAATGAAGGTAAAAGAAGAAAGGTGGGTGGAGAGACAGTGTTGTATCTGAAAAAGAAAGGAGAAATGGAGAATGAGTTGAGGAGGGAAGAGATAGATTTGAGAAGAAAAGAGTTAGAGCTTAGGAGTAAGGAATTAGAGTTCAATAGAGAAAGAGAATGTCATGAAAAGGAGCTGAGAGTTGTGGAGAGAAGAGAGAGAGAAAGCAGAGAGAACATGATAATTCAGCAGCAACAGCAGATCATGATGCTACTGCAACAACAAAAACAGCAGCAGGAGCAGCAACAACAAATAATAAATATGATGCAGCAGCAGAGCAGTGTCATTCTATCAATTTTAAGCAAAATGAATGATAAATAGAAGATGTATTAAGTATCTAATGTTAAGGTTTCTGTTTCTTGTTGATTATATACTATTCTACTTTTTCAATCAATCTTAAGATCATTGGTAGGTTAATACTTCTAAATTGAAAAGGAATGTCACAAGTTCTTGGTATTTACTGTGGAGATGATGCATTTTATTTGCAAATCTACATCTCCTGAATCTATTCATTCAAGTGTGAAAGCAAGTCTGAAATCTACCCAATGATAGTATTCTTCAAAGTCAAAATGTTTGTTTTGGTGAGAATATTTTGAAACCTGAAAGTGAAGCTGTATTGGTAATAGAATAGATTTGATTTCATGCCTTTAGAACTGATTTGGTGATCTGCATTTGGGCAGAAAAGTTAAGTACAGTAGCCATTTTCTCAATTTATATGGGATAGCTTTAATACAATGGGCTTCATTAACTCATTATTTTGGATGGCTTTAAAAAGAGCAATTTCTAAAGTGAAGGCATATACTTTTACTGGCCATTGAAATAGAACTCCAATGTTGGAGGTTCAATGCCAAAGTATTGAGCAGTATTTGAACCATATAAACAAGTTATTGCATTTTGGAGCAGAGCACAAACAGCATAGGTCTTTCCAACTGGACTTAAACCAATTTTCAAATCCTTCTTAAAATCAATGAACTTGAAGTAGGTAACAATCTCTTTGAACACCCACTCCACAGACACTCTGACCTGGCTCATAGAATGATTAAAAGCCTGCTGTTCTGGTGTTAAGCCTTGCCTCTGCTGGAATGGGCATTGAAGGTGTGTGCGATGTGGGTATGCTGGATCCCCATAGATGCATAGAGCCTCGCCATCTGGTGCAAATGAATACTGCTCTAATTCACCCATGAGTCCAGACATAGCCAACATAGCAGCATCATGCCTTCTACCCTCAATAGGCCCATACAAATTGGCAATCAGGCCATTTGGTGCAACCACTGATTGAAACTTTAGGGCATGGACTCTCTTATGGCCATTGTAAACAATCCTTTGATTCCTGCTTGGACGACAAATTGGTCTAACAGTACCGTCAACAAAGCCCCAGCAATTAGTTAAGGCTGCACCTTTGGCATGGATAGCATCAGCAAAGCTCTTGAGATTTCCTCTGGATAGCCATGGCTGATCCAAAGACAACAGAAGATTACCATATCTCTCATAGATATCATCTATTACCATATTGGTAATCATTGACAACTGGGGAACTGGCCTAGCAAACCTAGGCACCAAATCCCCATATCTACAAGGAAATGCCAGCCGTCGTAAACAAACACAAAGCGCCTCAACAGAATCTACAACAACCCCGTTATAGCATTTAAGCTGTTCTGGAAATCGAAGTGCTCTGTGCAGTGCAAGAACATCATTTTTCAACAATCGGAATTCAGCCTTGCATTCATCTTCCTGTAACAAGCCCAAATCAAATTTCTCATATGTCCAGTACGGAAAGTGAGGGTTCCTGCGATCTTGAATATCATGCAAAAGTAGAGCTTCATCAACATCTATTACATCTGCATCATTGTAAGCAAGTATAAGGTCTTCAACTTCATCATAGTTTGCGGCCATATCTGTGTGTTTAGGACTTTCGCGCCACAAATAGGTAGTCCGCGTTGCCTTGGATGTTCGTAACTCAAAAGTGGTGACTACGGAGCCACTACGTGACCGCGTTAGTGCTTAGACCTCTACGTAGCCGTAGTAACCTATGTAGTGAAATCGTAAGCTCTCTAATTCCTATGATGGTCGCTTGATTTCCGCCTGTACATTACCTTTTGGTTACTACAGAAGTTCGGTATACTATTAAGTGGGTATTTACTGTATTATTTACTGATATATTATTACAGTTTATTGTGCTGTTCATACTGTGCATTTGCATGTGATTTTGAAGGAAGTATGTCTGAACAGTTAGGCCGCTTCCTTTACGTTTTGATTTGTTGTCAGTCACTTCTTGTTAGCTCTTGGTTTGTACCATACACTTATTGTAGGTTGGAGCTAAGATGTTGTTCAACTTATTCCTTGACTTATTGGAGTGTAATAGCTCTCTGTCCCAGTTGGTTTTGTTAGGGTATTTTCAGGAAGGTACTACGTGTATTCTCTCTGAAACCTTGTGGGGCGTTTGATATTACTCTCATTCACTAAAGCTGATTCCTTCCTTATTCTCAGTAGATCACTTACTACTCTCAATCAGTGGTATCTTTATAGTGAAAGGTGCAGAGACGTATACAGATATTTTATGTACTAATTCGTTGATACTTTGGTGTATAGTACCATGCGTTTTCAGGTTGTTCTTTCTTGATGTTGTTAGGCTGACATTGTGTTCTAAAGTATGATTGTGGTCAACACACTTAAGTAAGTTATTCATAGGGCTTTATTTTGTATAGTACTCTACTGATCACCTATGTATATACAACAGTCTAACAATCTTTATTATGTACAAGAGTCTAATCGTTGTATTCACTATAGATTTTTGTGCTATGTTGGAGGAATCAGCTTATGGTTGCTTTAGTCCTAACTCTCCGTTTCCTGGCAGATCAGCTCCCTCTCATCCTAAGATTATTTGTTATAAAGACCATTCATGATTTCTATTCATCATTCTGCACATGATAATATGGTTTGACTGGATCAAGTAGTATTAGATCACAATGATTTGCGCTGTTTAATAGTAATTCCTGGAGCCCCATCTTCCAGCCTACACCCTAATTAACAGTATTGTTTGTAATCAAATGTTATGAGGGACTTACTGTAAAAGAGTATTATGTATAAGGGGTTTTGCCACACTCATGCACAATTTCTGAGTTTCAACTCATTTCTGACTAGCACACTTATAGGAATAGTCTTTAGCTGTTATGAACTTGAATTATGAAGCATCTCTATACATTGTCATTGTATATTGCCTACTTGAATGCCTCAAGGTAGCTATTGTAGGAGGTTGACAGATATTACTGGGTTTGCCTAGATGACAGCGGTAGTCATACATTTGAATTGATGTCCTTAGGTGAAACATGTACCAATATAGTACTTGATTGTCTGCCTGTAGGATTTTTGTCACTAGCCTATTTCACTTTGAGATATCAGTTGTCACCAGTACCATTACAACTTTTGATATTTCATTCTTTTTATGATGATATGTTGTTAAAGTTTTGTATTAGTTAGAGCCAGCAACCTTATTTGTATTGTACTCAATTGCCACATCAGGCCCCCCTCTGAAGTACAGCTATGATAATAAAGTTGTTGTTATGATGCAAGCTCTATATTATATCAGTCATTGATGGAATTTACAGCTTTATATGGTTGACAAGAGCTTAGGACTTGTGTGATTTTGGTTCATAATATTGTTACTGTTGAGTTTGCTCTAGGATTATAAGGCACTATTATTTCAGTTTTGTACATTTATGGAGCAGTCATTCAGTATCAGGGGGGTGGGGGTTGGGGCACATCATAAAATAGATGCAACAATTTTGTACCCCAGATGGACATGCAAAAATATTCTAGAGCCCCAGATTAAGTACTTTGTGGAGCCCAACACTTAAGTTTTGTTATTGATTTTATTACAGTATTCATATTTGTCCTGGATATATTAGTTGGAGGCCCTTAGCAACAGCATAGGTAATAGTATATGTGACTTTGTTCCACCACAAGTTGATATGCAGTATTGGAGGATTACTAAGAGGTTATTGGGTACTTATCTACATAGGCATAGGCATGATCTATGCACTTTATTTTGGAGTCTTCTTATATAGTAGGATGTTTTACAAATACATATAATACCTTTGGATAAATTATGTGGAAGTCTGTATAAGTTATGTGACTTCAACTATCTATATGATGCTAGGGTTAGGGTATGTTGCTAAGTTGTACACCCCCCCGCCACTACCATTAGTACCTTTAATGGTTGATATCTGACTTTGTGACTGCAGGCTGTTGTACCCCAGTTGGACATGCAAGAATATTCTAGAGCCCCAGATTGAATACTTTGTGGAGCCCCAACATGTAATTTTTGTTATTGATTTTATTACATCAGTGATTTTTTCTGGATATATTAGTTGGTGGTCCTTAGTAACAGCATAGGTAATAGTATATGTGACTGCGTTCCACCGCAAGTTGGTATGGAGTATTGTAGGATTACTAAAGGGTTATGAGCCACTTCTCTACATAAGCTTAGGCATGATCTATGCACATTATTCTGGAGTTGTCTCAGATTGTAGAATTTTTTACAACTTAATATAGTACCTCTGGATAAATTGTATGGAAGTTTGGATAAGGTATTTGACTACATCCATCTATATGATGCTAGGTTTAAGGTATGTTACTAAGTTGTACACCACCACCACCACCATAGCTACCTTTAATGCCTGACATCTGACTTTGTGATTTCAGGCTGTATGGTATATCTCATTCATTAGCTATCCATCTTACTATGCAGAATATTATACAGTGATGTTGTATTAGCAAGCAATATTCTTTTATTGTTTTAAACTTGAAGTATAGGGCCTGTCAGGTATAGTAATTAAATTTTATCTAATTTATTGTGTTGTATAATGTACGATACCAGATTTTTTTTTTTAAATATTAAAATAAAATAAAAATACAATATCATACTTTGTTTGCACCACATACAGCCGGAAAGGACTCTGAGTCATCTGGTCCCAACTGCATATGGTGCTTACTATTTAGCATATTTACATCAAAATAAGAAAAGGTCATCTCACATCAGATGTCCCATGATTAACAATTATTTACCAGATTGGATAAGAATAATGGCTAAAACCAGATAGAGTTTGCAGTCATACCTCTTATTTGATGTGACATACTATATGGTCTCTAAAGTATTTGCAGTATACAGCAATATTGTATAAGACTCATTACATTAGGATTGAGTGATGCATGACATAGTGTGTGATGTATAGGGCCTTTCAGGTATTGTAATTGCATTTGTTCTAATTTTTTGGGTCTTATTATGTAGTATACCAGACTGGGCAAGAATAATGCCTAAAACCAGACAGAGGTTACAGTCATACCTCTCATTTGATGTCACATACTAAATGGTCTTTGAAGTGTTTACATTATACAGGAAGATTATTGTATAAGATTCATTACATTAGGATTGAATCATGCAGGAGATATTGTATGATTTATTTCCATTTATGCGTCATTCAACATGCCACTTTAAACAAGTATATGCTTAGTTAATGTAATAGAGACTAGCTTAGTAATGATAGCCCGCTAAACGCGGGCTCCCCTACCCCAGTTCAAACGTTGCAGATTAGCCTTGGAAAGACTAACGCAGTGCCCCCATCCAAGCTGCATGGTCCGCATTGTTGATGAGCATGGATGAAAAAGCTCGCACAGGATCATGGGAGGATGACGTCATGGGCCTCTGCATTGGAGCACGTGACATCCGGCTTTGCAATGGAGAAATCAACAAAAATTTGCGAGAAAAAATTGTGCAAAAATGCTCGGATACCTGCGCTAGGCTATGGGGCTTTTTGATTTTATTCTTCATCTTCTACAGCCCCATAGCCTAGCGCAGGTATCCGAGCATTTTTGCACAATTTTTTCTCGCAAATTTTTGTTGATTTCTCCATTGCAAAGCCGGATGTCACGTGCTCCAATGCAGAGGCCCATGACGTCATCCTCCCATGATCCTGTGCGAGCTTTTTCATCCATGCTCATCAACAATGCGGACCATGCAGCTTGGATGGGGGCACTGCGTTAGTCTTTCCAAGGCTAATCTGCAACGTTTGAACTGGGGTAGGGGAGCCCGCGTTTAGCGGGCTATCATTACTTCTCTATATACTAAGATCCCTAAAATGCAAATGAGCTAGATCAAACGTTCCGCCCTTCTGGCTATTGGCCGTTTTCCTCAACTGGTCCCTATTTGGATCGGGTTTAGACTGTGCTCCCGTCGTCCTGTCTGTGCCCTATATTTGCAAATAGTTTCGCTTTTATTGTTATATATTTTTTCGAACGAGATATTCGAATTTCTCTTTTTCGATTTTGAGGGCCTTTGTTTACCACCTGTTGTGCCCCATTGTTATCGTGCGCAACCACGTAAACTGACTACTCTCAGAACGGGTATAGAGCTTGCTTGGATGGATCTTCGTTCTGGTTGTCGTCCACGGTTTTGTCCTTTTGCTACCAGGTGAGTCGCTATTGTCGTACAGTATAGTTTGCCAACATGTTCTTCGTCAAATTGTTGCATTTCCTACTATTTTCACCTGCGTACTTCGATGTTTTAAGCGAAGTCACATGGCCACCCTCTCTATCGGGATTATCGCCATGACAGTTCCATTCCAGGCCGTTCAACTCTACTCGCTATTTCACGTTGCTGTCTGTGTTTAATTCTGATCACCTATTGACTAGAAGGTTTCAGTTGTATTACGTGCTATATTGCTGCCTATTTCGCTTGCCTTTGACAAGTGTTTACAAGAGATCAGATTGCGATCGCTTAGCTTTCGCTTCGGGGAGTGTCCTCGAGATCATAAATTGCCCTTTGACTCAGAGGACACAGTTGTCAGTGTGTTCTACGTGGTAAGTCACTTTTTTCTTACCAAAAGGGTTTGTTTAATTCTAAATGTATATGCTTTATCCATTGTGTGAGTTGTCTACTGTTCTCGGCTATTTGTGTGGATGTTGTCAGTCACATTCCAACACCTTGACTCTGAGCTATTATCGCCATGACAGGTCCTCTCCGAGCAGTTTGATTCAGCTAGCTAAACCAAAGTCATTTCGCTGCTAAATAGTGACTAAATAGTGATAGACCATACCGACGTTGTTTACTGTTATTATCCCTCCTATATTAGAGTCTATATATTATTTGATTTTGACGTGTGCTTATATTATGAAGGATAACGATCATGTAGCTTTCAGTTCATGGAGTTTCTTGAGGGGGATCTATTCTGCCCTTTGACCTGATGGAAAGCTCGCAATTACTGCTACCATGTGAGTCACTTTTGTGATTAGACATTGTCATATATCCTTTAACATAATTTCTCTATCAAATTTCTACTTTTGTACTCTTGTCTGTACACTTTACTTCAGTGATTTGAGCGAGATTCAAAGACCTTCCCTCAGGGGGCATTTCGCCATGATACTTCCTCTCGGATCAGATTGATGTTATTCTCTGGATTTTTGTCGTTTTGTATAACATTGTCATGACATACTTGCGATATGGATACTGTTGTATTCTTTGGTAGATTGCTATTTATTCCTTAGTTTAAATGCGTGCGTAGATGAGATAGGAAATCATTATGATTGCTGGTGAATTTGTGGTAGATTGAATATGTAATGTGGGTACTGCTCTATTCTGTTGAGCCTTCATGTGTATGTGACTTCTCTGTGACTTACTGTTAAGAGGTTAAATTCATATTGGTAATAGAACTGTTGTAAGGGGTTTGCATTCCCCCTCAGTTCAATGGAGGAAGCAACTGCTCCATGTGTTTCATTGTCGTTGCCAGTAGTCACTAAATATCTAAATGCGTTTGTAGAGAAACGTCCAAAGTTTGTATATTTTACTTTTTTTGCTGTTCTCCATATTATAGCTATGGCGTTCTGGTATCCTTAACTGATTACACTGGTTAGTTTGGTGTAGGTTGTAGAGAGAAATGCGAGGGGATTCCCAAGTTCATCTCATGATCGCAGAAACCTCTTATCCTTTGTTTGCGAACAATAGTATTTACACAAGACCGCAAGTTTGCAGTTGAGGGCGTGTTTATGGAGAGGATGGATATTTTGCAAGCAGTAGCAGAGTTTCATCAATTTTATACAAGGTAAGTGATTTATTTCATGTACCAGGTATCGATTTAGTGTTGCTAGGATGTTGTGTGAAGAATGATTCCTATTTTGCCAACTGGACGAAATTTAATGCGATGTTTTGATGTAGAGTCCACTAACATTGCCTCGGGGTCATATGATCATGCCACTTGCTTTCATGTTCGCTTGATTTTCGCGTATAAATTATCGTTCTCTTACTTCAGAAGTTTCGGTAGAGTATTCAGGAGACGCTTACTGTATTATTTAATGATATACTAGGACTATTTAGAGTTCTGTTGTACCTCGTAGTTGCGCGAGAGTTTAAGGGAGAAAGTTCCGAAGGGTTAGGCCGATTTGTTTACGTTTCAGATGTTGTCAATCACTTCTACTTAGATGTTGGGTTTTACCATGCACTTATTGTAGCCTAGAGCTAAGATATTGTTCAAATTATTCCTTGGATTAGTGGAGTGTACTAGCTCAATTCCCCGTTTGGTTTTCTTTCAGTGTTTTGAGTAAAGTGCTGCGTGTATGCTCTCTAAAACTTTGATGGGCTTTTCATATTACTCTCAGTTTCCATGGCTGATGACTTGCTTAGTCCCAGTAGTACACTTTGTATTCTAAATCGCTGGGGTATTTTTAGTTAAAAGTGCTAAGACTTATACGGATATTTTATCTACTACCTCACGAATAACATTGTGTATAGTACCGTGCATTTTACGGTAGTTGCTTCTTGATTTATTTACACTGATATTGTATTCTACATTAGCTTTGTATTCAACACACTTAAGTAACTTATTCACGAGGCTTCATTCAGTGTAGTACTTTACTAATTGCCTATATAGTACGAGCAGTCTACCACTCTTTATTTTCAACAATCTATTATTTGTGTTCACTATATATTTTAGTGTTATTTTGATTGAATCTGCATGTGGGCACTTTATGCTAAATGTTCTTTTCCTGGCAAACCTGCTCTGTGCCTTGCTGAGATGATTTATTATAGACACCATTAATGATTTCCATAAATCATTCTGCACATGATAACATTATTTTTGTTTGTCAAGTAGTGTTGGATAACAAGCATGTGTATTGTGTAGACTTCATCCCTGGAGCCCCACCTTCCAGTCCCATGTTCACTGAACAGTACTCTTCATAATCAAATATTATGAGGGGCTTGCTCTAAGAGATTATTATGTATACAAGGTTATGCCACATTCATACACAGTTTTTGAATGTGAAGTCTTTGTTGAATATTCTAGATAATCTCTTAGGAATAGTCTTCAGGATTTATGTACTTGAATCAAACAGTATAATTAGGCATTGCCATGTCAAAACACCTGCTTGAATCTATATATTATAGGAGTTTGACAGTGTTTACTGAGTGTGCCCAATTGATGTCCCCTGTATCACTGTCAGATATTAGTTGTTACCATAGCTTAGTACTGATAGCCCGCTAGAACGCGGGCTCCCCTAGCTCCAGTTGAAATGTTGCATATTAGCCTTGGAAAGACTAACGCTGTGCCCCCATGAAAGTTGCATGGTCTGGTCGCATAGGATCATGAGAAGGTGACGTTATGGGACTCTGCGATGGAGCACGTGACTTTCGGCCTTGCATTGTGCAAATCGAAGACAATTTCAAGAAAAAATTGTGCAAAAAGTGGTCGGATACCTGCGCTAGGCTACGGGGCAGTAAAGGGACAGGAAGAAAGTCAAGAAGCCCCGTAGCCTAGCGCAGGTATCCGACCACTTTTTGCACAATTTTTTCTTGAAATTGTCTTCGATTTGCACAATGCAAGGCCGAAAGTCACGTGCTCCATCGCAGAGTCCCATAACGTCACCTTCTCATGATCCTATGCGACCAGACCATGCAACTTTCATGGGGGCACAGCGTTAGTCTTTCCAAGGCTAATATGCAACATTTCAACTGGAGCTAGGGGAGCCCGCGTTCTAGCGGGCTATCAGTACTAAGCTAGTCTATATTATATGAATTATGCAAAGAATTGGTTAAAATGCTCTCTACAATGAGGCGCTAATGAAACTACATTACATATTGTCTCCTGCTTCACTCAATTCTAACTTAAGGAGTTTAGTAAAATCTAGTGATAATTTTAGGATGTCATAACAGATACAATATAGCACATGAATTGGCAGGTATGAGTGCTTCTGTTATCGTGTAGGTGACCACTAATCTTGTATACAGAGGTAAAGGATCAAGTCTGACCCATAAATGTAGGTGTTATACAACTGGAATCTGTGATAGGACTGTGTAGTTCAAGGTGATAAAACAAAAGAATATTGCTTAGTATTCCTATATCACAGCTTTATATATATAACAGAGTGTAAAGCCCATGAGTGAGCAGCATGAATCATCATATTAGATTTCAACCAAAGTTCTTGGGGGGAGTTCATAGGTTATGGCTATACAAAACAAATAAAGCAGCTATCCAGTACTAACTTATCTGTTACAACCATGTGAAATTCAGATTTCAAACAATAATGGTAGTTGGATAGAAGAAAGTGGCTCCATAAATAAAATATTGCTATCTAGTACTAATTCATCCCTAAAAAACTATGCTATTATATGCAGAGTGATCCATGGAAGTCAGTAATTCTTTGAATTGAGTCATAATATATATCCTGCATTACCAACTAAGATTTCAAATGAAGGTATTATTTGAGTGGGGGCAAGATAAATTCATCCCTTAAGAGTGTATCATCATGTGCAGAATGATCTATGGAATTCAGTAATGGAATTAATATCAAGTGATCTGAGAAAGAAGGGCAACTGTGTGCCAACAAAAGAATATTTAGTTTAATAGAACCCCTTTAATATGACTTCACCAAAATAACTCTACCATCTATAGTGGAAATAACAATGAGGCCTACTGTAAACAGAGCGAAAACAAAATGAAAAGAGAGTTACTGAGCTGAGAATAAAGTTGGTGACATCCTAGTGTTTGCCTGTAAAATATGTATGATAAAATCAAGGAGTAAAGTCGAGTTGAAGGGCAATATCTCAAACGTAAACAAAGTGGCCTAACTCTTGAGACATCCTAACATCCATTTCAAGTGCATATACTAAGAATTAAGAGCAAGTTAAAAGCTCCTAGTACATAAGCAAATATTGCATTAAATGCCTCATGAATATCATAATGATACTTCTGCAGTAACAAAACGGTAATGTAGAACAGAACATCAAGCAAAAACTTAGGGGAACTACCATGATCTTAATGCCCCTGAAGCAAAGTTATGGAATCACCCTCAAAAGACCGCAATTAAAGTCCAAAACAAAGGACAACAGGTATCTGCGATCGTGAGATGAACTTGGGAATCCCCTTGCATTTCACCATACAAACTACGATGAAAGTAAAGGGTGGAAGTACAAACTGCAAAATTATGGTAACCAAATTCAGCAATAGCCCTATACATACTTCAGTGAAAGCATTCCACATACCAATATTTTATCGCCAAATATAACCATATCCTATGCCATTCGTACATGCGGTAAAAGCAATGAATAAATTCAAAGCTACCAGCAAGGGAATACAACAGTAAACATACAGTAATCATTTCATGACAATTTGGTAAGAAAAGTAGGATAACTTAGCGAATGAAATCAAGCGAAAAAAGCACTAAACTGAAAGCTGAATGACGAAATTCTCCTCCAAGTCACACGGCAATATTACGGTAGTGTGAATCAAAACATTCGCAAATGAAAACAGCATGCACGCCATTCCATGTCATCAAAATATGCATGAAGAGCAAACAAACTGCCATAGTCTAGCACAGAATAGAAATTCAACAATATGTTGAATATGTTTTCACAATTTAGCAGTAAAAGCATGGTGATTTAGCACATAGAATCAAACAACTTGAAGAAGAACTGTCATGGCGGCAATACCCTCGAGGGAATGTGGTTGAATCTGGTTGAAAGATATAGAAATAAATGGCTGGCAACAGCAGAATACAGATGAAATAGACAAAGGACATACATGGAATCTTAAACAAATCTATCTACAGAAAACAGAGTCGGTTTACCTGGAAAGACTGTGACAAAAGTCTCCTCGTGATCACACACAGCAACATCGTCCTACATGAACATTCGCCAACGTGAAAGCAACAGTCCTGCGCAGAGGTGTCAAGTGAGCATGTTGGAGGGTATAGGAAAGCAATGGCCATAAGTTGAAAGTGGAATATCTTGGCGAGAAGAACAGATATGGAAGAATCCCTCCTTTGTGAGTAAGTAGACCCCAAGGACAACCCCTAAACCAAGTTTGGTCACAATCCCCCAACAGGCCTAGGAGGAGAAGTGTCATTAAAATCGGGCTAAAAATGGGTCATGTGGTACAAATTCGAGCAATCTGATTGGTTTGGCATAAATTATCATATAGGGATCTTAGTATATAGAGATTAGCATTATCACTTTTCACATATCAGTCTGCATGTGGCGATATGTTGTTAAAGTTGTGTATTAGTTACAGCTAGCACCCTTATTTGTATTGTATTGAATAGGCATATAAAGCCCCGCTCCTATCTAACACAAAACTTTTGTTTAAATTTTATTTGATGCTGCAATCTCTAAAATTTTATCACTTACTCTTAAGAGTTAGAACTGTGTGTTTTTGACAAGAGTTTAGCATTCACTTACATGTATGTGGCCCATAGTATTGTGACCTTTGAGTATGCTTTAGGATTACAAAGGAGTATTATTTTAATTATTAATGCTTAGACTATAAACTTCTGAGGTAGTGTTCTTGCATAAAGCCTACTTTAATGCCTAGATGGTACTGAATGATGCTGACGACTATACAGTATGCATTTGATTTAGTAGTTTATTGTAACAACCATTTGCACTACTTAAATATTATATTTATATACTGGAGACTAGCGGTTTTTTTGATAGCTCGCTAGACGCGGGCTCCCCTACCCCAGTTACCTGCTGGCCCTGTCAAAATCAATTTGCAAATTAGCCTTAAAAAGACTAACGCAGTGCCCCATCCAGGTTGCATGGTCCGCATTGTCGATGAGCATGGATGAAAAAGCTTGCATAGGATCAAGAGAAGATGACTTCATTGGAGCGTGTGACATCCGGCCTTTGCAATGGACAAATCGATTAAAATTTGAGAGAAAAAGTTGTGCAAAAATGCTCGGATACCTGCACTAGGCTATGGGGCTTTAGAAGATGAAAAAGAATGTCCAAAAGCCCCATAGCCTAGCGCAGGTATCCGAGCACTTTTGCACAACTTTTTCTCTCAAATTTTAATCGATTTGTCCATTGCAAAAGCCGGATGTCACACGCTCCAATGACGTCATCTTCTCTTGATCCTATGTGAGCTTTTTCATCCATGGTCATTTACAATGCGAACCATGCAACCTGGATGGGGCACTGCGTTAGTCTTTCTAAGGCTAATTTGCAAATTGATTTTGACAGGGCCAGCAGGTAACTGGGGTAGGGGAGCCTGCCTCTAGTGGGCTATCAAATCACTATATACTAAGATGCCTAAAATGCAAATGAGCTCCACCATTGTTCCCATCAAAAGTACCGCCAGTTGCCGCGTGATGTATACTTCTTCTGCCGTTCTTCTTGTATTGGGTTGAAAGTTCTCCCAACGTTCCGATATGGTCTGAATGGGTGCCGAACTTTTTCTGTTAATTTTCCCATTTTTTTTCGCCTAGATATTCCACTTTCATTTTCGCCATCTTCTCGCCTTTGTCTTTCGCCTTTTGTCCTCCATTGTTGTCGTCCCCATGGATAGGCTACTCTTTTGGTAGAACAGGCAGTTATCGCTCGGGTTGCGCTTGATGGCAGTTGTAGAGGAGAAATTGGTCGCTTCTCCTACCAGGTGAGTTCCTCTTTTCGTGCTGAAAACGTGTCATATATATTTGCGTGTATTTACTTCATCTAATATGTGCGCTTTCTACTGTTTTGGTCATTTTATGTCGAAGTTTTCGGCGATATTCCAAGACCATCCCCCGTGGGTTTATCGCCATTACAGAATTTCGTTCTTTTGATGCCAGGTGAGTCGCTACTTTCGTACAAAACATTTCGACGTCAGTTTGCCAATTAGTCCTTTGTCGCATGTGTGCCTTGCCTACGATTATAAGCTATATATCTCAATGTTTTCAGCGAAGTCGCACGACCCTAACTCGCTGGATTATCGCCATGACAGTTGCTTCCCATGCCGTTCTACTCTATTCCCTAAATCACCGTGCTATTCGTTCTAAATTGTTCTTAAGTATCAAGGAGAAGAATACAGTTGTATTCTCTGCTATTTTAGTGTATATTTCCCTAGGATGCACTGGAGATCACTGCAATCGGGTAGCTTTTACTTTGGACAGTGCCCTCAAGGTCACAGTTTGCCCTTTGACTTGGAAGGAACTATTGTAAGTATTTTCTACCAGGTGAGTGGTTTTCTAAAGCTATTAAGGTTGGTTTCAAATTGCCTGTCGTTGCTCTGTTCACTGTGTGTAACTTCTATAGTATTTTGGACGCTTATGTTCACTAATGTCAGCGAGATTACTAATAGCTTCCCTCCGGGATTTTCCGCCATGACAGTTCCTCTCCAACACGATTGATGTTCTTCACTGTTGCTGGGTGAATTCAAGCGAACTTTCGTCCCTCTGGTACCAGGTGAGTCGCTTTTTCCTATAATAAGGTTTGCTTTTAGATTGCCTTTATTTATTCTCTCTATTAAATGCGTTTAATATTGCACAGGTTAAATCATTATTTTGGGCAGCGAGATTCCTCAACCTTCCCTCGGGAGTAATTCGCCATGACACTTCCTCTCCGATCAGATTGAATTTATTCTCTAGATCGTTGTGGGTCTTTTACAACATTGTGATGAAATACTTATTATATGTTTACTGTTGTATTCCTTGCTGGATTGCTATATTTATTGCTTGAATTTAATGCGTGCGTAGATGGGATAGGACATTGTTGTGTTTCCTGATGAATTGTGGTACAGGGGCTAATGAATATGGTCATTGCTGAATTCAGTTGGGCCTGGGTTTGTATTGTGTTATTTTATTGTGATAAGGGTGTACGTTTTTATGGGTAATATAACTGTTATCAGACGTATCCATTCCCCTCAGTTCAGCCATGATGGAGGCAACTGCCCTGTGTGTTTGATTCTCATTGCCAGTAGCCAAGAAACATCTAAATACGGTTTGCACAGAGATGTCCAAAGTTTGTGTAATTTATTTGCTAACTATTCTTAATAGTATTCCTATGCTAGGTTGGTATTCTTACACACTTTATTTTGTTGTTGGTTGAAGATAGACATGCGAGGGGATTCCCAACTTGAGATCACGATCGCAGAAACCTCTCATCCTTTTGTTGCGAACAATAGTGTTTACACAAGGCCGCAAGTTTGCAGTTGAGGGCGTGTTTACAAACTGGATGGATATCTTGCAATTCTTCGTGGAATTTCGTCGCTTTTCTATAAGGTAAGTGGCTTATTTCATTGACAAGGTTTCGATATAGTTTTGCCTGGATTGTTTTGTTTAGAATGATCGCTACTTTCCCAGCTAGACGAGAGTTAGTGCTATGTTTTGAGGGAGATTCCATACGATTGCCTTTGCTCGGGTGTCATATGATCATGGCAGTTTCTATCATGGTCGCTTGATTTTCGCCTTTAATTTACCGTTTTGTTACTACGGAAGTTTCGGTATAATATTTAGTAGATACTTGCTGTATTATTTACTGATATACTAGGACTGTTAGCGTGCTGGTAGTACTTTGTCTTTGCACGAGATTTTCAGTGAATTATAACTGAATAGTTAGGCCGCTTTGTTTACGTTTGAAATGTTGTCAGTCACTTCTGCTTAGCTCTTGCTTTGTAGGATACACTTATTGTAAGCTGGAGCGAAGATATTATTCAACTTAATCCTTACATTAGTGGAGTGTAATAGCTCTCTTTCCCGTTTGGTTTCCTTTCAGTATTTTGAGTAAAGTGCTGCGTGTCATCTCTCTAAACGTGTGAGGGGCGTTTCATATTACTCTCAGTCGCCATAGCTGCCGTGGTACACTTTATACTGTAAAACACTGGGGTATTTATAGTTAAAAGTGCCAAGCCTTATACGGATATTTTATCTACTAATTCGCTGATAATATGGTGTATAGTACCGTGCGTTTTACGGTAGTTGCGTCTTGATGTATTTACACTGATATTGTATTCTAAGTTAGCTTTGTATTCAACCCACATAAGTAACTCATTCACAAGGCTTCATTCAGTATAGTACTTTACTAATTTCCTATGTACTACCAGCAGTCTAACACCCTTTAGTTACAACAGTCTATTATTTGTATTCACTATATGCTTTAGTGTTTGGTTGAATTTGCATGTGGGCACTTTGATACTAAATGATCTTTCCCTGGCAAACCAGCTCTGTGCCTTGCTGAGATGATTTGTTATAGACACCATTAATGATTTCCATAAATCATTCTGCACATGATAACATTATGTTTGTTGGTGAAGTAGTTTTGGATAACAAGTATGTGTATTGTGTAGACTTCATCCCTGGAGCCCCACCTTCCAGTCCCAAGCTCACTGAACAGTAGTCTTCATAATCAAATATTATGAGGGTCTTGCTCTAAGAGATTATAATGTATACAAGCTTATGCCACATTCATACACAGTTTTTGAATTTGAAGTCTTTATTGACTATTCTAGACAATCTCTTAGGAATAGTCTTCAGCATTGATGTACTTGAATCAAACAGTATCATTAGGCATTGCCATGTCAAAACACCTGCTTGAATCTAAATATTATTGGAGTTTCAAAAGTGTGTACTATTACAAGGTGTGCCTAATTGATGTCCCTAGACCAGATTTGTAGCAGTATATTACCTGATTGCCTGCCTGTATGATTTTGTCACAAGCCTGTATCACTTTTGCATATCAGTAGTTACCACTAGCATTATCACTTTTGATTTATCATTCTGCATGTGGTGATATGCTGTTACACTTTTGTATTAATTACAGCTAGCACCCTTAATTGTATTGTATTGAATAGACATATAAAGCCCCCCTCCCATCTAATACATAACTATTGTTTTAAATTTTATGTGATGATGCAGTCTCTAAATTTTATCACTTACTCTTAAGAGTTACAACTTTATGGTTTTGACAAGAGTTTAGCAGTCACTTACATGATTTTGGCCCATAGTATTGTGACCTGTGAGTTTGCTGTAGGATTACAAAGGAATAGTTTTTTAATTTTGAACACGTAGACTATAAACTTCTGAGGTAGTTTTATTGCATATAGCCAACTGTAATGCCTAGATCATACTGAATGATGCTAAAGACTATACATAATGTGCTTCCTTTAGTAGTTTAATGTAACGGCCATTTGCACTACTTAAATACTTTTTGTATGTACTGGAGACTAGCGGTTTTTTTTGATAGCCCGCTAGACGCGGGCTCCCCTACCCCAATTACCCGCTGGCCCTGTCAAAATCACTTTGCAAATTAGCCTTGGAAAGACTAACGCAGTGCCCCCACGAAAGGTTGCATGGTCCGCATTGTCGATGAGCATGGATGAAAAAGCTCGCATAGGATCAAGAGAAGTTGACGTCATTGGAGCACGTGACATCCGGCCTTTGCAATGGTCAAATCGATTAAAATTTGACAGAAAACAGTTGTGCAAAAATGCTCGGATACCTGCGCTAGGCTATGGGGCTTTAGAAGATGAAGAAGATTGTCCGAAAGCCCCATAGCCTAGTGCAGGTATCCGAGCATTTTTGCACAACTGTTTTCTGTCAAATTTTAATCGATTTGACCATTGCAAAGGCCGGATGTCACGTGCTCCAATGACGTCAACTTCTCTTGATCCTATGCGAGCTTTTTCATCCATGCTCATCGACAATGCGGACCATGCAACCTTTCGTGGGGGCACTGCGTTAGTCTTTCCAAGGCTAATTTGCAAAGTGATTTTGACAGGGCCAGCGGGTAATTGGGGTAGGGGAGCCCGCGTCTAGTGGGCTATCAAAAAAATCACTATATACTAAGATGCCTAAAATGCAAATGAGCTAGATCAAACGTTCCGCCCTTCTGGCTATTGGCCGTTTTCCTGAACTGGTCCCTATAGGGATCGGGTTTAGACTGTGCTCCCGTCGTCCTGTCTGTGCCCTATATTTGCAAATAGTTTCGCTTTTATTTTTATATATTTTTTCTTACGAGATATTCGAATTTCTCTTTTTCGACTTTGCGGGCCTTTGTTTACCGCTTGTTGTTCTCCATTGTTCTCGTCCGCAACCACGTAAACTCAGTACTATCGGTACAGGTATAGAGGTTGTGTCATTCGCTATTGGCAATGGTAGTTGTGGTAAGTTTTGTCCTCTTGCTTCCAGGTGAGTCCCTATTTTCGTACAGTAGAGTTTTATTAGAGTTTGCCAACATGTTCTTCGTCGAATATTTGCGTTTCCTCCTACTTTCAGCTGCGTATTTCAATGGTTTGAGCGAAATCGCATGACCACCCTCTCTAGCGGGATTATCGCCATGACAGTTCGCTTCCAAGCCGTTCGAGTCTATTCGCCGATTCCCGTCGCTATACGAGCTAAGTTCTTATCAACTATTGACGAGAAGGTTACTGTTGTATTACGTGCTATAATTCTGCCGATTTTCCTTGCGCTTGACGTTTATTTACAACAGAAGATCGGGGTGCGAGTGGTTAGCTTAAACTTCGGGGAGTGTCTTTGAGATCATAAATTGCCCTTTGACTCAGAGGAGTAAGTCTCATTTTGTCCTACTGAAAGTTTGTGTTTAACTCTAAATGTATATGCTTTATCGAGTGTGCAAGTTTTCTACTGTTCTCGGCTATTTGTGTCGATGTTTTCAGCCACATTCCAACACCTTGCCTCGGAGCTATTGTCGCCATGACATTTCCTCTCCAAGCAGTTTGATTCTGCTAGCTAAACCAATGTCCTTTCCCAGCTAAATAGTGATAGACCATAATCAAGATGTTTACTGTTCTTTCCCTCCTATATTACAGTCTATTTATTATTTCATTATGACGTGTGCCTATATTATGAAGGATAGCGATCTTGTAACATTCAGTTCATTGAGTTTCTTGAGGGGGATCTACTCTGCCCTTTGACCTAAAAGAAAGTTTACATGTACTGCTACCAGGTGAGTCACCTTTGACATTAGAAATTGTGTCATGTATCTTTGACCATACTGTCTCTATCCAATTTATACTTTTTGTATTGCTTTCGGTACACTTTACTTCAGCGATTTGAACGAGATTCAAAGACCTTCCATCAGGGGTATTTCGCTATGACACTTCCTCTCGGATCAGATTGATGTTATTCTCTAGATTATCGTGGTGTTTTCATAATATTGTCATGAAATACTTGCGACATGGTTACTGTTGTATTCTTTGGTAGATTGCTATTTATTCCTTCGTTTAAATGCGTGCGTAGATGAGATAGGACATCCTTATGATTTCTGGTGAATTTGTGGTACATTGAATGCTGAATTTGGGCACTGCTCTATTCTGTTGGGCCTACGTGTTTATTTATCGTCTCTGTGACTTACTGTTAAGAGTTTAAATTCGTATTGGTAATAGAACTGTTGTAAGGGGTTTGCATTCCCCCTCAGTTCAATGGAGAAAGGAACTGCTCCATGTGTTTCATTGTCGTGGCCAGTAGTCTCAAAATATCTAAATACGTTTGTAGAGAAACGTCCAGAGTTTTGTATATTTTACTTTCTAGCTCTTCTCTATATTATACATATTGCGTTCTGGTATCCTTACCTGATAACAGTCTTTATTTTGTTTGTAGGTTGTACAGAGAAATGCGAGGGGATTCCCAAGTTCATCTCACGATTGCAGAAACCTCTTATCCTTTGTTTGCGAACAATAGTATTTACACAAGACCACAAGTTTGCAGTTGAAGGCGTGTTTACGGAGAGGAAGGGTGGTTTGCAAGCAGTAGCAGAGTTTCATCACTTTTATACAAGGTAAGTGATTTATTTCATGTACCAGGTATCGATTTAGTGTTGCTAGGATGTTGTGTATAGAATGATTCCTATTTTGCCAACTGGACGAAATTTAATGCGATGTTTTGATGTAGATTCCACTAACATTGCCTCGGGGTCATATGATCATGCCAGTTCCTTTCATGTTATCTTGATGTTCGCTTCTAAATTATCGTTTTCTTATTGCAGAAGGTTCGGTATAATAGTCAGGAGACGATTACTCTATTATTTACTGATATACTAGGATTGTTTAGAGCTCTGTTTTACTTTGTATTTGTTCGAGAGTTTGAGGGCGAAATTTCTGAAAGGTTAGGCCGCTGTGTTTACGTTTCAGAAGTTGTCAGTCACTTCTACTTAGATGTTGGGTTGTACCATGCACTTATTGTAGGCTGGAGCTACGATATTGTTCAAATTATTCCTTACATTAGTGGAGTGTAATAGCTCTCTTTCCCGTTTGGTGTTCTTTCAGTATTTGAGTAAAGTGCTGCGTGTATTCCCTCTAAAACTTTGATGGGCTTTTCACATTACTCTCAGTTTCCATGGCTGATGACTTGCTTATTCCCAGTAGTACACTTTGTATTCTAAATCGCAGGGGTATTTGTTTTGTTAAAAGTACTAAGCCTTTATACGGATATTTTATCTACTAATTCGCGAATAATATTGTGTATAGTACCGTGCATTTTACGGTAGTTGCTTCTTCATGTATTTACACTGATATTGTATTCTAAATTAGCTTTATATTCAACACACTTAAGTAACTTATTCACGAGGCTTCATACAGTATAGTACTTTACTAATTGCCTATGTACTAACAACAGTCTACCACTCTTTATTTACAACAGTCTAATATCTGTGTTCACTATATATTTTAGTGTTATTTTAGTAGAATC
Source organism: Mastigias papua (assembly GCA_964019165.1). Lineage (NCBI taxonomy): Eukaryota > Metazoa > Cnidaria > Scyphozoa > Rhizostomeae > Mastigiidae > Mastigias > Mastigias papua. The sequence goes on from OZ025276.1 coordinate 4,754,882, forward strand.
TGTATGTAGGTACTTTTATGCTAAATGTTCTTTTCCTGGCAAACCTGCTCTGTGCCTTGCTGAGATGATTTATTATAGACACCATTAATGATTTCCATAAATCATTCTGCACATGATAACATTATTTTTGTTGGTCAAGTAGTGTTGGATAACAAGCATGTGTATTGTGTAGACTTCATCCCTGGAGCCCCACCTTCCAGTCCCAAGCTCACTGAACAGTAGTCTTCATAATCAAATATTATGAGGGGCTTGCTTTAAGAGATTATTATGTATACAAGCTTATGCCACATTCATACACAGTTGTTGAATTTGAAGTCTTTGTTGAATATTATGAACAATCTCGTAGGAATAGTCTTCAGCATTTATGTACTTGAATCATACAGTATCATTAGGCATTGTCATGTCAAAACACCTGCTTGAATATATATATGATAGGAGTTTGAAAGTGTTTACTGGGTGTGCCCAATTGATGTCCTTAGACCAGAGTTGTAGCAGTATATAATTTCATGGCCAGCCTATATGATTTTGCCCCTAGCCTCGATCACTGTCAGATATCAGTAGTTATCTCTAGCACTATCACTTTCCATATATCACTCTACATGTGGTGATATGTTTTTAAAGTTTTGTATTAGTTACAGCTAGCAAACTTATTTGTATTTTATTCAATAGACATATGAAGCCCCCCCCCCCTATCTAACACATAACTATTCTTTTAAATTTAAGTTGATGATTCAAGCTCTAAGTCTTATCATTCATTTTTAAGAGTTATAACTTTGTGGTTTTGACAAGAGTTTACCATTCACTTGCATGATTTTGGCCAAAATATTGTGACCTTTGAGTATGCTGTAGGATTACAAAGCAATACAATTTTAATTTTTAACACTTAGACTATAAAATTCTGAGGTAGTGTTATTGGATAAAGCCTACTTTAATGCCTAGATGGTACTGAATGATGCTGAAGACTATACATTATGTGTTTCCTTCAGTAGTTTATTGTAACAGCAATTTGTGCTACTTAACTACTTTATTTATATACTGGAGACTAGCTTTTTTTGATAGCCCGCTAGACGCGGGCTCACCTACCCCAGTTACATTAAAATCGAAAACTTTCGGACGATCAAACTGTCGGACAAAATCGTGTCCGAAAATTTAATTGTCCGAAATGCTTTTTCGTCCGAAAGTTTTATCGTCCGAAAGTTTGTTTTTCTTGAAAATAAAGAAAGACACAAATATGGGCTTCTTAAAGCATATAAATAAACATTAGTCGTCTAAGCATATGATTTTGCATTGTTCTTTGCGTCCTTTGTCAGCATTTTCCCATTGTTCTTCCTCATTTTCATCATTTTCCAAAAACATAACCAGTTCTTCTCTATTTTCTACACATTCACTGCTTGCGATTTCAAAGGATGATATGCTTGCTGTACTTATTTCGCATTCCATTTCTGTTCCGATTTCGTAGTTAGCTTTAATAATCTCTCTTAAACGATTTAAATATCGTCTCTTTTCGTCGCCAATCTTCATGGTGACTTTCAAAAGGATCTCCAACCCCCCTCGTGGAATAGGAGATGGTTGATATTTTTCGTTGATTACGGTGCCTTGAACAATACCACCTCTATCGAGAAAAAATGACACAGCTCTTGACATTTCTCTTGGCACATATCCAACAACAGAGGCCGTTAATTTCTCGCTATGCTTTAGCTTCCAAGCGACAGCGTAAGGATCTGAGAGCAACGCAATATTTTCTTGTTCTTTTTAAGCAAAAACTGTCTGGCCTTTTTTTGGGTTTTTCCACGAAGTTTTCCCATAAACGTGCCATCCTCTACTGGCAATAGTTTGAGTTTAAATACTTTCCATTTTATGCAAAATGATGTTACTTGCCTCAAGGGGCAAATTGTAAGACCAATAGTTTTGCGCCACTGAAGCACCTCTTCACGTTGCTTTCAGCTATTGTCTTCTGAAGGCGCATCCTGGGTCCTAGGGTCAGTTTCTCTCTCCACCTACTGTGTCGTGTTTTCTTCTCACTGTGATCTCCCCACTTCCACACAGTGACAACTATATTTGAAAAATTGAAAGCACGTGTGGTTGTTTAAGAGCACTGTATATGAATTTTAGACAGAATTGTTCAGAATCATTGAACTAACAGTGTTGAATGAAATGTCTATCTTTAAGTACTTTAAAAAACTTGGTCCAGATCAAACTTCACAAGTTTTAAACAAATCCAGCACATCGTTGTCATCTAGAGAAACGGAAGAAGTAAGAAAGAAATTGATTGAAAAAGAAAGTGAAGGGGGAAAAGAAAGAAATACGGAATATGGACAGGGGAAGAACGAGCAGAAATTGGAAGACTTGCTCACAAGCATGGAAATGCCATTGCTCTGAACATGTTGATAGGAAGGTATCCAAGGCTGACAAAGCAGACTTTAAGTGATTTCAAAAAAGCCTACCTTGCCTTAAAGAGCAATGAAGATGAAGTCCTAGTTATCAAGAAAAAAAAGATAGGCAAACCTACTTTGTTGCCAGAAGAACTGATGAAGAAAACGATTGAAACTGTAAATGCTCTGCGTTTAAAAGGTGCACCAGTGTCTGCATCAGTAATAAACTCTGTAGCAAAAGGAATAATTTTGGCAAACGACAGTTCTTTGCTGACAGAAAACGGTGGACCCATATCCTTAAGTAATGATTGGGCAAGAAACATTTTGTACTGTATGGATAAGGAAGGAAGAAAAATGACAAGACGAATGGCTACAACATCAAAAATTCCTGTTTCACCTGGATTACTAAAGGAAACAAAACTGGACTTCCAGAGAAAAATTAAAGGAATTCAATCTCGCCACAGCATTCCAGACGAATTAATTTTGAACTTCGACCAAACACCACTATCATATGTGTGCACATCCAATCACACGTTGCATGAGAAAGGTGCTTCAAGCGTGCCTCTGCTTGGAAAAGGAAAACAAAAGCAAATAACAGGTACATTTACAGTGTCCAAGAGCGGAGTTTTTCTACCCATGCAGCTGATCTAAGAGGGGAAAACAAATCGTTGTCTCCCGCAAGGGATCAAATTTCCAGATGGCTTCGATGTGACACATACACCAAACCACTGGAGCAACGAAGAGAAAGTTACCCAGTTGCTGAATTCAGTGATCTTTCCTTTCGTGGCAAAACAGCGCGAAGAATTGGAGCTACCAGTGGAACAAAAGGCAATGCTCATCTTCGATGTGTTTAAGGGGCAAACAACCAATGCATTCCTTAAATTAATTGAAGACAATAATTGTATAAGTGTGTTTGTACCAGCTAATTTAACGCATTATTTTCAACCACTGGATCTTACGGTCAACGGCTCTGCGAAAAAGTTCCTGAAATCAAAGTTTGAGGAGTGATATGCCAGGAATATCGAGGCACAGCTCAATAGTGGGATTGATGTCTATTCTGTGGAGGTTTCAAGAAAGCTTTCCACAATAAAGCCTCTGCATGCACATTGGCTGATTGGGTTGTATGACCACATGAGGAACAACCCTGACATGATCAAGAAAGGCTTTGAATTGGCAGGGATCAATGATGCATTGACCACTGAACTGGAGCCAGAAGACCCTTTTGAAGATCTTGATTAGATATTGCACTAATTATAAGCTAAACTATTATCTGCGCTTTGTTTCATTTACTTCTTTGGTAATCCTGTCAAGGTGCCTTTTGTCCGAAAACTTTGCTTGTCCGAAAGTTGTTTTGTCCGAAACTATCAAAAAACAGTCCGAAAGTTTTTTGTCCGAAATATTTTGTCCGAAAGTTTTAAGTCCGAAAGTTTTCGGTTTTAATGTACCCACGGGCCCAATCAAAATCAATTTGCAAATTAGCCTTGGACAGACTAACGCAGTGCCTCATCCAGGCTGCATGGTCCGCATTGTCGATGAGCATGGATGAAAACGTTCGCATAGGGTCAAGAGAAGATGATGTCATTTGGAGCACGTGACATCTGGCCTTTGCAATGGACAAATCGACTAAAATTTGAGGTAAAAAATTGTGCAAAAATGCTCGGATACCTGCGCTAGGCTATGGGGCTTTGTGACTTTCTTCTTCACCTTCTAAAGCCCCATAGCCTAGCGCAGGTATCCGAGCATTTTTGCACAATTTTTTACCTCAAATTTTAGTCGATTTGTCCATTGCAAAGGCCGGATGTCACGTGCTCCAAATGACATCATCTTCTCTTGACCCTATGCGAACGTTTTCATCCATGCTCATCGACAATGCGGACCATGCAGCCTGGATGAGGCACTGCGTTAGTCTGTCCAAGGCTAATTTGCAAATTGATTTTGATTGGGCCAGTGGGTAACTGGGGTAGGTGAGCCCGCGTCCAGCGGGCTATCAAAAAATCTCTATATACTAAGATCCCTATATGATAATTTATGCCAAACCAATCAGATTGCTCTAAATTGTACCACGTGACCTGATTACACGCACACGATCTCCTCCCAGGGCATTCGTCCCATGGCCCCCAAATTTCTGTCAAGGGTAGCCATTTGGGTCTACTACTTACATAAGAAGAGATCTGATTGTAATCATTGTTTTTGCCGAGTTACTTGACTTTCTTGCCATCGCCATTCACAGCAATACTGTTGCTCCTCCCTGCTGGACCGCGTGTTGTCAGTTTTGCGAGTGGTCCTGCAGGACGAAGTAGCTGTATGTGTTATCGCGAGGAGACTTTGGTTGCTGTTCTTCCTGGTAAGCCTGCTCTTCTTTCCTGAAATGGGTTGATTTAAGATTTCCTGTATTTCCTTTGTCAATTTCATCTGTATCCTGCTGTGGCGAGCCATTACTACCATATAGTTGCAGTGTGACTTGGAGGAGAATTTCGTCGTTCTGCTTCCAGTTTACTGCTGTTTTCGCTTGATTTCATTTGCCAAGGAATCCTACTTTTCGAGGGTGATATCGCCATGACAGATCGTCCCGAGCCGTTCGATTCTCTCTGCTAAATCATAGTGCTTTTGCCGGTATGTTATGATAAACCATATAGAGGGTATTTCATGTTGTATTTTGTGGTATATCATGGTGTATTTTGCTTACTTTTATGCTTTGTTGCCTGACATGGGATAACATTCGGGAAGCTTTCAGATTGGGTTATTTTTGCATGATGTGAAGTTCCAGTTTCATTTTGAGGAAAATAAATTAAGGCGTGATAAAATATTGACCAGTAGCATACTAAAATTGTTTTTTCTAACTTCTAAAGTTTTTCCGTGTTTTTCCTGTATGAGGTTGTTCGTTGTGTTATCTGTTATAACTCTGAAAGGTTTGTAGGCCTCTCCCTTATAATTTAAGCTATGAAGAGGCTGCTGTTCGTCTTTCATGTCAGGTGTTATTACAAGCAAACTACGTGACTTGCTAAGTTTCTTGAGTGTTAGCCATAAAACGTAATGGTATCCTTTAATCTTCATTCTGGTGTAGTTTCTCTAGAGACACGCGAGGGGGTTCCCAAGTTTATCTCACGATCACAGATACATTTGATCCTTTGTTTCCGAACAACTACATTATAGAATTGTGACTGCAAAGGGTTCTGGAAGTTGTTCGGCAGATTCCTACTGGACTATTTAATTATTGCTGGGATTTTTAGCGTGCTGTTCACTTTCGGCTATGCTAGGCCACTCTGACATTGCTTACCGTTGAGACCGGTCTGAGTTGAGATGTTGTTTGTAACTTCTACATAGCTCTTTATGTTTGCAACATAATTATTTTAGGCTAGAGCTAGGATGTTATCCAATTTAGTCTGTGGATTAGTGCAGTTTGATACTCTGTCTCTGTTTCTTTTTCTTGCATTAGTTGAGGAAACAATCGTGTGCATTCTCTTCAAATTCTTGAGGGGCGTTTCATATTACTCTCAGTCCCCGTAGCTGATGCCTTACTTACTTCCAGTACAGTTTGTAGCTCAATCCCAGTACTCTTTATTTACAACACTTTTATAGTTCTTTTCACTATGGCTCGTAGTGTAACTTTTGAGGAGTCAAATTAGGGGTTCCTGTACCCTGAATGTTTCTTTGCTGGAAAACAGTTGCTGTAAATTCAATTAATGATTTCCATAGATCATTCTGTACATGATGATTCAGTTTAAAGGGATTACTTACTATTAGATAGCACGATCATCGCTATCGTGTAGACTTGATTTTTTCGAGCCCCTTACCATCAACTCCCCCCACTCCAAATACTGTAATTGAAAATACTGTAAGTACTCGAAACCTGATTTGAAGATTAATATTCTATAGGATGTTACCTGTACATAGCAGTATTCTATTATTTTTATGAAGTAACACTATGGAGTCCTCTGAGCTATTATAATTCGATACAAGCTAATTTAGTGGCTAAAAACAGCTAATATACCAGTTACCAAAGGATTACTGGATGCAACCGTATTACAGGTTTATGGCTCAGATTTAATTGTGTACCTGTGTGGAGAAAATTTGTGATCACCCACTAGGTCATAGCCGTAGTCATTCCTGTCAGTTGATGGGCTATATTGTATATGTTATACACTGTTACAATTATACTACGAGATTTTCTAACACTCTCTGTGTTAGAAGTGAAGTATGCAGGAGACAATACTTGATGTAGCTCTTTAATGTCTCAGTGTAAAGACCATTTTGAAGAATTATGCGCTTATTTCATATACAGGAGATTAGCTTAATACTGAAAGCCCGCTAAACGCATGCTCCCCTATCCCCAGTTCAAAAGGTTACAGATTAGCCTTGGAAAGACTAACGCTGTGCCCCCATGAAAGCTGTATGGTCTGCATTTTTGAGGAGCAAGAATCCAAAAAGCTCGTATAGGATCAAGAGAAGGTGATATCATGGGCCTCTGTTATGGAGCACGTGACCTTCGGCCTTGCATTGTGTAAATCGAGGAAAATTACGAGAAAAAATTGTGCCAGAAATGCTCAGATACCTGCGCTAGGCTACGGCGCTTCTTGACTTTCATCCCTTTTCTGTACAGCCCCGTAGCCTAGCGCAGGTATCCGAGCATTTTTTGCAGAATTTTTTCTCGTAATTTTCCTAGATTTACCCAATGCAAGGCCGAAGGTCACGTGCTTCATAACAGAGGCCCATGATATCACCTCTTGATCCTATGCGAGCTTTTTGGATTCTTGCTCCTCATAAATGCAGACCATACAGCTTTCATGGGGGCACAGCGTTAGTCTTTCCAAGGCTAATCTGTAACCTTTTGACCTGGGGATAGGGGAGCACGCGTTTAGCAGGCTTTCAGTATTAAGCTAGTCTCTATATACTAAGATGCCTATATGATAATTTATGCCAAACCAATCAGATTGCTCAGATTTGTACCACGTGACCTGATTCCGCCTACACGATCTCCTCCCAGGGTATTTGTCCCATGGCCCCCAAATTTCTGTTGAGGGTAGCCATTTGGGTCTACCACTGACATAAGAAGAGATATGATTCTTATAATTTTTTTCCGCCGAGTTATTCACCTTTCTTCCTATCTCCACTCACAGCAATACTGTTGCTCCTCCCTGCTGGACCTCGTGTTGTCAGTTTTGTGAGCGGTCCAGTAGGACTAAGTAACTGTGTGTGTTATCGCGAGGAGACTTTGGTTGCAGTTCTTCCAGGTAAGCCAGCTCTATTTTCCTGAAATGGTTTGATTTCAGACTTCCTGTATTTCCTTTGTCCATTTCATCTGTATTCTACTGTTGCCAGCCATTTATTTCCATATCTTTCAACGAGATTCAGCCACCTTCCCTCGAGTGAATTACCGCCATGACAGTTCTTCTCAAAGTTGTTCGATTCTGTGTGCTAAATCACTGTGCTTTTACTGCTAAATTGTGAAAAGATATTCAACATATGTTTGACTTTGTATTTGGTGCTAGATTATGGTAGGTTGTTTGCTTTTCATGCCTATTTAGATGACATGGAATACCATCCGTGCTTGCTGCTTTCAGTTGGCAATGGTTTGATTAGGACTACCATATAGTTGTCGTGTGACTTGGAGGCGAATTTCGTTGCTCTGCCTCCAGTGTAATGCTTTTTCGCTTGATTTCATTTGCTAAGGTATCCTACGTTTCTTACTACATTGTGATGAAATGAGTATGGTATGTTTACTGTTGTATTCCTTGCTAGCTTGGAATTTATCCATTGCTTTTACCACATGTATGAATGACATAGGATACGGTTGTGTTTGGGGATAAAGTCTTGGTATGTAGAATGCTTTCACTGAAGTATGTATAGGGCTATTGCTGAATTTGGTTACCCTAATTTTGCAGTTTTTACTCTCACTCTTTACTTTTGTCGTAGTGCGTACTGTGAAATGCGAGGGGATTCCCAAGTTCACCTCACGATCGCAGATACCTGTTGTCCTTTGTTTTGGATTTAATTGCGGCCTTGTGAGGGTGATTCCATTCCATAACTTTGCTTCAGGGGCAATAAGCTCACGGCAGTTCCGCTCAGCTTCGCTTGATGTTCTGTTCTAAATTACCGTATTGTTACTGCAGAAGTATGGTTATGATATTGAGGCAGTATTTAATGCAATATTTGCTGATGTACTAGGAGCTTTTACCTTGCTCTTGATTCTTTGTTTTTGCACGTGAATTGGATGTTAGGATGTCTCAAGAGCTTGGGCACTTTGCTTACATTTGAGATATTGCACTTACAGTCGAATATACTCCTTGATTTTATCATACACGTTTTACAGGCAAACACTAAGATGTTACCAACTTTATTCTCAGCTCAGTAACTCTCTTTTTATTGTGTTTTCACTGTATTTACAGTAGGCTTCATAGTTATTTCCACTATAGATGATAGAGCTATTCTGGTCAAGTCAAATTTAAGGGGTTCCACTTTACTGACTGTTCTTCTGTTGGGACACAGTTCCCCTTCTTTCTGAGATCATTTGTTATAAATGCCATTACCCAATTCCATAGATAATTCTGCATGTGGTGATATACTCTTAAGGGATGGATTAGTACTAGACATGACCATCACTTTTATTGCCTAGACTTAATTTATGAAGCCCCTTGCCCCCACTGAGGTAACGCCTTCGTTTGACATCTGAGTTGATGATACAGGATATATATTATTACTCATTTCAAAGAATTACGGACTTCCATAGATCATTCTGCATATGATATTATAGTTTTTTTAGAGATGAATTAGTACTAGATAGCAATATTTGATTTATGGGGCCACTTCCCCTATCCAAGTACCATTATTGTTTGAAATCTGAATTTCACATGGTTGTAACAGATAATTTAGTACTGGATAGCTGCATTATTTGTTTTGTATAGCCATAACCTATGCACTCCCCGCAAGAACTCTGGCTGATATCTAATATGATTCATGCTGCTCAATCAATAGCTTTACACTCTGTTATATATTATATAAAGGTGTGATATAGGAATACTAAGCACTATTCTTTTGTTTTATCACCTTGAGCTACCAAGTCCTATCACAGATTCCAGTTGTATAACACCTACGTTTATGGATCAGATTTGATTGTGTACCTCTGTGGACAGGATTAGTGGTTACCTACATGATAACAGAACCACTCATACCTGCCAATTCATGTGCTATATTGTATCTCTTATAACATCTTAAAATTATTTCCAGGACTGCTTAAGTTAGAGTTGAGTGAAGCAGGAGACAATGTGTCATGTAGTTTCATTAGTGCCTTATTGTAGAGAGCATTTTAAACAATTCTGTGCATTCAACAATTCGTATAATAGAGACTAGCTTAGTACTGATAGCCCGCTACACGCGGGCTTCCCTAGCCCCAGTTCAAAAGTTGCATATTAGCCTTGGACAGACTAACGCTGTGCCCCCATGAAAGTTGCTTGGTCTGGTCGCATAGGATCACGAAAAGGTGATGTCATGGGCCTGTGCGATGGAGCACGTGACTTTCGGCCTTGCATTGTGCAGGTTGAAGAAAATTGCAAGAAAACATTATGCAAAAAATGCTTGAATACCTGCGCTAGGCTACGGGGCTTCTTGATTTTCTTCCTTTCCCTTTACTGCCCCGTAGCCTAGCGCAGGTATTCGAGCATTTTTTGCACAATTTTTTCTTGCGATTTTCGTCGACCTGCACAATGCAAAGCTGAAAGTCACGTGCTCCATCGCACAGGCCCATGACATCACCTTCTCGTGATCCTATGCGACCAGACCAAGCAACTTTCATGGGGGCACAGCGTTAGTCTGTCCAAGGCTAATATGCAACTTTTGAACTGGGGCTAAGGAAGCCCGCGTGTAGCGGGCTATCAGTACTTCTCTATATACTAAGATGCCTATATGCTAATTTATGCCAGACCACTTACAGGGCTCGGATTGTACCATGTGATGGGGATTCACGAAAAACGCTTCTCCTCCCAAACGGGCCGGGGGCTATCGCTAAAAATTCCACTGGGAGTTCTACGTTAGATGTCGGACCCCCCTTTCTAGACATTGTTTCCCTAGCTTCTGTGGTTCTCGACATATTCCAGTTTTCGTTGTCTCTCCATACTGAAGCCTGTATGTAGCATTCGGAAATTCGCAATCCGCACTAGAAGCAACACCTTGTGTGGTTTCTGTCACGTGCCCATCTCCTTATTGCCTTCTCCATGGGTTCCTTTGTTTTCTGGCTGCACGCTTGCACCACAGACGCTCCTTCCAGCCGGTAGCTGCGAGCGTCCAAATTTTTATCGAGGGGTCTCACGTTGAGCTGTCTCTATATGAATTACAGTTACATTTAATTCTTTATATTGCACTGTGGGTATTGCACGACCTCCCCTGCTAGCAACATGATGCATCCTCGTGCTCAACTTAGAGATTAGTAGTTTAGGGAGTGTTCGCAGATTGTAGATTCGCTTGAAGACTATAGGAGAAAGACTTGATCATGCTGCAGGTGAGTCCTCTTCTTGCTCTTACATGAATCGATTAATGGTAGCCCCTCTCTGTCCTTTATTGATTGTTTACTTTTTCGACTTTTACGTGAGATATTGTTGAGAAATGCCCACGAGGTTGCATGCATGGCTATTGGCAGTGTCAGATTGCTCGAGGCCCCTTTCATATTCTGTGCTAAATAGTCATTGTTTTGCTACTAAATTATGCTCAAGCAGTTAGCCCATGTGTGCCGCTATGAGCGAGTGGTTTTCTCGACTTTACTTTGATGTGATGTTTAATTTTGACTCTAGGTGTAGGACAATCGTTAGAACTTTCTGCGAGTCACTTTAGATGAAATCGGAGCTATCACCGTGGGGCAATGGATTCTCAACCTGGCGTCACTTGGAAACTGCTTATGTAAGTTGTTATACATGTTGTAATAAACCCATTGATATTTGTTGTGAGGTCGTATTTATTCTCTGTACGTTTTATTGTAGAGTTTCGACTATAGTTTACGCCGATTCTCAATGAAATTCCACGATCATGTTATGAAAGTGCGCGCCTCATGACATGGTAGGTGTTATACTAGCTTAGTACTGATAGCCCGCTAGAACGCGGGCTCCCCTAGCCCCAGTTGAAATGTTGCATATTAGCCTTGGAAAGACTAACGCTGTGCCCCCATGAAAGTTGCATGGTCTGGTCGCATAGGATTACGAGAAGGTGACGTTATGGGACTCTGCGATGGAGCACGTGACTTTCGGCCTTGCATTGTGCAAATCGAAGAAAATTGCGAGAAAAAATTGTGCAAAAAGTGGTCGGATACCTGCGCTAGGCTACGGGGCTTCTTGACTTTCTTCCTGTCCCTTTACTGCCCCGTAGCCTAGCGCAGGTATCCGACCACTTTTTGCACAATTGTTTCTCGCAATTTTCTTCGATTTGCACAATGCAAGGCCGAAAGTCACGTGCTCCATCGCAGAGTCCCATAACGTCACCTTCTCGTAATCCTATGCGACCAGACCATGCAACTTTCATGGGGGCACAGTGTTAATCTTTCCAAGGCTAATATGCAACATTTCAACTGGGGCTAGGGGAGCCCGCGTTCTAGCGGGCTATCAGTACTAAGCTAGTCTATATTATATGAATTATGCACAGAATTGTTTAAACTGCTCTCTAAAATGAGGCACTAATGAAACTACATTACATATTGTCTCCTGGTTCACTCAATTCTAACTTAAGGAGTTTTGTAAAATCTAGTGATATAATTTTAGGATGTCATAACAGATACAATATAGCACATGAATTGGCAGGTATGAGTGGTTCTGTTATCGTGTAGGTGACCACTAATCTTGTCTACAGAGGTAAAGGATCAAGTCTGACCCATAAATGTAGGTGTTATACAACTGGAATCTATGATAGGACTGTGTAGTTCCAGGTGATAAAACAAAAGAATATTGCTTAGTATTCCTATATCACAGCTTTATATATATAACAGAGTGTAAAGCCCATGACTGAGCAGCATGAATCATCATATTAGATTTCAACCAAAGTTCTTGGGGGGAGTTCATAGGTTATGGCTATACAAAACAAATAAAGCAGCTATCATATATAATGATAGTAGCATGAGCTGGAACAAAAATGGGTAAAAGTGGGGTAGAGAGGGGTGTAAATTAAAAATGGAATAATTTATAATAAATTATAATGGTATAATTTAATAAATGTAAAATAACAGAATTATAAAATTAGGTATATGAATGATTTATTAAAATAGTAATTTAAAATAGTAAATTAAAATAGTAAAATGAATTAGTATAATAGACTGGTTTATGAAATGATTGGTGAGAATTGAATGTGAATGAAAGAATGGTGTAAATGAAATAAATGATTATAATAGAATTATGAGATTGGTTTATTAAAATGGAATTATGAGAATGGATTATTAAAATGGAATTATGAGAATAGATTTATAAAATGGAATTATAAACTAGATTTATAAAATGAAATTATAAACTAGATTTATAAAAATGAAATTATAAAATAGATTTATAAAATGAAATTATAAACTAGATTTATAAAATGAAATTATAAAGTAGATTTATAAAATGGATTTATAAAATGGATTTATAAAAATAGATTTATGAGATGGATTACAAAGGACTAGTATAAATAAAATGGAATAAATAATATGATATAAATGTAATGATATTAATTTAGAATAAATGGATTAAATACAATGGAAAATAATTATTAATATAATTTAAAAAAATCTTCCTATGGTATAATAAAACCACTTCGTTATTAATGGAACATATTTTATGGTTTATAAAAGAATTTTTATATTTATGAATTATAGACACCGGGGTGTGGCTTAAGACTTAGTTTAACGAAGTTAAAAACCGTTAGGTTTTTGACAATGTTAAACTAAAACTTAAGCCACGACTATTATTGTGATCGTCATTGGTTACAATAAATTTATACCAAATCTATTGGTTGGTTTTTATGGATTGTTATTTATAATAATTTTTATGTGATGATTATAATGGTTTATGGACTAGTATAATAAACTATAAATAAATATTTATATAGATGTAATGGTGATTAATGTAAATTAATGGAAAAATACAATGAAAATTGTTATTAGAATAAATTTAAAAAAATTTTCCTTTGGTAACACATGAAGCGCCGCACTGGGGCTTTAGCGATAGCTAAAGTCCCCTCCTCGTAGATGGGCTGTGATTTTGCGAAGCAAAAGCACCCCATCGTTAAGCGAGGAGTTGGCGCCCCTACGCACTTAATAATTATATAAATGGAATCATAAAATAGCCCATTAATTATTGGTATCAATTTTAATTTCAACCAATTAACCCATTTTATTGGCATTTTAGCTTAGTCATAAAGAATAGTATTATGTATTTGCAGCATTTTCGTACGGTTTTAATTCATTTGTGTGTGGTTATTGGATTTATTGATTGGTAACATGGGGTGTGAGATTAAAATGGGGCGTGTTTTATATTTATATATAAAAATATATTTATATATATATAAGAAATGAAAAAAATTTGTGATAATATTGAATTATGTGTTTCAAATTGTGATTTTGAAAGCCTTAAAACGATTTATAATTTATCGCAAGAAATAACAAAGACATGTCAAATTGCAGCGCGTGATGGTAATTTAGAATGTCTAAAATACGCTCATGAAATCGGATGTCCATGGGATAAAGAAACTTGTACACAAGCAGCAATAAATGATCATTTAGAATGTTTAAGATATGCTCATGAAAATGGCTGTCCATGGGATGAAGAAACATGCTCAAGGGCTGCTAGTTATGGTAATTTAGAATGTTTAAAATATGCTCATGAAAATGGGTGTCCATGGGATTCTATAACATCCGTCGGCGCAGCTAAATATGGTAAATTAGAATGTTTTAAATATGCTGTTGAAAATAGATGTCCTTTAGAAGATTACATTTGTGAATTGGCTGCTGAATATGGCCATTTAGATTGTTTAGTTTATGCTCATGAACAAGGGTTACCATGGGATCATTAAATTATTGATTGTTTTTTTATTTAACCTCTAATTGGTTATTTGTAATATTATATTTTATTGTAATATAAAATATAACAATGAAGATACCTAATTTAGACTTAAATAAAAAAGAATGTGATAATAATTATATATTAAAATGGCCATTTCGATTATTGGTCGTTGGTGACTCATCTTCTGGCAAGACTAATTTGATCGTATTTATGATTTTATCATGCAAGTTCTTCGATCGGCCTGATATAATTTATTATTATGGTCGAAATATTCAACAGGATAAATTACAATATTTAAAATCAATTAGCGATAAGATGAAAGAGAAAATTGGATATGATTTTTTTATATTAATCGATGATATAAGCAAAATACCATTTTGTGATGGGTATAAAAATGATTGCAAAAAATTGGTTATTTTTGATGATCTTATGACGGCTAAAAACGCTTCAAAAAATGTCATAGATCATTTTATCTACGGCCGCCAAAAATCTATCTCATCTGTGTACTTATCACAGTGTTACACAGACGTCGAACAAGCTATAAGATTAAATAGCAATTATATGATTTTATATAGACCTAAGACAAAAAGGTGTATGAAGATGATTTTGCGAGAAAATTTAATTAACGAGAACGCTTTTGATAATTTAAAAGGCATAGAGCATAAACATGACTTTATTTTTGTCGATAAAGACAATGACAGATATTTCAAAAATTTTGATGAAGAAATATAATAATATATATATGAGTGATATATATTGTGTGAAATGCAAAACAAAAACACCAACTGTAGATGAAAAGGTCGTCATAACAAAAAATAATAGAAATGCTATCACAGGAAAATGTCAAAATTGCGGAAGAACAAAATATATGTTTATTAAGAAACAATTATAAGATATAGTATAATAATGGAAATTTATTGTGTTAAATGTAAACAGAAGACTGATACAAATAACCCTGAGAAAATACAAACTAAGAATAATAGATTGGCGATACGAGGTAATTGTAAAATATGTAATACACAAAAATATATGTTTGTGAAATCGTTAGGATCAGGGATAGATATTCACAAATTAATCGGTAAATTACCAAGGCCTACAAAAGGTTGGGTGCCGGGTGATTACAAGTTTCTTGGGCCTTATAATCCGCTTCAATCACAAGTGTCTTTTGATGAAAATACAGGCGAGATACAAAAGATACATACGCAGCCTAAAAATAAATTAGATGAAATCGCGATGAAACATGATATTTGTTATTCAGTAAATCCACAAAATAAGGGGGATTGTGATCGTACTATGGTAAAGTCAATTGATAATATGCCATATAAAGACATGAATAAAATGGCAATGCTGACACGAACGATAATCAATAAAAAACAACAGCTTGGTTTAGGAGTCAAAAAAAAAACGACACGAAAATAGTTAATAATCAAAAACAGTACGCCCACGAAATGCATAAACGTGCTATACATAAGTTTCAAAGACGGTTTGTTTATACCCCTAGTATTGATGAAATATGGACAGCAGATTTGATTATTTTAAATAGGAAAGAATATGTAAAACAAAATAATGGGTATAAATATATCTTAACAGTTATGGACACATTTAGCAGATATGCTTGGGTACGAGTCACAAAAAACAAAGATAAAAAAACAATATCTGATGTTTTCGAGGATATTATCAAAAAAAGCGGTCGTATTTGTAAAAGATTATGGACTGACGACGGCGGTGAGTTTTTCAACAAATATTTTGAGAATACTTTAAAACGACTTAATATTATTAGATATACGACAAAAAGTCGGTTAAAAGCAATCATGATAGAACGTTTTAATCAAACGCTTATGAATAAATTATCATCGTTATTTACAGAACGTAATAATTATCGTTATATTGATGACATACATAATATTGTGGAAAAATACAATAATACTTATCATAGTACTATTAAGATGACACCAGTTGAGGCAAGTAAAAAAGAAAACGAAGGGTTGGTTTATTATACGATTAATAATAAAAGAATAAGAGAAAGATATATACAAAATAAAAAACCTAAATTTAAAATAAATGATCATGTGAGAATAAAAAGAACTAAAAAACATTTTGATAAAGGTTATGACAAACGATGGTCTGATGAAATATATTTAATTTATAAAATAAATTTAACACTTCCTCCAACATATAAAATTAAAGAAATATTAGAAAATGGAAAATATAAATATGTTTCACGAAATTTTTATGAACAAGAATTACAAAAAACAAAATTTTAAAAAAAGACTTAAAGAAAATTTTATATATATAAATTATATGGATAACCAATTTGAAAATTTTATTACTGTATATAAAAATATTCTGAATAAAAAAAATAATAGGGATATTAAAAAAATAATATTTTTTGCTTTACAAAGTATTAAAAATTATGATATTACAAAATTCAAACCTAAACAGCAAATAATTATAAATCAATTAAAAAATTATTACGATAAACCGTCAAAGAATCGAGAAAATGTTGTTAATGGTTTGATTATGCAATATTATATAGATCAAGATGATGAAATAAACGAAGACGAAGAAGGTGTAGATATTGAATTAGATGAACAAGATAATGAAGTTAGACGATCAACAATTTTTGATGAGAATAAACAGAAATTGTATTATGATATTGAAGATGTCATTAAATTAGAGGATTTTTCAATGCAAAAATTATTGAGCGTTTATAATATTACGTTAAAGCCACATTTAGACGACGAAATTGGACAATGGTTCTGTGATGATCAATTAGAGTTCTCCAACCCGTACAAACGTGTGTTTATAAAAAAATATATAAAAAAACATGGAATTATTAAATGCAACACTGTTGTTAAAATTATAATGATTTCTGTTCATGATAAAAACAAAAAAATATATCCAATATTTCAAACAAAATATACTATAATAAGAAACGCTGAGGATGTAGATTATTTCTTGCGTCAAAGTGAATTAGATATAAAATCACGAATTGGTAAATTTACAAAAAAAATGAATACGAAAGAATCAACTGACTCAGTACAAGTCCATCCATCTGGTTATACAGACATGGGTATTGAGTTTGAGAGGTTAAATATTGTTAAAATAAAAAATGTTTTCGCATCAGCCTATATCACACTACCTGATAGAATAATCCACACGAAATCGTGTATTAATATTAAAAATAATGACGAAAAATGTTTCTTATATTGTCATTTGTTACATGAGAGATACAGAAAAAACGGATTTAAAAAAATACAAGGCGCGGAACGGCTTCACGGAGAAAAAGCATTTAATTATAATAATGAAATGATTCATTTGAATTATGAAAATATTCATTTTCCAATACCATATAATACGTTTTATATCATAAAAAAAATTGAAGAACAGAATCAAATAAGAATTAACGTATTTGAGTATAAAGAAAATAAGAAAAATGACGTTGTGCCGATATATCATTCTAAAAAGGAGTATGAAAATTGTATGAATTTATTAATTATTACTGATAAAACAAAAAAGAAATATCATTATGTATATATTAAAAATTTAAATGGATTATTGAGATCAAATTTTAAACGTATTGATAATAAAATTTGTCAAGACTGCTTTAAACAGTTTTCAAACAAAAAAGCATTTGATTCAATAAATCATAAATGCAATCACAAGTATGATTCATCAGAATTGCCAAGTCATATGGCAATCGTCGATAATAAATTAGTTAAATGTCCCATTGATATGTATGTGAAGGAATTTAACAAAAAACATACGATATTTTTACCATTTGTTATGTATTGCGATTTCGAGTCTATATTAAAAAAAACAGAAGATGAAAAACATCCTGATAAAAGACAGCATGAATTATCAAGTTATTGTTATAATTTAGTGTGCCGCGAAAGACCTATTTTTAATAGATTTAAATTATATCGAGGTAATGGTGAAGAGTCTGTTATCGATCATTTTTTGAATGAAATTAAAACAAACGTTTTAGAGCATATAAAACAATGCAAAAAGAAATTTTATGCTTTACCTGTTTTGACAGACGAAGAATTGAAACGACATGTGAAATTAAAAAAATGTGAGTTCTGTAATGTAAAATTCGATACTGAAATTAAAAAAGTGCAACATCATAATCATTTATCGGGTGATTTTATTGCTACAATATGCCAATCATGTAACTCTAAGATTCGTGTTGATTCTACATTATATATCGTATTCCATTATTTAAGAGGCTATGACATACATTATATCATAACTAAAATAAATGATTATTTTAAGGATTCTAATATTAATCTTTTAGGGCATAATAGCTCAAGTATTTTCCATGTTGGAATACAAAATAATATTAAGATCATTGATTCACATGAGTATATCAAAGGATCATTGAAAAGTTTATCGGAAAACTTGAAAGATAAAGATATAATTCACACACGTGAATTAGTTAATAAATACGGCCGTGAATATTTAATTAAAGATATATTCCCATTTCGATATGTCGATAGTTTTTCAAAATATAATGAAAATACGTTCCCCGACATTGAATATTTCGACAACGTAGATAAAGATACATATAATAAATACAGAAAATTTTATTATTCTATGTTTAACACCTTGGGTGAATATTCCGATTATTATTTAAGCAAGGACGTGAAACTATTATCTGATATAATGGAATCTTATAGAGGGTTGTTTATGGATAAATACGGTACTGAAATATTTTCGCATTATAGTATTAATTCATTGACATGGGAAGTCATGAAAAAATGGTGTCCGGTTCAAATAAAGATTTTAGACAATTACAAAATTTATAGCGCATTTGAATCGATGGTAAGAGGAGGATTATGTGATATTTCAAGTATTCGATATGCATGTGCAAATAATAAATATATGAAACATTATGATCCAACCATAGAATCTTCATATATAATGCATTTTGATATAAACTCGATGTATGGACACGTTATGAGATCTTATCCGTTACCATATGATGAGTTTTCTTATTTAACAAACGAAGAGATATATCAATTTAATATATGGGATCATGACATAAATAGTGATTATGGATATATTCTTAATATTGACATTAGTGAAATCGATATAAAATACCATGATTATTATAACGATTTACCACTATTTCCTGTAAAAACTAAAATATTGAAAAAAAATATAAGCGATTATCAAAAAACAATATTAAAAGACAAATCATTCATTTCTACCGAAAAATTAATATGTGATTTATATAAAAAAGAAAATTACACCATACATTATCTTACTTTGCAATTTTATTTAAAAATGCCTGGTTTCAAAATTAAGAATATAAACAGTATCATTAAATTTAAACAAGTAAAATTTATGAAAGATTATATCGAATACAATCATAAAAATAGAATTGAGGCTGACAATAATAATGACAAATTGATGTACAAACTTATGATAAATTCATGCTTTGGTAGAACGCTTTTAAATAAAATGAAATACTCAAATAATATAAAGATGTTTAACGATGATGATTATGAAAAAGTTTTAAAAATAATATCTAGCGATCGATTTAAAGATTATGAAATAATCGATGAGAATAATGCTCTATTAAATATTGAAAAACAATGTATAAAATTAGACTCGCCATCTTACATTGGCTCATGTATTTTAGACTTGTCGAAAATAATTTTCTATGATAATTTCTATAAAATGAAAAAAAGATATGGTAATAATATTTCATTAATGTATTATGATACTGATTCGTATTTATGTCATATTAAAACTGATGATGTTTACAAAGATATGAGTGAAATGGATATTTTTAACATGTCATCTTATAAATCTGATTTTAAATACTATAAACAAGGAGTTTATGAAATGGGTCTATTAAAAGATGAAAATGCATCTATTAAAGATGAAAATTCTGTATATAATTCACAAATTGTTGAGGCGTGTGCTTTGAAGAGTAAATTATATGGATATAGAAAAGAGAATGAAAAGATTAAATTTAAAGGTATTAAAAATCAATTAGATTTTCAAGCATTAAAAGATGCTATATTTGATAATGAAACAATTAAAAGTGAATTTTATACAATAAAAGCTAAAGATCATAAAATATTTTCATACACAGATCAGAAATTATTAATGTCATATACAGATAAACGTTATTTATATAATCCTGTTATGTCATATGCTTATGGTCATTATATGATTGATAATAATTATGAAAATATGATATAAAAATTATGCATTTATCTTATAATATAAGTACAGTTAATGTACTTATCTCGTTACTTAATTACAACATATGTATTTATCTCATCAGATAATTACATATCATGCAATCATTATAATATATATTATATGAAATTAGAAGAATATCAAAAACTTATTGAGTTACAAATATTGACTCAAACAGGATTACAAAATATACTTGAAGCTAATAAGGCATATCAAAATAATGAAATCAATAAAGATTTTAATAACGCAAAGTTGTTTAAGCCAATTACAGATAGTAATAAAGAATTAATTGATCGTATTGAAAAAAAAACAGATCAAAGTGATGAATTAATTAAACAAATAACACAGGCATTGCCATTATATAATCAACAAATACAACAACAACAACCATTAACTTATGATGATGGTAATGAAAATAACGATAAAGAAAAATCATCCAAAGAAACTAAGGACGACCCGCCAAGACAATTAGGTCCTATGAATATTTTTAATAAAGAAGAATATAAGTTTATTGATGACTTAATACACAATAAACGAGTTTATTTGTACACGAGTAAAAAAGATAATGTTGATACATTTACAAAAATTAAATTATTAGATTTAAGAAAATTAAATAATTATTCAAATGACGAATTATCAGAATATTTAAAATCAAAAGATGTTGAAAGTTTAACAAAACAGTTGAATGGCGCAAAAAAATATCATGATGGATTAGATATGAAAATTGAAGCTTTAAATAAATATAAAAGTGCAATATTGGCTTATATAAATAGTGATAATTTTGTGGAAAAAGACGATGATAAAACAGATGATAAAGCAGATGATAAAACAGATGATAAAACAGAGGATAAAAAAACAGATGATAAAGCGGATAATAAAGTAGAGAATAAAAATAATGAGAACAAAATTACAGAGATTGAAGGTGAAGGTATTAAACGAAGAAACGGATATAAGATAAAAAATGAAAAATATGGTGAAAAAATCAAAATTAACATGGATAAATTGAATAATAATTATTATGTCGAGGCTTGGTATGACGATCATGTTATTTACGAGAACCAGGGAGATAAGGATACTTATGATTTACTGACAAAAGGCAGAATTAATAAGAAGAAAAAATATAGTAAATTAAGTCAGCAAATTTTCAATGATATGGTTATATTATCAGGAATGGTTAAAAAAAGAAATGGTAAAAATAAATTATTAGGCACAAGTAATATTATTTTAAACGAGAATGACTTAAAAAAAAGGATCGCTTTATTAAGAGGTTCTGTCATTGCTGGTAACGATAACAAGAAAATACAACAGGAATTAGCAAGTCTTAGTAGTCAAAAAGACGTGGTACAAAATAAATCGATCGATGATTTATATAATGATCTTAAAACATTAACACCGATATTAAAAACGAGTCAAGGAGACGAAAATGTTCATAATCAAGTTTATAATATTATTGATTATCTCAGAACGAATCGACATATATCACGCGATCAATATCATAAATATATAAAAAAACATTTAATGTAATATAATATAAAATGGATTACCCTATATATATCGATACAACAAAAATTAACGAAACCCCTAATTTATACGGTACACATAACGATTTTTATGTTGTAATGGAAGGCGATGGCTTAGAGTTCCCTAATACTAACGAAAATTATCTTGCCTTGGTTACTTTTAATCTTAATTATACATGGAATAACATCGATTCTACTAAATATAATAATAATACTGTTAGATATAGCTCGGATAACGGTTCTACGTTTAAAACGATTACATTCGCTGATGGTAATTATAGCTACTCAGATTTAAGTAATTATATATCTAATTATCTTGAAAGTCAAGGTGACTCAAAAACAGGGATACAATTGTATTACGTTAGTAGTTTAAAGAAAATATTCATTGAATTAGAGTCTAATTATAAAATCGATTTTCGATCCAATAAGAGCTTCGCAAAATTATTAGGTTTTGAGAATTCAAATGCTATAATAGTAACAAGTGGTTATAGTAATGATACACCGGATATTACGAATTCTTTAGACAATATAAATGTTCATTGTAGTTTATTGTCCGATGTAATTTACAATGGCGCGAGATCTGATATTTTATATACATTTGGCGTCAGCGAATACCGTATAGGTTATACAATACCAATAAAAGAGCAAAATGTATTAACTTTTCATAAGATGAATAATTATATAGTAAAAAGAATGCGTATTCAAATTAAAGATTCGTTAGATAGACCTGTTGATTTACGCGATCCAATTACAATGTTGTTATTTATACGAAAATATTAATTATATCATATAATATAAGATGAATAGAAGTTTTCGAGATGAGAAAATACGAGATACTTATGGTTATGGCATTTCTGACGTGTTTAAAAGTATGTTTAATTCTGCAGCTAAAAATATAGCGAGTGAATCTACAAAAAAAATAGCTAAAAGCGCTGTTGAAAGTGCTGCTAAATCATCTGCAGATGTATTAGGGAAAAGGGGCGCTGAACATATAGCAAATAAAATATTTAATAATACAGACAATAAAAAGACTCAACCGGTAATTGATCAATCGCAAATAAATGATGATGTAATACCAAATAAAGGCCCAATTATAGAAAAAGAATTAAAGAAGATATATAAGACAGAAGATGATATTAATAATAAAAGTGAAATTTCAAAGAAATTCAATGAATTATTATAATATATAATATAAGAGATGAATTTTGATTTTCGTAAAGACACTGAAAAATGCGATTTAGTAATTCAGCCACCTATTGATTCTTCACAACCAAAAAAATATATCTTCAGAATCGGTAGTTCACAGGATTATTTGCCGATTGATTGGTACAAGTCTTATTTACATGTTACATTAGATGTTAAAAAAAAATCAGACGGCTCTGCTCTTACAGGTAGTTCTAATATAGCGCTTACCAGTGATAGCTGTTCTTTAATTAATAGCTTCAAATTTGAATCTGACAGCCGTCAAATTTATTATTCTACTGACATTAATTATGCAATGACGACTAAAAACCTTATGGAAATGAGTAATGAGTATATAAATACTGCAGGAAAACGTATGTTTATGTATCCAAGCCTTAAAAATGGTACAACAATTGCCAAATACACAATGGATACAACGACGAATACAGTGAAATCAGATAATCCATTATATAATGCTAATCATCATAAACGAATGATTTTAACGAAATCAACGATAGATATGATAATTCCATTAAACTGTATGGAGTTTTTTCAGTCCATGAAAAACACCCTCATCCCACCTACTAAAGTCGAAGTTACAGTTGATATTGAACAGGACGATATTCTACTTTACCGTAGTGGAGGCACTGATGCTAAAATAGTTATCAAGGATATATTTTTATGTTATGAAAAATTGACTTTATCAGCAGCAAATCGATTACTGTATACAAAATTCTTATCAAGTCAACAAATTATTAATTTTTACAGAGAATCTATTGTCTTCCAAACAAGCTTGAAAAATCGTGAGAAAAATATCATTCTATATGAAACAATAAATAAACCAAGAGAGCTGTTTGTTTGGTTTACTTATACGGAAAATAGAACTGGCAGACAGACCAATGATTCGTTTCAAATAGATACAAATTCAATGGTAATAATGAATGCAACTGTAGTTGTAAATGATAATATTTATATACCAATGACTCCATATAATTGTTCGACAAGAAGTATACAAGCTTATAACGAACTTCTTAAATATATGACGAATAAAAACAAACGTGAAAGTACGTTTATTGATTATGAATTATTTAAGACAAAGTACATGATTTTGTATTTCGATCTTAAGAATAATATAACAGATACGTTACGTAACAGTTATTGTAAAATAGAATTCAAATATATTTTAAAGGATGAAATGGCGAGCGAATACACAATATATTCGTTGATGCTTCATGAAGATCAATATAAGATCTCGCTGATTAACGGAAAGAGCGAGATTATGAAATAAATCAATTAATCTACAATATAATATAATAGATGAAATTAATTAATGTTACATTCACACAAAATCAAAAAGATAAATTAAGAAGAGCATATAATAAACGTGAAAATATTGGATTGAAATTAGTATATAATCCTCATGGAAAAAGTATTTATGTGAATGATAGGCAATATAACAAATTAATGAAAGGGAAACCTGTGATCATTAATTTTAATGATTCACATTTCCGCGCGATGAAACAAGACGGAGGTAATTTATTAACATCGTTAATAGGGCCAATAACAAAACTCGCAACTAAAGTAGCACCTGCTTTAACTAAAACAGTTCTACCAGGACTCGCTACAGGCGTTGCAAGCGCGTTAGGATCGTTGGGAATAGACAGCCTGTTCAGTGGAAAAGGGATTGATGGAAAAACAGGAGATCTTATAAAAGCACTCGCTGTTATTGAGAATGAAGTCAGAAAGTTAAGTAAACCACAAAAAAGTAAATTTGATGAAATCATGATGACTGGAAACGGACAAAACGGTCAGACAGGAGGGTTTCTCGGGACCCTTCTCGCAAGTATAGGGTTACCGCTCGTTATAAAGGCTCTAACGGGCTCTGGTATCCATAACCGGCCGTTTGATATGCAAAGTTATAAAACACATCCTAAGAAAATACCAATACCACAAAACCAACAACAGCCTATTGTAAAAGAGCCTGTAGATGGTACAGCATTAAAGGAATGGGAATTATGGAATCCACCGCCTTTTAATGATAATCATGAAATGATTGAATACAAAGGTAAAGGTGTAAAAAAAAAAAGATCAAAAACACACGGAGACGGAATCTTGTTCGGAAAACAGAGCCCGTTCAAAAACGTGCCGTTGTTAAACATATTATTTTAAAATTTAAAGACACCAGTACAAGTAATACATATTTACAGTCATGGATTGATCATATGAAAATAAAGAACTTCGGTGGTGTTTATGCAAAAGATCAAATAAAACCCGATTTGATTAAACATAAACATTTTTATATCATAAATTTAGACGATATGTATTCGCCTACAAATGGCACGCATTGGGTAGCGTTTTATGTTGATGATGAAAGAATCGAGTATTTTGACAGCTATGGATTAAAACCGCCAGAAATCATCAGTGAAAATTATGATTATATATATAACAGTTCGCAATTGCAGTCATATGAAAGTAAGGCTTGTGGTTATTATTGTTTATATTTTATTTATCATCGATCACATGGTTTTAATTTTTATGAAATTATAAAACAGTTTAGTCTTATTGATCTTGATTACAATCAAAATCTTATTAAAGAATTCTTTAATAATTATAATTAATATTATATATAATAATGGGTGTGCATGATGGTTCACATAAAATCGAGAATACAAACGATCAATATATAAAAAAACGTGAAGATATTGATATGCATAATAGAAGAATTGATAATTTAAAAACGATTTGTATGACAAATTCAATAAATAATTTAAAATATGCTATTAACATGGAATGCTTAATAAATTATACAATAAACAGCTTGTCAGAAACGTTGTTTTGGGAATATTATCAACAAGCGACCGCATTTTATAAAATAGACACAGCGAATTCACATGAATTGACGTTTGATTCAGTGAGAAGCGTTTCGAAATTGTTTGATCAAAGTTTGACACAATCGAATGCAGAACAAACCACATATAATTTACAACCGACAATTTGTACGAAAGCAAATAGAATAAATAATCGTTATTATCTTGAATTTGACGGGAGTAAAAAACAAAGAATGATATCTGATATAAACTTAAACGCAAGTGCGGGTGAAGAAGATATAATAAACATTTTTATCGTGTATTATATCGATTCATTTGGTGGCTCTTATTGGACCAGATGCGGGCTATACGGGGCAGATAACGGTGGGTTTGATGCCTTTACCAGTTTTAGTCCACAGGGCGATTTAATCGTGTCGAAAACAACTAACGATCATATAGTCATTGGAAAAAATGTCACAAACGGACGTTCGCCGATAGCAGATTTTCAAAATAAAGCAAATGCAGGAGAAATCGGCAAATGGATTTGTTTAAGTGTTCATTGGAATATTCCTAGTGAAACGTCATATGTTTATTGCAACGGAAAGAAATTGACGGATTTCACAAGCAGGACTACTATAGGAAGTACCCAAATGACATTCGGGGACCTGAACCCATCATCTATTGCGCCGTTTTTTGGTAAAATAGCTAGTTTTTTATTATATAAAAATAAACGTATGTCAAAACATGATATTTTAATTCATCATAAAGTGCTATGTAAATGGTATGGTGTCGATCATGATAAAATTATATTCTAATATAATATATAAAAAATGAACCATCATACATTAATATATTTTATTCGTCATATGGTTTTCGCATTACCCTTACCATTAATATGGTTAATATTATTTCAATTATTATAACATATATTATAATGGGAAAATATGACGGAGTAATCAGTGATAACAAAGATTTTGAAAATCAAATTAAATTTAACATGAACGATTTTCATTGGAGTAATAATAACATAATAAATATCAATAAAAATCTTAAATTTATTCTTCATAAATCACAATATAGTGATAAATTCACGATTACAAACGATATGTTAGACATTGATAAAGATAAAATTGAAATTAATCCAAAATCTATTATTCCTATAGATAGATCAGGTGTGCCTACAAGTATTATAAGCGTTGATAATAATGACAAATTAAAACTTAATCTATCATCTGATTTCATGACTTTAAATAACGCCCTGTATGTTAATTTAGGCCCTGGCTTAACAAGAGATGATCAAAATCGACTCTCGATCGCCTTAGCTCAGTGTAATTTGAAATTTATCAATAACCAATTATGTCTTGATATGAATGCGATGATAAATGATTTCAATTGTATAAAATTAGACGATAAACAAAGATTAAGATTAGATTATAATAAAAATGATTTTATTAAAGATAGCATGGGTAAATTATACTTAAAGATATATGATAAACATCTTAAAAGAACGCAAAACGGCGTGGAGATTAATATCGATAATGACACGATTAAATTTGATACAAATGAAAGTAAATTAATTTCAAGCATTGATAAATACATTGTTCCTCAATATTCGCAAAATGGCGATATATATCTCGATCCAAACAAAAAGATGAAACTCAATATCAATAATTACGTGGACGATAATATAGGAAGTAAAATCGTGATGAATACAAATAACAAAGTCGATCTTAATATCGTAAATCAACAGTCAGGTGAAATATATTTTGAAAAACCAAATGAGCTTGCAATCCGTCCTTCGCCGTATTTTACACGCGATTCATCAGGACACCTTCTACCAGTCGTAAACAATGACCACGCGTTAAATCTCAATAATCATAAACTCAATTTAGACGTAAGTCCGCCAATGACTTTTAAAAATCAAAAATTAACATTGGATTATGATGCCTATTTTAAAATAACAAATAACAAATTAGATATCGATATTAATAAACTAACAACAGACGTGGTTATTCCTTCAACAGGTCTTAAATTAAATCACGACAGAACGTTATCGATAGACACATCTGTTTTAACGTCTTTAATTAATGTTGGTTCGTTATCAGCCCTTAAAATCGTAGGAAACACTCTTATTGTAGATGAGTCTGAAATGTCAAAAAACATAATTCGTCTCAATTCGAACAGCCCGTTAAAAAGAAGGTCTAATAATTATTACGAGATCGTGTGTGATAGAATTAGCATAGATAGTGACTTTACAACGGGCGCTTTGAAGGTTAAAGATACATACGTCCCATCAGTTGTAACAGAAGATTATATCAAAAATAAAGTAATTAACGAATCGTACTTTAAAGAGTTGTTAAAATTTCAAGGCCCAGCTATTTTAACAAGATGTAGTTTATGTTATTGGGATTTAAATAACGTGTCAGATGTTGATAAAACAATCGGTGTTAATAGTGTAACAATAAACAAATTTCATAATCAAAAGCATAAATTTAATGATTTTTATTATTTTACAACTGAAAAACAACCTAATTATAATTATAAGCACTTTTCATTTTCAGTTTTTAATTATATAAATAACGATAATTACATATTTTTTAATAACACTAATCAAAAAATCAATTTTGTAGACTCATTTCTTAAAAAGAATCAGTTATTTTCATTTGCTTTCAATTTTATAATATCCCCAGAGAAAAAAACAGTAGATATAAATTCAACTTTATTTCAATCAGGAAGTTATGATTATATTAAAATTCTGTATAACAACCAAGGCATCATTTTTCGATTTGGGGATATGTATAATGCAAGTGGGGATTATATATTGGAAAGTATTATACCAACACCAACGTCATTATTAAATCGGAAAAATGTTATAACAATATATTTTAATGGAATTAACGATATTAACACAAACAACAGAAAATCAATTGTTTATGTGAATGGTAATAAAATTCAAGACATTGTATTAAATATTACCCCGTCGTTTATTTCATATACCCAACAATATAATAATTTTCAATTGTGCAATAATACTGATAATTCACAATCGTTTAACGGCAAATTCTATGATTTTTCGATGCTGCAAAATATTAGCGTAGAAGAAATGATAAATTTACATGAGTATTATAAGTATATCCATAATATATAATAAAATTATAATATATATTATAATGGATTCACCGAGAAAAGTTATGTCGTTTATTTACAAAAATCTATATTTATTTGATAATGATAAATATAAAGACTATGATAGAAATATAATTAAAGGCGCGTTAGCATATAAATACTTATTAGCAGTTTATTTAAATATTAAGGATATTACTGTTGATGAAATTTTAATTCTTCAAGAGGACATAGGATTAATTGGCCCAGGCAGCCATAATTGCTTAGTATCCTGTTTAGAATTTTTATGTAGTAATCGAATTTGCCATACCCATAGTATTCTACATGATTCATATGGTAGGATTTTTCAATCATATAATATAGGCCGTGGTTATAATTATATGTTTAATGTGCCTAATTGGATAAGAAAATGCCCGTTGTTCGGCCATATCACCGGTTTGTTGTATTCGATTTATTATAATATTAGATTTTATCGTGAATATCAAACTTAAATAATTCTTTTATTTTATTCCATATGATTAAATATTCGTTTGTTTTTCTAACATTATTCCGTATTTTAATATTATGACATTTTCCATGTTTTAAGAATTCAATATATATTTGTCTGATAACATATTTTAAATTAATTTTTTTAATCATATTATTATCTTTTTGCCATTCGATAATTTTATTACAATATTCTAAGATAATATACTTTTGATATTCGCTCATAAGTATATTATATTTTTTGTTAATTTCATTCAAGGAGTTTAATATATAATATTTTCTGTGATATATAGACTGCTTCTTCTTATAATAGCAATCATATGGTTGTAAATCAGCATTGAAATAATTTAATAAACACGAACAGGTTTTACAGTATTTCCCATTTTCATGAACATAATAATCAATACCATTACAATTCTCACATTCATCGTGTTCTTTTGTGATTTGATATTTTAATATCTTGAGATATTTATCACAATAAAGACAATACCTTTGATCCATTTTAAGAAATTGAATATGAATGTCACGATTACACATATGTATATTATATATTATATTTGTTTCTTCAATATAATCTTTTTTTTGATAAATGATCTACACTTCCCATGAGATTTATCATAAGTATTTTGATCATAAAAACTATCAAATAATGCTCGATGACAAAAGACATAACTTAAACATTTTATTGAATCATTTTTTAACATAGATTCAAAATCATCTTTACTTATGATAAGAGAATATTTCTTTATAAAATATTTTAAGAATACTAATTTATCATATTTAATTATTTCTTTCATAATATCCTTTGCCACAAATGGGCAGCCTTGATCAATAAGATATTTTATAACACTGATTTTTTTATTTTGAACAGCTAAACGACACGAGTTGTCATCAAATAATAAAATATCATTTTTACGTAAATATTTAATGCATTCTAAATCACAATATTTTACAGCGGTTATGGCAGTATATAATTCATAATCACACATAGATTCAACCAAAAATTTTATACAATCTAATAAATTATTCTCAATAGCCAATGAAAATGTATTATGTGTTATTTTAGATCCATTTTCGTGAGCATATTCTAAACATTCTCTTTTACCATCTTTCAAACAACATAATGTAGCGCTTAAATCATCAAATTTTAAATCCATAATTTCATGTAAATATTTTAAGATTCTTAGATCATTATTTTTACATGCTTCATTAATCATGTCTTCATCTGTTGGACATCCGTTTTCGCATGCATATTCGAGACAACCAAAATTATTATTTTGAATTGCCTTATAAATTGTTATTTCATCCCATGGACAGGCATTATCATGAGCATATTTTAAACAATGTATATAACCGTACTCAGCCGCAATATCACACACTTGTGTATTCCATGGACATTTATTATCATGTAAATATCTCATAATACCTAATGCATCAGCTTTACAAGCGTTTTCCATTGTTTTTTCATCAATTGTATCACCATTATCATGTGCGTATTTTAAGCATTGTAAATTACCATAAGCTGCTGCTATATTACAAATACCTTTTAATGAACAACATTCTTCTCTATGAACTTTTTTGAGACATTTTAAATGCCCCATTTGTGCTGCAGACTTAGAACGATTTAATGAATAATCTTGATCTTCTTGTTGGTATTTTAACTGAATATCGAAACATTTTTTAAAATCGCCCATATTCTCTTCTTGTGTGATTTCGCAAAAATAACAACTACTCATTATAATATATATATGGCGATATTTCTTTAAGTATTTTAAACGCATTTATATTTTATATATTGTAAGCAATCTTTTATTTCAATATTTCTTGGTTTGATATGTTTTAATATTTTATTTTTGTCATAATAATAACCATTTTCAATAGCATATTTCATAATTCCATAATCTCCGTTATCTACGGCAATATAAACAATCTTTTTACTCATTGGGCAACCATTTTCATGAGCATATTTAAAGCAATCATAATGTCTATTTTTAACTGCTATTTCACATACTCTCATATTCCAATGACATCCGATGCTACGAAGATATTTTAAACATTCTAATTCGCCATATTCACAAGCGAGCAAACAGACTGTCGTTTGTCTTTTGTCTATTTTTAAACCATTTTCATAAGCATATTTTAAACAATCTAAACTACCTTTTTTAATAGCACGATAAATTGTTCTACTTTTCCATTTACAGCCATTTTCATGAGCATATTTTAAACATTCTAATTCATCATTACTTGCAGCCATTTCACATGTTAAACTATCCCAATGGAATTCGTTTTTATGAGCATATTTTAAACATTCTAAATGACCAAAAGCAGCTGCATTTAAACAAGTGAAAAGATCTTTTGGACATCCGTTTTCACAAGCATATTTTAAACAATCTAAATGCCCATTGTTTGCAGCACTTCGGCAAACATTGTCATTCCATGGACAGTTATTTTCATGAGCGTATTTTAAACAAGCCAATCTCCCATTTAAAGCGGCTATAGCGCATGTTTCATAACCCCAAGGACAACCATTTTCATGAGCATATTTAAGACAATCTAAATGACCATTTTGTACAGCTGAATTGATTGTCTCCCCGTTCCATGAACACCCGTTTTCATGAGCATATTTTAAACATTCTAATTGACCGTATTCAGCGGCTGTAGTACAAATATCCGCCCAATCATATCTTTTAATATTTAATAAATATTTTAAACAATTCATTTGCCCATATTTTGCAGCCAAATTTAAATAATGATTTTCATTGATCATAAAGATTTCATAATCTTCATTGCTATTTTTATCAAGACCATATTTCAAGCATTCTAAATGGCCATTTCTTATAGCTTCCTCTTCATCATTTGTTACGCAACATTTTTTATAACCATGTTTTACAGGTATCGAATTATAATTATCAATTTTTCTCGCACTTAAACATTGTAATGAAAACATCTCTTATAATTTATATATATATAATATTTTTTTAAGTTATTTTAATCTCACAACCCATGTTACCAATCAATAAATCCAATCAACCAATAACAAATGAATTAAAACCGCACGAAAATGGTGCAAATACATAATAATATTCTTTGTGACTAAGCTAAAATGCCAATAAAATGGGTTAATTGGTATTAAAATTAAAATTGAAATTAAAATTGATGACAAATAATAACCCCATTTAGTAAGGTTATTTAGTAAGGCCAATGGAAAATTGCTAGTTTATAAAACAATTGACTGATTGAATGGCCACATTATTTTAGCTAAAGCTAAAATAATCTGGCCGGGTGATTCCATTATTCACGGCCGTTTAAGACTAAATTGTCTAAAACCAATAAATAACAAATAATCCATACCCCATTAAGTAACCCTATAAGTAAGGTTTATTTATTAACGCCAATGAAAAATGGGTTAATTAGTAAAGTCATTGGAAAATGGCTAGTTTATAAAACAATAAAATGTTTACCAAAAAAATTATGTTATAGAATAATACTTATTTTATATATGCTAGTGACTGAAACCAGTATCACACGACGATACATAAAGCTAACGCTTTATGTAGTATTAGCTGCGCTAATACTAATGCGTCGCGTGGTCTTGCTCGCCACTAAACCAGGTTTAACTTTGTCAAAAACCTAACGGTTTTTAACTTCGTTAAACCTAGCTTAGTGGCTCGCGGGCAGTGTCTGTAACCAATAAAAGTAATTATTCTATAAAATCATAAATAGAATTCCATAAGATAAATGGAAATATGTTTATAATAAATGTTTCTTATGAAAACAAGGACATCATAATCCTTTGATTATTTTCAATACCCAATTTAAGAAACCAAGATTAGAGCTACCGCCCAATTGAAAATGAAAATAAAAGAGAACAATCCATGAAACCATAAAATATGTTCCATTAATAACGAAGTGGTTTTATTATACCATAGGAAGATTTTTTTAAATTATATTAATAATTATTTTCCATTGTATTTAATCCATTTATTCTAAATTAATATCATTACATTTATATCATATTATTTATTCCATTTTATTTATACTAGTCCTTTGTAATCCATCTCATAAATCTATTTTTATAAATCCATTTTATAAATCCATTTTATAAATCTACTTTATAATTTCATTTTATAAATCTAGTTTATAATTTCATTTTATAAATCTATTTTATAATTTCATTTTTATAAATCTAGTTTATAATTTCATTTTATAAATCTAGTTTATAATTCCATTTTATAAATCTATTCTCATAATTCCATTTTAATAATCCATTCTCATAATTCCATTTTAATAAACCAATCTCATAATTCTATTATAATCATTTATTTCATTTACACCATTCTTTCATTCACATTCAATTCTCACCAATCATTTCATAAACCAGTCTATTATACTAATTCATTTTACTATTTTAATTTACTATTTTAAATTACTATTTTAATAAATCATTCATATACCTAATTTTATAATTCTGTTATTTTACATTTATTAAATTATACCATTATAATTTATTATAAATTATTCCATTTTTAATTTACACCCCTCTCTACCCCACTTTTACCCATTTTTGTTCCAGCTCATGCTACTATCATTATATATGCTATCCAGTACTAAATTATATGTTACAGCCATGTAAAATTCAGATTTCAAATAATAATGGTAGTTGGATAGAAGAAAGTGGCTCCATAAATCAAAATGTTGCTATCTAGTACTAATTCATCCCTAAAAATCTATACTATCATATGCAGAATGATCCATGGAAGTCAGTAATTCTTTGAATTGAGTCATAATATATATACTGCATTACCAACTAAGATTTCAAATGGAGGTATTACTTCAGTGGGGGCAAGATAAATTCATCCCTTAAGAGTATATCATCACGTGCAGAATGATCTATGGAATTCAGTAATGGAATTTATATCAAATGATCTGAGAAAGAAGGGCAACTGTGTCCCAACAAAGGAACATTTAGTTTAGTAGAACCCCTTTAATATGACTTCACCAAAATACCTCTACCATCTATAGTGGAAATAACCATGAGGCCTACTGTAAATAGAGTGAAAACATATTGAAAAGAGAGTTACTGAGCTGAGAATAAAGTTGGTAACATCCTAGTGTTTGCCTGTAAAATATGTATGATAAAATCAAGGAGTAAATTCGAGTTGAAGGGCAATATCTCAAACGTAACCAAAGTGGCCTAACTCTTGAGACATCCTAACATCCATCTCATGTGCATATACTAAGAATCAAGAGCAAGCTAAAGGCTCCTAGTACATAAGCAAATATTGCATTAAATGCCTCCTGAATATCATAATGATACTTCTGCAGTAACAAAACGGTAATTTAGAACAGAAAATCAAGCAAAAACTTAGGGGAACTACCATGATCTTAATGCCCTTGAAGCAAAGTTATGGAATCACCCTCAAAAGACCGCAATTAAATTCCAAAACAAAGGACAACAGGTATCTGCGATCGTGAGATGAACTTGGGAATCCCCTTGCATTTCATCATACACACTATGACAAAAGTAAAGGGTGAAAGTAAAAACTGCAAAGTTAGGGTAACCAAATTCAGCAATAGCCCTATACATACTTCAGTGAAAGCATTCCACATACCACTACTTTATCGCCAAACATAACCATATCCTATGCCGTTCGTACATGCGGTAAAAGCAATGAATAAATTCCAAGCTACCAAGGAATACAACAGTAAACATACAGTAATCATTTCATCACAATTTGGTAAAGTAGGATAACTTGGCGAATGAAATCAAGCGAAAAAAGCACTAAACTGAAAGCTGAACGACAAAATTCTCCTCCAAGTCACACGGCAATATTACGGTAGTGCATGTCAAAACATTCCCAAATGAAAGCAGCACGCACGCCATTCCATGTCATCAATATATGCATGAAGAGCAAACAAACTGCCATAGTCTAGCACAGAATAGAAAGTCAAACATATGTTGAATATGTTTTCACAATGTAGTAGTAAAAGCACGGTGATTTAGCACATAGAATCAAACAACTTGGAGAAGAACTGTCATGGCGGCAATAACTTCGAGGGAAGGTGGTTGAATCTGGTTGAAAAATATAGAAATAAATGGCTCGCAACAGCAGAATACAGATGAAATGGACAAAGGACATACATGGAATCTTAAATCAATCCATCTACAGAAAACAGAGTCGGTTTACCTGGAAAGACAGTGACAAAAATCTCCTCGCAATCACACACAGCACCATCGTCCTCCATGAACATTCGCAAACGTGAAAGCAACAGTCCTGCGCAGAGGTGTCAAGTGAGCATGTTGGAGGGTATAGGACAGCAGTGGCCATAAGTTGAAAGTGGAATATCTCGGCAAAAAGAACAGATATGGAAAAATCCCTCCTTTGTGAGTAAATAGACCCCAAGGAGAACCCCTAAACCGAATTTGGTTGCGATCCCACTACAGGCCTAGGAGGAGAAGTGTCATTAAAATCAGGCAAAAAATGGGTCACGTGGTACAAATTCGAGCAATCTGATTGGTTTGGCATAAATTATCATATAGGCATCTTAGTATATAGTGAAATTACTATAACATCTATTAAAATGTACGTTGGCATTTGTTGTAATTCGTTTCCTTTTCGTTTCTAGACTGACTACAGGTTATGGGGTTTGCCAAGCTCAGTTTCAATTGACTCACATGCAATGCCCGAGGGTGTTTTGTCAATGGTGACTGTGATTACTCTCTAGCCTTCGGTGAGTTGTGCTAACAGATTTGTTTTGAATTGGTTTAGCTTAACCCGTTTTCTTTTTGTGTCTAGATTGAATACATTTGTGGGGTTTGCTAAGCTCAGTTTCAATCGAATCAAATCCAGTTCCCGCTGGTGTTTTGTGAACGGCGACTATGATTACTCTTTATCCTTTGGTGATTTGTACTAAAAGTTTGATTCTGAATTGGTTATTTATTACTTTGTAGGTTTGTTTGGTAGTACCCCTCAGCCTTTTTAATGCAATTGACTTTCGATTCTGTTGTACGTGGAGCTGAAATTCGAGGTGACTCTAGCGTTGATCTTACGAGAGCAGTCCTGTTGTGTCGGAACAATGGGTTGCATGCAAGACCGCATGTTCGTGGTTGAGGGAGTTTCCACAGATGCGATTGTCAAAAGTTAGCAATGTAGGTTCGAGTTTCATGCATTGTCTAAGAGGTAAGGGGCTTCTTTCCTTTCAAATGCTTCAATATACTTTTGTAAGAGAAGCTAACCTTGATTGACTGTTCTTGATAGTTGTCAATGTTGTTATTTGCCAGATTTGGAGCGAGTTTCTGTCAGTTTGCCTAACACGCTTTGGTATCTAGACTATGTTCCTTCAAGTTCCGTTCGTTTTT
The DNA here is from genome assembly GCA_964019165.1 of Mastigias papua. Classification (NCBI taxonomy): domain Eukaryota; kingdom Metazoa; phylum Cnidaria; class Scyphozoa; order Rhizostomeae; family Mastigiidae; genus Mastigias; species Mastigias papua. Next base: position 4,791,953 of record OZ025276.1, read on the forward strand.
CGTTTTAAATCAGCGTGATACTGCTACTACAGTTTGATAGCAAAATTCACGAGGAACTGACGGTATTATTCCTTACGGCACTATGATTTATTAGTATGTTTCTGCTGCACAATATAATATAAAGGAATGATACAGCATCCGATTCAGTCAAAGGCAATGGCTAAATGGTTTATTTTATGTGGGATTACATCATATAGCTTTGCAAGTATTTAGTCCTGAGAATATTTACTTTTATTGCCTTTAAGACGATATTTTTTATGGGATTGTCATTGAGAGCTCATGAGGTTGCCCTGTTGTAGGGGGGGGGCATTATCATCTAACCAACTGTATTTAGGCTCGCTTGCTTTTCGCTTTAAAATTGCCGATATGCCACTGCTAATGTTTAGTTATGGTATTCATAAGCTTCTGCTGTATTACACCCTGTTATACTAGGGATGTATACCATGCTCTTCCCCCTTTAGTTTAACCTCATATATTGGATTTCAAGATCTCTCATAATTGGTCCGTTATGTTTACAGTTTTGATATTGCTATTCAATTCTAATTAGCATATAGCCTTGCCACACAGTCATTCTAAACCACAGCTAAAATTTTGCTTAATGTAGCTTAATAGCTCTGCTTTCCCATTTGGTGTCCTTCCAGTTTTAAAGGATACATTGTTGTGTATGTATTTAAGTACTCCATATATGGGAACTTAATCACTGTATTACTTTATATATTACCTTGGTTTTTATATCAAGGTCATGGTGGTTTTCACTGTTTATAGTAGTGTTATTTTTGTGTAGTGAAGATACATTCTCCTCTTATGAAGACTGTGTATTTGCTGGGAGATATGTCCCTTTCTGTCTGAGATCATATGTTACAGATACCATTTCTGATTTCCATAGATCATTCTGCACATGATGATATAGATTTCAGGCATGAATAAGTAGTACTTAGCAACATCATGTGTATTGTCAACTCCCCCCCCCCTTCCTGCAAATACCATTTTTTGTTGAAATCTGAATTTGTTATTCATGTTGTACAGTGTATCACTCAGTCATGCAATAAGCACTTCTGCAGTTATTATATGAGGGTATAATATATATTATGTATTTGATATTAGTTTAATTCTGTGAACACAAGCTATAAAGTCCTTTGAGGTATTAAAATTGTATAGTTGCTAAGTTTTTATGCCCCTTGCAGAATGTTATGTTAGATTAGAAAAGAATAATATACCAGATGACAGAGAAAATCTTGCATTTAAATTTGGGATGGAAACCTTTATCTATGACACAGTGTTAATGATTAGACTTTATTTTTATCCACAAGTTGACAATTGAATATAGCAGTTACATTATGATGATGATGATGATGATGATGATGATGATGATGATGATGATGATGATGATGATGATGATGATGATGATGATGATGATGATGATGATGATGATGATGATGTTTAGGAGTCAGTAAATTCAATCACCACATGTATCCATTTGTTAACTGTATATCCAGAGAGCTGTGTGAGTTATTTGTTTATGATAAAGAAGGATGACTCAGATATAATTTAGCTCACTCAAATAAGAAACAACTGTAATATCGCTGATATCAGGAGAGCGTACAAGAAGCGAAGAAAAAAAAAACAACAACAACAACATCAATGCTGATTAGTTCAAAGTTTATTTTAACAGCCACCCATAATCAGCATTGCTTAATGACTACTGTTCTTGATGCCAAGTAAAGAGCACATTTCTTGAAATTGTAGACGTGGTACTGTTTTTGTCATGATATCTGCTAACATCTTATTAGTACTACAATAACAAACATCAATCTCGCCAGAATGCACTCTTTCTCTACAAAATAAGTCATGAATAGCAATATGTTTTGTACGATCATGATGTTTTTGATGCTTTGCTAAAGTTATGGCACCTTGATTGTCTTCAAAAATAATACTAGCATCTTCCTGAACAAATCCTAAGTCTTTCAACAATTGACGCAGCCAAATACACTCTTGTGTGGCTTGACTTAATGCAACTAGCTCTGCTTCAGTAGAAGACTTTGCTACATTAGACTGCTTCTTTGTTCTCCAAGTAATTAAGTTGCCACCCAGGAGAAACATATATCCAGATGTTGAACGTCTTGTATCAACGCAGTCACCCCAGCTAGAGTCACTATAACCAGTTAAAGTCACTTGCCCATTATTTCTTGCAAAACACAATCCATGTTTGGTAGTCCCACGTAAGTAACATAGAATATGCTTAACAGCAGACCAATGTTCCTTATTTGGACTAGACATGTACTGACTTAATAAGTTCACTGCAGCTGAAAGATCTGGTCGAGTAGCTGTCATCATATAGGTCAAACAGCCTATGATCTGTTGATACAAATTGGTATCTACAGACTTCTCAGCTTCTGTAGCTTTAGATAACTTGACGCCTGCTGCTAATGGAGTGGAAACTGGATTACAAGATTCCATTCTAAATCTCTTCAAAACATTTTCAACATAGTTATGTTGGCTTAAGAACATTGTTCCTCTTGATCTATCACGTTTAATTGCCATCCCTAAGATGTAATGAGCTTCACCTTGATCGGTGACAGAAAATCTCTTTCCAAGTTCAGACTTTTCTTTCTCCAGCATACTTGTGCTGTTTGATGCTATCAAGATATCATCAACATAGATACTTAAGATAACAAAACAGCCATTACTCTGTTTGATGTAAATACATGCATCTGCTGAACTTGCTTTGTAATTCTTTACCTTAAGGTATTCATCTATGACTTTATTCCAACACCTTGCAGCTTGTCGTAAGCCATAAAGGCTTCTATTCAGCTTACAAACATAGCCTGGATTCTCCTTGCTGATATAACCTTCAGGTTGCTGCATATATATCTCATCACTTAATGAACCATTGAGGAATGCTGTTTTAACATCAAGTTGATGTAAATCTAAATCCAATAGTGTTGACAATGCCAGTACAATTCTTATGGTAGAAAAACGAGCAACTGGAGAAAAAACTTCATCAAAGTCAATGCCCTGTTTCTGACTGTAACCTTGAGCAACAAGGCGTGCTTTAAATCTGTCTATAGAATTGTCAGCTTTTCGTTTGACTTTAAATATCCATTTGCAACCAACAACATTTTTCTTTTCTGGCAAAGGTACTAGATCCCAAGTTTGTGCTGCATTAAGAGACTCAATGTCACTATCTGTAGCTTCTTTCCATTGCAATCCATATTCATTTTTCCATGCTTCCTTAATGCTAGTTGGTTCATTAATTTCAGAGACTAGTGAATCAGCAAGCTTGCAATGTTCATTGCCATATGGACGCAAAGCTGATGGTCGCTTCTCTGGCAATGAGCGCACTTGATTCATGAAAGTTTCCTCATATGTTTTACCCACTACTGTAGGCAAATCATCTTGTAATGTTCTGTGACTTTCTGAATGTGGAATATTAGATTCCTCATTTACATTGACATCAGGTTCACTCTCATAATCTTGATCCTGTTTTGTAATATTGTTTGCATCATTCTCATTAGTGCTGTCCAAATTCATGCACATAATATCCTTTGAATAACAAACAGGATCAGACTTAATGAGTTCAATGTCTGAAATAAATTTATCTTCATAAAAAATCACATCACGGCTAACTGTAATAGTTAATGTGGTTGGGTCTATCAGGCGATATCCTTTGACACCATCTGGATATCCAATAAATATTCTAACAAGTGCTTTAGCATCTAACTTGGTGCGTTTCTGCTTTGGCACATGAACAGTTGAGAGACATCCAAAAACACGCAAATGAGATAGATTAGGCTTCTTTTCATGCCATGTCTCATATGGAGTCTTGCCATTTAATGCTGAATGAGGTGATCTATTCTTTAAATATGCAGCTGTACTAATTGCTTCAGCCCAATACTGCTTTGGTAATTGTGCATGATACAATATTGCTCGCATCTCTTCAGCCAAAGTCCTGTTTAGGCGTTCTGCCACCCCATTCTGCTCAGGAGTGTATGGATTGGAGTATTGACACTGAATGCCTTTCTCTCTACAGAACTGTAAAAATTCTTTAGATGTGAACTCACCACCATTATCAGTTCTTAAAATTTTCACACACTTGCCTGTCTGAGTCTCAACCATTTCTACAAAATCTTTAAACCTTATCAAAACTTCATTCTTGGTCTTTAACATGTAAACAAAAGCATACCGTGACTTGTCATCGATGAAAGTACATATATATCGAGACCCTCCAATTGAATTGACTTCAAATGCCATTACATCACTGTGAACTACTTCTAAGAGATCACTTGCATGGGAATAACTTTGTGGAAACGGATCCCTATGTTGTTTGCCTTGAGCACAACTCATACAAGGACTAGCTTTCTTGATATTAGCAATCCCTTCAGCAACACTCTGCAATTTTACTATATTATTTTGGTTTATATGACCAAGACGCCTATGCCATAATGTCATGGAGTAATCATCAAGCGATTTAGCTTCTGTAACACATACACGAGCTGGAAAAAGTACTTTTACTCCATATAGACGCTGATACTTGTGACCAACACCAAGAACTTTATTGCCTGCATTTATATTGCATGTTTCACCATTAAAAACTACACTTGCACCATGCATGGTCATTGAGTGTACTGACAATAAATTGTCTGCAATGTCTGGAACACACAAAACCTTTTCAAGATCAACTAATACTTGACCACCTTCCAATTTAATGTTTCTAAGACTCCCTTCACCAATACAATAAATTGGTTTACTTTTTGCAGCCAATCTGATCTCCTGCGGTTTGTCAAATAGAACAAAATCTTCAAGTAAATTTTTATCCTGTACCATGTGCTGTGTAGCACCAGAGTCAATTAACCACACACCATTTGAATTTGAAGTAATGTTCCCAATTGTTAAGGCAAATGAAGGTCCATCTCCAGACTCAGCAACTACTTTACAAGCACTCTGTGCATCCTTGTTGTGCTGATTTCTGTCCAGGAATTTTCCATCCTTCTTCTTTGCACTATAACAATGCTTAGCAATGTGTCCCCTTTTTCCACAAATGTAACATTTTACTTTACCTTTATACTTGGTGGAGACTCCAACTGTAGCAAGCTTAGCAGTTATTTGTTGCTCACCAGTAGCTCTATCAGCCATACGATCCATTTCATTCAACAACAGTGCCTTTACATTATTAAAGTTAATTTTATCTTCTCCTGCAACATCCAACGAGACAATTAAAGATTGGTACCTCTCAAATGGTAGACTAGCCAACAAAGTCATTGCTAAATCCTTATCATCTGTAGGTTCCCCAAGTTCCTTCATTTCGTTGTGCAGCTCACATAATTTCTGAATGTGTTCTTGAATATCACCACCAAACTGCATTTCCAGTCGATAGTATTGCTTTCTTAACCTTATTTTCTGCATCAACGACACACGTTGAAACTGATCCTTTAAAGAAACCCATGCTTCTTTTGCTGAAGTAACATTATCGACATGAACTTGAAGCTCGGATGAAATACTTGTTCCGATGAAATAAAGGGCTCTCTGATTCCCTTTCCGCCATCTTGTTCTCACAGCAAGCGCTTCGGCATCCTCAGGTTTTACATCAGAGCCATCAACGTACCCCCACAAATCTTCACCCATCAAAAACCACTTCATGTTTCTCTTCCATTCGTTATAATTTGAGCGACTTAACTTAGCAAACTCAAAGTTTCTAAATAGAACATCCTTCTGATTAACAGCCATGTTTGACATACAAACTAGCTTTGGAACGAATCCACGTTATCCTCCACGAAAACAAAAAATTACATAAGCACTAGATCATTCTAGAACTCTAGATTATGTTCGGCCTGGGCCCATAACCTGATAAAGAAGGATGACTCAGATATAATTTAGCTCACTCAAATAAGAAACAACTGTAATATCGCTGATATCAGGAGAGCGTACAAGAAGCGAAGAAAAAAAAACAACAACAACAACATCAATGCTGATTAGTTCAAAGTTTATTTTAACAGTTTATGGTCATACACAATTATATATCCAGTAAAATATATCATTGCATTTAGAGAGAAAATACATATATAATATTGTATAGAGTTTGATTAATTTAGTGTTATTTGATGGGAGATGATTAGTGGTTACAACCAACTGGTAAACTGCTACATTGTACTAGACTCCTCAGGTAACCAGGCCATATCCATGCCAATATGTGTACCTATAATTGATGGTGTTTTAAGGGCTTTCATAGTACAAGCTATTGGCTCATATTTTTTTTATGTCATAGTCTTACTTCAAATAGTAGGGAAGGTTAGTCATGTGCATTGATATACTGCAACATATGTAGCAGAGTATTCTATTGTATGAATAAACAGTTGCAAGAGACAATATATTATATCTTTCCATTACCACAATGTAGGAGATTTAGGAAAATTAATGCTTATGACCACATGGCAGTTGCACTCATGTATTTAAAGTCATATGCAATATTTAAGCTGTAATACAATGCAAATTTACCTTCCTACATTGTACTAGACTCCTTAGGTTAGAATTGATTTCTATGCATATGAATACAGGTGACATGTGGTTGTACTATTGTGAGGGATTAAGTAGTACACATTGGCATCACATATAATCATTTGGTAACCTTCATGCAAATAGCAGTGCGGGTTTTTCATTCTCATTAGTACACAGCTATATATGTAGTATATTATTTGTATTCTATGGAGACACCAATGTTCTGCACATTATGTAGCCTTGGTAAAATATAAATTTACCCTGCTGCTTAAAACTAGACTCCTTATGTTAGAATTGATTTCCATGCTTGAGAATGCATGTGATTGTGGTATGTCAAGGAAGTAGTACAAGGTAGCAGCACACATTTCATTAGGTAAGGTTATTCCCAATAGCAGTGAAAGTTATTAATGTTCATTTTATACACAGCTGTATATGTAGTATATTATCTGTATTCTATGGAGACACCAATGTTCTGTACACTATTTAACCTCAATACAATATAAATTTACCCTGCTACCTAATACTAGACTCCTAAGGTTAGAATAGATTTCTATGCATATAAATAAAGGTGACATGTGGTTGTACTATTGTGAGGGATTAAGTAGTACACATTGGCACCACATATAATCATTTGGTAACTTTCATGCAAATGGCAGTGAAGGTTATTCATTGTCATTCATACACAGCTATATATGTAGTATATTATCTGTATTCTATGGAGACACCAATGTTATGTACACTATTTAACCTCAATACAATATAAATCTACCCTGCTACCTAATACTAGACTCCTTATGTTAGAATTGATTTCCATGCTTGAGAATGCATGTGATTGTGGTATGTTAAGGAATTAGTACAAACTAGCAGCACACATTTCATTAGGTAAGTTTATTCCCAATAGCAGTGACAGTTATTCATTGTCAAGTTATACACAGCTGTATATTTAGTATATTATTTGTATTGTATGGACACATGAGGTGTTATGCACAATATGTTATATGTTATGCACGTTTATGGGATTTTAGACACCATGTATTCCCTATTGATATGATGAAGACTAGCAGTTTTGTGATAGCCCGCTAGACGCGGGCTCCCCTACCCCCAACCAAAGCTGGAGATTAGCCTTCAAAAGACTAACACAGTCGCCCATCGAAGCAGCATTTTCCGCATTTTCGATGAGGATCACGGGAAGGTGACGTCATGGGCCTCTGCGGTGGAGCACGTGACCATCAGCATTGCATTGGTCAACTCGAAAAAATTGCGAGAAACAAGTGTGCAAAAAATGCTCGGATACCTGTGCTAGGCTACGGGGCTGTCCGCCTTCTCTTATACTACCCCGTAGCCTAGCGCAGGTATCCGAGCATTTTTTGCACAATTGTTTCTCGCAATTTTTTCAAGTTGACCAATGCAATGCTGATGGTCACGTACTCCACCGCAGAGGCCCATGACGTCACCTTCCCGTGATTCTCATCGAAAATGCGGACCATGCTGCTTCGATGGGCGACTGTGTTAGTCTTTCGAAGGCTAATCTCCAGCTTTGGTTGGGGGTAGGGGAGCCCGCGTCTAGCGGGCTATCACAAAACTGCTATCTCTATATACTAAGATGCCTATATGATAATTTATGCCAAACCAATCAGATTGCTCAGATTTGTACCACATGACCCGATTCCGCATATACGATCTCCTCCTAGGGTATTTGTCCCATGGCCCCCAAAGTTCTGTTGAGGGTAGCCATTTGGGTCTACCACTGACATAAGAAGAGATATGATTTTTATAATGTTTTCTCGCCGAGCTATTCAACTTTCTTCCCATCACCATTCACAGCAATACTGTTGCTCCTCCCTGCTGGACCTCGTGTTGTCAGTTTTCCGAGCGGTCCAGTAGGACTAAATAACTGTGTGTGTTATCGCGAGGAGACTTTGATTGCAGTTCTTCCTGGTAAGCCTGCTCTACTTTCCTGAAAATGGTTTGATTTAGGAATTCCTGTATTTCGTTTGTCCATTTCATCTGTATTCTACTGTTGCCAGCCATTTATTTCCATATCTTTCAACGAGATTCGGCCACCTTCCCTCGAGTGAATTACCGCCATGACAGTTCTTCTCAAAGTTGTTCGATTCTGTGTACTAAATCACTGTGCTTTTACTGCTAAATTGTGACAAGATATTCAACATTTGTTTAACTTTGTATTCGGTGCTAGATTATGGTAGGTTGTTTGCTTTTCATGCCTATTTAGATGACATGGAATGGCGTGCTTGCTGCTTTCAGTTGGCAATGTTTTCATTAGGACTACCGTATAGTTGTCATGTGACTTGGAGGAGAATTTCGTTGCTCTGCCTCTGGTTTAATGCTTTTTCGCTTGATTTCATTCGCTAAGGTATCCTACGTTTCTTACTACATTGTGATGAACTGATTATGGTATGTTTACTGTTGTATTCCTTGCTAGATTGGAATTTATCCATTGCTTTTACCACATGTATGAATGACATAGGATAGGGTTGTGTCTGGGGATAAAGTCTTGCTATGTGGAATGTTTTCACTGAAGTATGTATAGGGCTATTGCTGAATTTGGTTACCCTAATTTTGTAGTTTTTACTTTCACTCTTTACTTTTGTCATAGTGTGTACTGTGAAGTGCGAGGGGATTCCCGAGTTCATCTCACGATTGCAGATACCTGTTGTCCTTTGTTTTGGAGTTAATTGCGGTCTTTTGAGGGTGATTCCATAACTTTGCTTCAGGGGCAATAAGATCACGGCAGTTCCCCTCAGTTTTGCTTGATTTTCTCTCCTAACTTACCGGTTTGTTACCGCAGAAGTATGGTTATGATATTGAGAAAGTATTTAATGCAATATTTGCTGATGTACTAGGAGCTTTTAGCTTGCTCTTGATTCTTAGTATATGCACGTGAGTTGAATGCTAGTATGTCTCAAGAGTTTGGGCACTTTGCTTACATTTGAGATATTGCCCTTACAGTCGAATATACTCCTTGATTTTATCATACACGTTTTACAGGCAAACACTAAGATGTTACCAACTTTATTCTCAGCTCAGTAACTCTCTTTTTATTTTGTTTTCACTGTATTTACAGTAGGCTTCATAGTTATTTCCACTATAGATGGTAGAGTTATTCTGGTCAAGTCAAATTTAAGGGGTTCCACTTTACTGACTGTTCTTCTGTTGGGACACAGTTCCCCTTCTTTCTGAGATCATTTGTTATAAATGCCGTTACCCAATTCCATAGATAATTCTGCATGTGGTGATATACTCTTAAGGGATGGATTAGTACTAGATATGACCATCACTTTCATTGCCTAGACTTAATTTATGAAGCCCCTTGCCCCCACTGAGGCAGTGCCTTCGTTTGATATCTGAGTTGATGATGCAGGATATATATTATTACTCATTTCAAAGAATTACTGACTTCCATAGATCATTCTGCATATGATATTATAGTCTTTTTAGGGATGAATTAGTACTAGATAGGAATATTTCATTTATGGGGCCACTGTCCCCTATCCAACTACCATTATTGGTTGAAATCTCAATTTCACATGGTTGTAACAGATAAGTTAGTACTGGATAGCTGCATTATTTGTTTTGTATAGCCATAACCTATGGACTCCCCCCAAGAACTCTGGCTGATATCTAATATGATTAACGCTGCTCAATCATGGGTTTTACAATCTGTTATATATTATATAAATGTGTGATATAGGAATACTAAGCAATATTATTTTGTTTTATCATCTTGAACTACCAAGTCCTATCACAGATTCCAGTTGTATAACACCTACGTTTATGGATTAGACTTGATTGTGTACCTCTGTGGACAGGGTTAGTGGTCACCTATATGATAACAGAACCACCCATACCTGCCAATTCATGTGTGATATTGTATCTGGTATAACATCTTAAAATTATTTCCAAGACTCCTTAAGTTACAGTTGAGTGAAGCAGGAGACAATAGAGAGTTTCCGAAACACTACGCGGCGAGCTACTACGCCTCAGTGGGAGACTGAGTACTACTTGGTCTGAGGTGTAGCAGCTCAGGAGCAAAAACTACTTTCCGAAGCACGAAGACACCTCAGCAATGGCGCCGAAGTAAATAAACACGAGGATGGAGTTAAAATATACCTACCTCGATTTACCATGATGGCAAATCCGTGATGAAGAATTTATAGAAGTAAATACGACTCTGTGGTTAGCAAAACTGGTATTTTCATGAGGATATTACATATAAATGAAACAAAACTTTGCCCCTTCATACGAATATGCCGAAGCCGACTTTGATACTCTCAGCACTCCTCAAGGTCGATTGGGTTCATCCAAAATATCCAAATAAGTACATGTTAATTTTGTCTGGTAATGTCACTAAAATACAAACGTCTGTATTCTTTTGTGGGCTTCAACTGTTGCTTCGGAGGTGTTGGTCGAGGCCATCTTCTCTATTCGCCTTGTTGACGGTGCTCTTTTAAGACAAGACAACAAATATCAACAGTTAGTTACAACTTGTTAGCATAATAGGTGACAGAATGGAATAATGATATCAGTATGATAAGAAATAATGTATATTACGTACCTTGAAATCTTGTATATCACTACGACTTGAAATAGGCCAATCGCAAGTAGTGAAACTACCCACTACACCACAGCAATCGGGGGAATCCCCGAAAACGCGCTGGGACCTAGTCTCCCCTGAGGCGTAGTAGGTCACTGCGTAGTGTTTCGGAAACTCTCTATTATGCCATGTAGTTTCATTAGTGCCTCATTGTAGAGAGCATTTTAAACAATTCTGTGCATTCAACAATTCGTATAACAGAGACTAGCTTAAGCCTAAGTTCCACGACCAATTTTCTATGACAATTGTCTATGACAAGTTTCTTTGCTCGTGTAGATGGTCAACCAGTTTCATTTGACAATTGTTTCATTGACAAGTATATTTGCTCGTGTAGATTAGCAACAAGTTTCTTTGACAATTTTTTACTGTCCTACTGACCAGCGGTATTTGAAGGCTAGCCTCGTTCTGTGGCAGTATCGAAAATATTTTCCCGCTAAAACTTTGACTCTTGAACACGCTGACTAGCAATGGCCTCCATCTCGAAGCGAAAACGAATCCTTGCCTGCGGCATAGGACTGACGCTGTTAATGCATCAACATCAAAAGAAGAAAAAACGAAAACATTGGGTCCGCCCCTGGTCGTGCCATGTTTGTCGAGAAGCCCAAGGAATGGCAGCAAACCTAATTGGAGAACTGAGACTTACAGACCCTGGCAGTTTTCACAATTTTTTTCGGTAAGTATACAGGTTTTTTGTATCAAAGTGTTTTATGAGATATCAGTGCTTGGCTGCTCAGAAAGTTACGGAAGTTCTGTACTGGATTCCAATTTTCAAGCAAGCATGTTTTGTTTATTTGAATAGATTTCTCTGAAAGTCTATGTATCTCAGGGTTATGTTTGTATAGTGCCTATCTGTCTGTGTAACTTTGCAGTCGTTGAGAAACTGGAATGTTCTTGTTAAGAAGGTCTCAAAGACTCTGTTATAAAATAAAAAACGTTTAACACAGTTAAAACTCCATAGTTATAGTGTATCACTTTATCATAAATATAATTCCAAATTATCTAAACTGTATATTTTTACTTACTAGAATGGAAACGCATCTTTTTGATGAACTGCTTGAAAAAGTCAGACCACTCATCACAAGACAAAATACAAATATGAGAGAATCCATACCTGCACATGATAAACTATGTGCCACACTACGATTTCTTGCTTCAGGCGCATCATATAAAGATCTGATGTATTCCTTTCGGATAGCTTCCTCTACAATTTCCAAGTTTGTCCCTAAAGTCTGCAATGCTATTTACCGTGTGTTGGAGGAAGAATATTTGAAAACACCCAAATCAAAAGTAGAATGGATAAGAATGGCAGAAGACTTTGAAGAAAAATGGCAGTTTCCTCATGCAGTTGGAGCAGTAGATGGGAAGCACATAATCATTTGTGCACCCCCAAACACTGGATCAGAATATTTCAATTATAAGAGGCAATTTAGCATTGTTTTGTTGGCAGTAGCAGATGCCAATGCAAAATTTATTGCTTTTGACTTGGGTACAGCTGGAAGTCAATCAGATGGTGGAATATTTAAACATGGAAGCCTGGGGAAAATTTGCAAATTAGAAAGCTTTCCTGAGAAATGTAAAATAGGGCAAAGAGTTTCTGCTATTCCATATTTCTTGTTGGGTGATGAAGCTTTTGCTTTGGATGACAACTTAATGAAGCCATACTCCTACAGAAGTGCTAATGGTGATGAAAAAGTTTTTAATTATCGTTTGTCACGTGCCAGAAGAATAGTTGAAAATGCTTTTGGTATTCTCTCCTCTAGGTTCAGAATATTACTGCGCACGCTAGAGCTAGATGTAGAAAATGCAATGGAGGTTGTTCGTGCTTGTCTTGCTTTGCACAATTACCTGATAACAAAGAAAGACAAAGCATATGTCACCTCAGGGTTTATGGATAGTGAGAACAGCAATGGCAATGTAGTACCTGGATTGTGGTGGGCTATTATAAATGATCAAGAAATATGCACATTACGATCAAACCACAGAGAACGACCATCTTCCTTAAATGCACGTGAAATCAGAGATACTATTATGGAATATTTCTATGATGAAGGTGCTATAGCCTTTCAGTGGCAAATGACAAGCTGAGCATTTTACAACATGTATTTCAATTGTTATTCAATGGCATTAAGTCATGATATGTCAAATTGCTCTCCTGCCTATTACTATAATTATTATACCGAACTGGATATGTCATTGATTGTTGTTGTTCAATAGTTTGGAAGGTAGCAGTCTGTATTGCGAATTTGACTCTTCTCTGGCAATCTTTGCTTTCAATACCTCTCAGTGTATTTGCTACATCTCTACCAAACACATCCCACTCATCATCACTGACAGCAGTTGTAGGGCACTCACTGACATTTTTTGCAATGTCAGACAATGCAGCTGCAGCCTTTTCCATCCAAGGAACTTTTCTTTTTCTCTTTGGATATTCTGTTCTCTCTTCAGTGGTGCTGCTATCAAAAGAAGGGGGGCTCAATTCCTCTCCAGTTCCAAACAGTGTGTCAACAGAGGCATCATCACTGACAGCTACATTTAATTGTACAGGCATGTTTGTCATTGATGGCCTGCTTGAAATTATGACCTCCTCTAAAAACATGCACTCCTTGAAAAACCTCCACCTTGGCTCATAAACTTCAGCAGAACCACTGCCTGTCCCCTGGCTTTTTTTTACTTTTCTCATTTCTTCCCGAAATGTTGTGCGCAGACTTTGTATTTTCCCTGTATGAAAATCATATTCTGGGTATTTAGAATACAGTTCACACTGACAAGATTGCCTGGTAAGAAAACTGAAACAGATCTTGAGCCTAGCTCACACTTAGGAAATAAGAGCTGAAGTAAGAGCTGAAGTAAGGAAAGCAAGAATATGTGCAGATGGAACTTTCACATAAAGTAATATGTGAAGCAAAACATGAAGCAAGCCATTCACACTCATGTACTCAAAGCAAGGCCAGCTTCATATGAAGTGATTATAAAGGAAACATTTCTGACAACTGAGAGTTAACAGTAGTTTCCCAACTGAACTTCCTAAATATTGTTTCAATTTTAATTTCACTTCCACTTTATTTCTACAATAAAACAAAGGTAGTCATTTCTGAAAACGATGGAATGAAGAATGGAAGTTTTGGCTTTTCATAATATAAAACAATAACCGGCTTTCTATTTATTGTATGCACAAAGCTGCATTCAACGATCACACAACAGAAGTTAAGAAGAAGATTGAGGGAAGGGCGAAACAGACATAATGATGAAGCAAGATTATCAAATAGTTTTGGTAATCTAGCGTCAACGTATGTTTCATGCTCCATGTTTGCACCACTTGCTTCACAATTCAGTTGTAAGGCTTACCTTTCAGAGCAGCCATGTCGATTCCGGGTATGTCATCCTTAAGGATATCCTTTAGTTCTTCATACTCCTTTCTCTTGATATCCCTGTCTTTATACCTCTCAGACTTAGAGTTCCACAAACTCTCGCGACTTTGGAGAGCTTCCACAAGTGTTAGTGTGGCTGGATCACTCCAGAGCATCCTGTTCGCAGCCATCAGGTTAAACAAAGATTGGCGCGAAAAGCGCACCCTTGCGAGGTTTGGAGGTCTGGGATTTAGTGAAACTTGTCAAATTTATTTGCTGGCCCAATTACACGAGCAATTTTCACATATGACAATTTTTTATATGACAAGTATGCTTGCCGAAAAGCTGGCATGCCAGTTTTTGAACAAGTGCACTTGTCATATGAAAAATTGTCATATGGCTCCATCTACACGAGCAAATAAAACTTGTCATAGAAACAATTGTCATAGAAAATTGGTCGTGGAACTTAGGCTTTAGTACTGATAGCCAGCTACATGCGGGCTTCCCTAGCCCCATTTCAAAAGGTGCATATTAGCCTTGGAAAGACTAACACTGTGCCCCCATGACAGTTGCATGGTCTGGTCGCATAGTATCACGAGAAGGTGACGTCATGGGCCTCTGCGATGGAGTATGTGAATTTCGGCCTTGCATTGTGCAAATGGACGAAAATTGCGAGAAAAAATTGTGCAAAAAATGCTCGGATACCTGCGCTAGGCTACGGGGCTTCTTGATTTTCTTCCTTTCCCTGTACTGCCCCGTAGCCTAGCGCAGGTATCCAAGCATTTTTTGCACAATTTTTTCTCGCAATTTCCTTCGATTTGCACAATGCAAGGCCGAAAGTCACGTGCTCCATCGCAGATGCCCATGACGTCACCTTCTCGTGATCCTATGCGACCAGACAATGCAACTTTCATGGGGGCACAGTGTTAGTCTTTCCAAGGCTAATATGCAACTTTTGAACTGGGGCTAGGGAAGCCTGCGTGTAGCGGGCTATCAGTACTAAGTCTCTATATACTAAAATGCCAAAATGCAAATGAGCTCCACCATTGTGTACATCAAACGGGCCGGTACCTGGTGTTGTGACGAATACTTCTTCTAGAGCTGTGCGATTATTAGGCTCAAACGTTGGTCAGAGGCCCCAGTTGTCGAGTAGGCCAATTAATTTTTTTTTCAAATTTTTATCTCTTGATTTCGCCGAGATATTCCAATTTCTATTTCGCGAATTTGAGGCCTTTGTGTGTTGCCTTTTGTCTTCCATTGTTATCGTCCGCATGGAAAGCAGTGCTCTCACTCCAAGGCGTGTTCGATCGGGATCAAGTTTGCTGCTGTTTTCAGGAGAATTCTGTTGGGTTTCTACCAGGTTAGTACCTATTTGTCCTACCAAACTTCTATTCTTTAGTTCGCTTATATATTCCTCCTCGATTGCCTGCGTTTTCTGGTATTTTAAACGATTTGTTTTCATGTATCGAAGCAGTTTCCCATGCCCTCCCTCGCGTGTGTTATTCGCCATGACAGTTGGGCAACTAATTCATCGCTGCATTGCTATCTGGAGATTCGATTTGTCATTGCCAGTCTTTATTCAATGAAATTATAGCACTGCTGCCTTTTAGATGTGATTCACGGGTGATGTGAGCCCTGTTATTTACCTGTTTTGTTTCAGGGCAGATTGGAAGAGCTTGCCTCCGGGGCATTCTCGCCATGACAGTTCTTCTCTATCCGTTTGATTCTGTTCGCCAGATTTCAATGCTTTAACTGGTAAGTTGTGCTAACAGATTTAGCTGATGTTTTATGTTGTATTCCTTTGTGTATTAGGATGGTGTTTAGCTGTGTTACCTTCCCTTTTAAATAGGATAAACCGAACATGAAACTCTCAGTTCGGACATTGTTTGAATGCGACTACCGTTCCAGTTGTTAGTTGAGGAACATTTTGTGGTTCTGCTACCAGGTGAGTCGTTTTCTAATGCTATAACGTTAGATTTCAGATTGATGTCAAAATGCCTATCTTTCCCCTGTCCTCTGTGCGTACTTTCTATAGTATTTTCGGCACTTATGTTCAATATTGCCAGCGAGATTGCAATAGCTTCCCTTGGGGGTTTTCCGCCATGACAGTTCCTCTCTACCACGTTTTATGTTGCTCTCTCTTGGTGGGTGAATTTAAGCGAACTTTCGTCCTTCTACTACAAGGTAAGTCGTTTTGTCATGTAATAAGGTTTGTTGTCAGATTGCCTGTAATTTATCTGTCTACTTTACATGTTTCATTAGACACATAATGTCAGTATTTTGAGCGCGAATCCTCTAGCTTCCCTCAGGGGCATGTCGCCATGACACTTCCTCTCCCATCAGATTGATTTTAGTCGCGAGATTGTCTTGGTTCTTGTACAATATTAGGATGAAGTGTTTACTGTCCTATTCATTGCTAGATTGCTGTTTATACCTTGAAGTTCATGCGTGCGTAAAGGAGATACGAAATCTTTTTGGTTGCATATGAATTGTGCTATATGAAATGCTGACTTTGGGCATTGATGAAGGTTTTTAGGTCTAAGTTTGTAGTTGTATATGTGATTTATTGGTAAAAGGTGAAGGTCTGTTGAGTTATATAATTGTAAGTAGAATGTTAGGTTCCCCCTCAGTTCAGTGAAGGAAGCTACTGCTCAGTGTGTTTGATTATCATTGCCAGCAGCCACAAAATATCGTAACACGGTTGTACAGAGATGACTAAAGTGTGTATATTTTATTTCCTAACTTTTCTTGCTATTATTCATATGATGTTTTGGTGTCCCTACACTCTTTATTTTGTTGTAGGTTGTAGATAGAGATGCGAGGGGATTCCCAAGTTCAGATCACGATCGCAGAAACCGCTCATCCTTTGTTTGCGAACAATAGTGTTTACACAAGACCGCAAGTGTGCAGTTGAGGGCGTGTTTACAAGGCGGAAGGATGGATGTCTTGCACTTCTTCATGGAATTTTGTGCCTTCTCTATAAGGTAAGTGATTTATTTCATTGACGAGGTATCGATTTAGTTTTGCCAGGATTGTTTTGTGTAGAATGGTCGCTACTTTCCCTTTTGCAAGAGATTTAATGCCATTGTTTGATCGAGATTCTATACCATTGCCTCGGGGGCCCTATGATCATGCGAAGTCCTTTCATGTTCGCTTGATTTCCGCCTGTTAATTACTGTTTGGTTACTACAGAAGTTTCGGTATGCTGTTCAGGGGATATTCACTGTATTATTTACTGATATACTAGGACAGTTTAGCTTGCTGTTGATACTTTGCATTTGCGTGTGATTTTGAAAGAAGTACCTATGAACAGTTAGGCCCCTCTCTTTAGATTTGATATGTTATCAGTCACTTCTGGTTGGCTCTTGGTGTTTATCATACACTTATTGTAGGCTGGAGCTAAGATGTTGTTCAAAGTATTTCTTGGATTATTGGAGTGTAGTAGCTCTCTGTCCCGTTTGGTTTTTGTAGCAGTATCTTGGGAAAAGTACTACGCTTATTCTATCTAACACCTTGAGGGGCGTTTCAAATTACTCTCAGTCATGACAGCTAATACCTGTCTTATTCTCAGGAGAACACGTAGTATTCTGAATCACTGGTATATTTATGGTTAAAAGTGCCAGGTCTTCTGCAGATATTTTATGTACTAATTTGTTGATACTTCGGTGTATAGTATCATGCGTTTTCAGTTTCTTCCTTTTTGATGTATTTACGCTGATATTGTGTTCTAAATTAGGTTTGCAGTTAACACACTTAAGTAACTTATTCACAAGGCTTTTTTCAGTATAGTACTTTACTCATGGCCTAAATATTTGCAACAACCTATTGATCTTTATTTGACAACAGTCTAATCGTTGTGTTCAGTATAGATTTTAGTGTTATTGTGATGGACTGAGAGTATGGTTACTTTAATCGTAACTCTTTGTTTCCTGACAAACCAGCTCCCCTCCATCCTAAGATCATTTGTTATAAAGACCATTAATGATTTCTATACATCATTCTGCACATGATAATATGGTTTTACTGGATCAAGTAGTAGATAACAATGATTTGTATTGAGTAGGCTTGATTCCTGGAGCCCCATAGTCCAGTCTGCACCCCAATTACCTGTACTGTTTGTTATCAAGTGTTATGAGCGGCTTACTGTAAAAGAATATTATGTATAAAGGGTTATGTTACACTCAAACATAATTTTTCAGTTTGGAATCATGTATCTCTAGCACACGTAATGAATAGTCTTTAGCTTTTATAAACCTGAATTATGGAATATCTCTAGGTATAGTCATTGCATAAAATCTACTTGAATGCCTCATGCTAACTATTATTGGAGTTTGAATGAGATTGCTGGGTGCGCCTAGGTGACAATGGTATTGACACATTTCAGTTGATATCCTTAGATGAAACATGTACCAATATAGTACTTTATTGTCTGCCTGTAGGATTTTTGTCAATAGCCTGTGTCACTTTAAGATATTAGTTGTTTCCGCTACCATTACTAATTTTTATATATCATTCTGTATGTGATATGTTGTTAAAGTGTTGTAGTAGGTATAGCTGACTACCTTATTTTTATTGTACTTAATTGACATATCAAGCCCCCCTCTCAAATACACCTGTTAATAATTATTTGATGTGATGATGTAAGCTATAAATTATATAAGTCACTGAGAGGTGTTGCAGCTGTATGTGTTTGACAAGAGGTTGGGACTCACTTGCATGATTTTGGTCCATAGTAGTGTTACTTTTGAGTTTGCTGTAGGATTACAAGGCAATATTATGTCAGTTTTCTACACTTAGGGAGCAGTCATTAAGTATCATGTGGAGGGGGTGGAGGCAAATGATACAATAGGTCCAAAGATTTTGTACCCCAGTGGACATGAAAAAATTCTAGACCCCCTGTCTGGGGAAGCTGAGTATATTGCTGCCCCAGCTATACAGATTAAATACTTTGTGGAGCCTATAAGTTAATTTTTGTTATTGACTTTATTATGTGAACATCATTACTTTTTTTGGCTAGATTAGTTGGTGATCCTTAGAAACAGTATATGTGTTAAAATATGTGCCTTCATTCTACCAGAAGTTGATATGCAACTTTGTGGGATTACTAAGAAATCATGATTCACTTATTTACATAACTTTAACCATGATGTATGCATTTTATTGTATGATATAGGAATAGCAAGCAGTACATATATTCTTTTATAAACTGGAACTATGGAGTCTTCTCAGATTGTAGACTGTTTACAACTAAATATAATACCTCTCGATAAATTATATAGCTGTCTGGATAAGGTAGAAGACTATAACCATGTATATAATGCTACATTAAAAGTATGTGCGTAAGTTGTACTTGACGTATGCACCCCCTGCCACCACAATAAGCACTTTTTACGCTTGACATCCGATGTTGTAATTTCAGGCTTTATAGTATATCTCATTCATTGGCTTTACATCTAACTATGTAGAATATGATGAAGTGATGTTGTATTACCAAGCAATATTCTTATTTGTATGACCTTACAGTATAGGTCCTTTGAGGTAGTATAATTGACTTAGATCTAATTTATTGGATCTTATTATGTAACATAACAGATTGGATGAGATTAATGGCTAAAACCAGATAGAGGTTGCAGTCATACCTCTCATTTGATGTCACATACTAAATGGTCTTTGAAGTGTTTACATTATACAGGAAGATTATTGTATAAGATTCATTACATTAGGATTGACTCATACAGGAGATATTGTATGATTTATTTCCATTTATGCGTTATTCAACATGCCACTTTAAACAAGTATATGCTTAGTTCATGTAATAGAGACTAGCTTAGTAATGATAGCCCGCTAGACGCGGGCTATCATTACTATCTCTATATACTAAAATGCCTAAATGCAAATGAGCTCCACCATTGTGTACATCAAACGGGCCAGTACCTGGTGTTGTGACGAATACTTCTTCTAGAGCTTTGCGATTATTAGGCTCAAACGTTGGTCAGAGGCCCCAGTTGTCGAGTAGGCGAATTAATTTTTGTTTCACATTTTTATCTCTAGATTTCGCCGAGATATTCCAATTTCTATTTTGCGAATTTGAGGCCTTTGTGTGTTACCCTTTGTCTTCCATTGTTATCGTCCGCATGGAAAGCACTGCTCTCACTTCAAGGCGTGTTCGATCGGGATCAAGTTTGCTGCTTTTTTGAGGAGAATTCTGTTGGGTTTCTACCAGGTTAGTACATATTTTTCCTACCTAAAGTCTATTCTTTAGTTCGCTTATATCGTCTTCCCCAATTGCCTGCGTTTTGTGGTAGTTTAAACGATTTGTTTTCATGTATCGAAGCAGTTTCCCATGCCCTCCCTCGCGTGTGTTATTCGCCATGACAGTTGGGCAACTAATTCATCGCTTCATTGCTATCTGGAGATTTGATTTATCATTGTCAGTCTTTGTTCAATGAAATTATAGCACTGCTGCCTTTCAGATGTGATTTACGGGTGATATGAGCCCTGTTATTTACCTGTTTTTTTAGGGCAGATTGGAAGAGCTTCCCTCGGGGGCTTTCTCGCCATGAAAGTTCTTCTCCATCCGTTTGATTCTGTTCGCCAGATTTCAATGCTTTAACTGGTAAGTTGTGCTAACTGATTTAGCTGATGTTTTATGTTGTATTCCTTTGTGTATTAGGATGGTGTTTAGCTGTGTTATCATCCCTTTTACATAGGATAAACCAAACGTGAAACTCTCACTTTGGACATGGTTTGAATGCTACTAATTGTCCAGTTGGTAGTTGAGGAATATTTTGTGGGTCTGCTACCAGGTGAGTCATTTTCTAATGCTATAACGTTAGATTTCAGATTGCCTGTCTTTCTCCTGTCCTCTGTGCGCACTTTCTATAGTATTTTCGGCACTTATGTTTAATATTGCCAGCGAGATTGCAATAGCTTCCCTCCAGGTTTTTCCGCCATGACAGATCCTCCCCACCACGTTTTATGTTACTCCCTCTTGGTGGGTGAATTTAAGCGAACTTTTGTCCTTCTACTACCGGGTAAGTCCATTTTTCATGTAACTAGGTTTGTTGTCAGATTGCCTGTAATTTATCTGTCTACTTTACATGTTTCATTAGACACATTATGTCAGTATTTTGAGCGAGATTCCTCTAGCTTCGCTCGGGGGTATTTCGCCATGACACTTCCTCTCCAATCAGATTGATTTTGTTCTCTAGATTATCGTGGTTCTTCTACAATATTGGTATGAAATGTTTACTATCGTATTCATTGCATTCATTGCTGGATTGCTGTTTTTACCTTGAAGTTAATGCGTGCATAAAGGAGATACGAAATCTTTATGTTTGCGTATGAATTGTGCTATGTGAAATGCTGAATTTGGGCATTGATGAAGTCTTTTGGGTCTAAGTTTGTAGTTATAAATGTGACTTATTGTTAAGAGTTTAAGTTGTTTTCGGTAGTATAACTCTAATAAAAATGTTGCGTTCCCCCTCAGTTCATTCAAGGAGGCCACTGCTCTGTGTTTCATTCTCATTGCCAGTAGCTACAAAATATCTTAGCACGGTTGTACAGAGAGGTCTACAGTGTGTATATTTTATTTGCTAACTGTCCTTGATATTATTCCTATGATGTTTTGGTGTCCTTACACTCTTTATTTTGTTGTATGTTTTAGATAGAAATGCGAGGGGATTCCCAACTTGAGATTACGATCATAGAAACCTCTCATCCTTTGTTTGCGAACAATAGTGTTTACACAAGGGCGCAAGTTTGCAGTTGAGGGCGTGTTTACAAAGTGGATGGATGTCTTACACTTCTTCATGGAGTTTCGTCCCTTCTCTGTAAGGTAAGTGGTTTATTTCATTAACAAGGTTTCATCAGGATTGTTTTGTGTAGAATGGTCGCTATTTTCCCAGTTGGACGAGATTTAATGCCATGTTTTCATCGAGATTGCATACGATTGCCTCTGGGGCCGTATGATGAAGCGAATTCCTGTCATGTTCCATGGATTTCTGCCTGTAAATTACTGTTTGGTTACTACAGAAGTTTCGGTATACTATTCAGTGGATATTTACTGTATTATTTACTGATATACTAGGACAGTTTAGCGTGTGCTGTTCATTTTTTACATTTGCGCGTGATGTTGAACAAAGTACCTATGAACAGTTAGGCCGCTTTCTTTATGTTTGATATGTTGTCAGTCATTTCTGATTAGCTGTTGGTTTTTATCATACACTTATTGTAGGTAAGAGCTAAGATGTTGTTCAAATTATTCCTTGGATTATTGGAGTGTAACTGCTCTCTGTCCCGAATAGTTTTCTTGCAGTATTTTGAGGAATGTACTACGCATATTCTCTCTAAGAACTTGAGGGGCATTTCTTATTACTCTCAGTCACTAAAGCTGATGCCTTCCTTGTTCTCAGTAGGACACTCAGTACTCTGAATCAGTGGTATATGTATAGTTAAAAGTGCAACGTTGTCATTTTCTTCCTTCTTGATATATTTACGCTACTATTGTGTTCTAAATTAGCTTTGTAGTCAACACACTTCAGTAACTTATTCACAAGGCTGTTTTTTTCAGTATAGTACACTACTGATTGCCTATGTATTTACAATAGCCTAACAACCTTTAGTTACAACAGTCTAATCGTTGTGTTCACTATAGATTTGTTGTGTTATTTTGGGGAATCTGCATGTTGTTGGTTTAGTCCTACCTCTGCGTTTCCTGACAAACCAGCTCCCCTCTATCCTAAGATCATTTGTTATAACGACCAGTAATGATTTCTATACAACATTCTGCACATGATAATATGGTTTTACTTCACTGGATCAAGTAGTATTACATAACAATGATGTGTATTGTGAAGACTGGATTCCTGGAGCCCCATAGTCCAGTCTGTACCCCCAATTAACAGTATTGTATCTTATCAAGTTTTATGAGGGACTTACTGTAAATAGAATATGATGTATGAGGGGTTATGTCACACTCATACAGAATTTTTGAGTTTGGAATCACTTTTCTCTAGAACATTTTATGAATATTCTTTAGCTTTTATAAACTTGACGTATGGAATATCTCTAGAAATTGTCATTGCATAAAACCTTCTTGACATTCCTCATGCTAACTATTATAGCAGTTTGAATGAGATTGCTGGATGTGCCTAGATGACAATGGTATTGATACATTTCAGTTCATGTCCTTAGATGGCACATGTACCAGTACAGTACTTGATTGCCTACCTGTATGATTTTTGTCAATAGCCTGGGTCACTGTGAGTTATCAGTTGGTATCACTAATATTACTACTTTAGATATATCATTCTGTATGTGATATGTTGTTAAAGTTTTGTATTAGCTATAGCTGGCAACCTTATTGGTATTCTACCTAATTGATATATCAAGCCCCCCCCTCTCAAATACAGCTGTTGTTATTACTTTGATTTCATGATGTAAGCCATAGTTCATTTCACTGGGAAGATTTACAGCTTTGTGTGTTTGACAAGAGGTTAGGACTCACTTACATGATTGTGGTCCATAGTATTGTTGCTTTTGAGTTTGCTGTAGGATTACAAGGGAGTATTATTTCAGTTTTTGTGCACTTAGGGAGCAGTCATTAAGTATCAGGGGAGGGGGTCAAGGCAAATGATATAATAGGTCCAAAAATTGTCTACCCCTGTAGACATGCAAAAATACTCTAGAGCCCCAGTCTGGGGAAGCAGAATATTAATTTTTGTTATTGATTTTATTATGTCAATCGTTACTTTCTCAGCTATAATAGTTTGTGATCCTTAGCAACAGCACTCGTAGTAAAATATGTGCCTTCATTCTACCACAAATTAATATGCAACTTTGTAGGATTACTAAGAAATTATGATTCACTTATTTACATAAGTGTAGGCATAATGTATGCTTTTATGCTTTCTGTTGTATGATGTAGGAATAGCAACCAGTACATATTTTGTTTGATAAACTAGAACTATGGAGTCTTCTCAGATTGTAGAATTCTTTACAACTAAATCTAATGAATATGGATAAATTATATGGCAGTGTGGAAACAGTATCTGATGACAAACATGTATATGATGCTAGGTTTAAGGTATGTTACTGAGTTGTACTTGAGTTATGCACCCCCCCCCCACCATAATTATTGTTAATGTGTGAAATCTGACTTTGTGATTTCAGGCTGTATACTATATCTCATTCATTGCCTTTATATCTTAATATGTAGGCTATGAGAAAGTGATGGGGCATTCCAAAGCAATATTCTTTTATTTTTACGAACTGGAAGTATGTATCCTTTGAGGCATTATAATTGCATTCCATCTTACTTATTGGGTCATATTATGTAGTATACCAGATTGCAGAAGATTAATGGCTAAAACCAGATAGAGGTTGCAGTCATACCTCTCAGTTAATGTGTAATAATATATCTTCTTTAGCATGATTGCATTATACAACCTCAGTGTACAAGACTCCATACATTAGGATTCACAAATGCAGGAGAAATTGTGTTATGTATGTCCGTTTATGCCTCATTGCACACACCATTTTCAGAGGCGGATCCAGAGATAAAACTGACTGCCGCACGGCACAAGAAACATATCAGTAAAAGGGCGTGGTCAAAAGGCTGTGCGGTGGCCACACCCATGTCTTTACCAGTAGCATATATTTACGACTTTTGTGAGATTCGCTTCTCTTCCAGGAATCCTCCTATATCATACAAAAGCCTTCATTCTTTGAAGTACGATAGTGAGCGTACAGTTATCCCGACAGCCTTAATTTGATTTTCTAATTGTCTTTCAAAATTTCATATCAAACTCATGTCTGTTCTATTTTGTTGGCTCAGCATAGAACAAAGAAAGTAATTGATTGGCTCTCCTGAAGTCTGTCAGACTTTTCTGGATCCATAACTGGGTATTACAAGTCAAAACATGAGTTTTCGGAACCATAGAGAAATTGTCTGTCATACACTAATACTTTAAATTATAAAACTAATAACCTTTCGTTTTCTCTAAAAGCCCACTATAATTTACTAAATCAGTAATCAATGTACTTTTGATGAGATGGCTCCACCATTCAATTAAAATTCATTTTTCTGCATTTCATGTATGTACATTGCATTATATAATGCAAGTCAGGACCTCTACTTGCTTGGATAACAAAACAGAAGAGTGTATGTTCCTAGCACTATAGTAGGACTGCCCAATGTAGACCTAAGTCAATTTATAACAGTCTTCCTGACTGTAATAGCTTGATCACCACCATGATGGGGATGTTCTGTCTGGCACACAAGATGAGTGCCTTCAGTATAGACAAATGCTTATTGGCTTCAACTATATTGTCAACTGATTGCCTATAAGTTTTGGTCAAATGTTCAACATGACATTTCAAAATTTTGAGGAAAAAGCTTGTAGTCATAGGAGATAGTCTGTGAATTTGAACATTTTTTCAAGCTCCTTCTACCTTATTTGGTCAAATAAGTATATAAGATGCATTCATTACCATATGGAATCTGAAGGAATTCATATCCATTCTTTGACAAAATGAAAGCAATTGGAGACAAAAGCAGCACCAATGAATCCAGAGTAAGAAGGGTAAAGGTGCAATGATAACAATGTAACAATGTAGGGATAAACCTTCTATTCTTTAAGATTGACACATAGGGCATCTAACCTTTGCACCTGGTTTCTAAATCTTCTCCACAATTTCAAATATGAAGCAATCATCTAGTTTCACAGTTCATAAAAACTGATGATAGCAAAATTGCACAAACTAGTAGGGGGGGGGCATTGATAGGGCTCCTTCCATACATTACATCATTATCACAAAAAGTAATAGTACTAACAGAGAAAAGATTCAATGAGGAGGTAAAGTATGGTGATAAAAAGTAATTTCTATAGAGTTTACATGGGAAAGAAAGTTTTATCTGCTTTCTTTTGAGTAACCAGAGAAATCCATATATGTTGTAACAGTGTAAGTAATCACAATAATGACTGGCACACACAGTATGGCATGGTTTAAAAGAAGAATCAATTTCTTTGGTGCTATTTCCTTCTCTACACAAAAGGAACCTTTTTGCATTCTCATTGCATATATTCTTAGGAGAAACTAGGTCATAAAAACACTGATAGACAGCTGACTACCTGCAACTCCACCAGTCTAAAGATATGGAGATACACTCCTTTTTATAAGAACCAGTACAATTGAGGTTACCGCTGGCTGTTCTTAATTTTTCAAATTTTCAGTGTGAATTGCTCTTAATTTGTTCCTAAATGATTGGGGTGTAGGCAATTTAGACATTAGATAATACACCGTACAAGAGAACATTGGGTGTTTATGAAACTGGTATTATTCACGTTGATGGTTTGGGTGTTTCAAAGTTCCAAAAGTTACACAATTTGCTAAACAATAGACTAAATAATAGTAAACAGTCAGCTATATAAGTAAATACAATGAAGCAAAAACAATTGCAATGTAACAAACAAAATAGGCCAGTGGATCTAAATGAAGATAGTCTAATGGGCTTAGGGAAAAATCTACTTTCAAAATGTCACGTTGGATGATGCCATCTTGGTTCATACCTAACAGGAAATATCCGCTTTGCCGGGGAGGATGCATAGTCTCTTCATTGGTACAAATCTTAAAGCGGACCTATCTCTGTTAGGCCACCATATTCAAGTATGAGCTTCGATATAACTTCCAAACTCATTGCATTGGATCTCGTGAATAAGATATCCAGTGAATTAGTAGACGTTAGTGAATAAACCCTCAGATAAAACTCCGTGTTGTCACCCAGTACGCGTATAATACAAGTGGGACAGACTGATACTGTCCTCAGTTAGCCTGTCTTCCGTAACCAAATCTTTATAGACGTGCACGAGATGTAAGTCGAGCGGCATTGCACTGCAGCACGACTTTCCTGACTGCCGCTCGATTTTTAATCAAAAAGACCGCCTATTGTTTTCAAATTTGACATGCCGCTCGATTTTTTGATCAAACAGTACCGCCTATTGTTCTCATGATTGAAATGCCGCTCGATTTTTTGATCAAACAGTACCGCCTATTGTTCTCATGCTTGAAATGCCGCTCGATTTTTTGAAGGCTAGACAATTACTTTGAATAGAACTGACATCTTACACAATGAATTTTGACATGTTCTACAAAGCAAGGCCTCCATAGCTCTATTGTTACCAAAAGGCTGCTCTATTGTCTGAGGTGCCGCACCAAAAGTCCGATGTAGAACTACATTCTTTAAAGTCTATCGTGTTCATCTTCACTACTCGGAAAGCAATGATGACGTCATGGCACGTAATATTTTTGACTGCCGCACAGGCGGCGTGTGCGGCGTCCTGGATCCGCCTCTGATTTTAAACAATTGTATGCTTAGTTCATGTAATAGAAACTAGCTTAGTACTGATAGCCCGCTAGACGTGGCCTCCCCTACCCCAGTTCAAAAGTTGCAGATTAGCCTTGGAAAGACTAACGCAGTGCCCCCATCCAAGCTGCATGGTCCGCATTGTTGATGAGCATGGATGAAAAAGCTCGCATAGGATCATACGGGGATGACGTCATGGTCCTCTGCATTGGAGCACGTGACATCCGGCTTTGCAATGGAGAAATCAACAAAAATTTGCGAGAAAACATTGTGCAAAAATGCTCGGATACCTGCGCTAGGCTATGGGGCTTTGTGATTTTATACTTCATCATCTAAAGCCCCATAGCCTAGCGCAGGTATCCGAGCATTTTTGCACAATTTTTGTCTCGCAAATTTCTGTTGATTTCTCCATTGCAAAGCCGGATGTCCCGTGCTCCAATGCAGAGGACCATGATGTCATCCCCGTATGATCCTATGCGAGCTTTTTCATCCATACTCATCAACAATGGGGACCATGCAGCTTGGATGGGGGCACTGCGTTAGTCTTTCCAAGGCTAATCTGCAACTTTTGACTCGGGGTAGGGGAGCCCGCGTCTAGCAGGCTACCAGTGCTAAGTCTCTATATACTAAGATCCCTAAAATGCAAATGAGCTCGCCATTGTTTACATCAAACGGACCGGTACCTGGTGTTGTGACGAATACTTCTTCTAGAGCTGTGCGATTATTGGGCTCAAACGTTGGTCAGAGGCTCCAGTTGTTGAGTAACCGAATTAATTTTTTTTTCAAATTTTTATCTCTAGATTTCGCCAAGATATTCTAATTTCTATTTCGCGAATTTGAGGCCTTTGTGTGTTGCCTTTTGTCTTCCATTGTTATCGTCCGCATGGAAAGCACTGCTCTCACTCCAAGGCGTTGTCGATCGGGATCAAGTTTGCTGCTGTTTTCAGGAGAATTCTGTTGGGTTTCTACCAGGTTAGTAGCTATTTGTCCTACCTAAATTCTATTCTTTAGTTCGCTTATATATTCTTCCTCGATTGCCTGCGTTTTCTGGTATTTTAAACGATTTGTTTTCATGTATCGAAGCAGTTTCCCATGCCCTCCCTCGCGTGTGTTATTCGCCATGACAGTTGGGCAACTAATTCATCGCTGCATTGCTATCTGGAGATTCGATTTGTGATTGCCAGTCTTTATTCAATGGAATTATAGCACTGCTGCCTTTTAGATGCGATTTACGGGTGATGTGAGCCCTGTTATTTACCTGTTTATTTAGGGCAGATTGGAAGAGCTTCCCTCGGTGGCTTTCTCGCCATAACAGTTCTTCTCCATCCGTTTGATTCTGTTCGCCAGATTTCAATGCTGTAACTGGTAAGTTGTGCTAACAGATGTAGCTGATGTGTTATATTGTATTCCTTTGTGTATTAGGATGGTATTTAGCTGTGTTATCATCCCTGTTAAATAGGATAAACCGAACGTTAAACTCTCAGTTCGGACATGGTTTGAATGCTACTAATTGTCCAGTTGGTAGTTGAGGAATATTTTGTGGGTCTGCTACCAGGTGAGTCATTTTCTAATGCTATAACGTTAGATTTCAGATTGCCTGTCTTTCTCCTGTCCTCTGTGCGCACTTTCTATAGTATTTTCGGCACTTATGTTCAATATTGCCAGAGAGATTGCAATAGCTTTCCTAGGGGGTTTTCCGTCATGACAGCTCCTCTCCACCACGTTTTATGTTACTCTCTCTTGGTGGGTGAATTTAAGCGACCTTTCGTCCTTCTACTACCGGTTAAGTTGTTTTTTCATGTAACTAGGTTTGTTGTCAGATTGCCTGTAATTTATCTGTCTACTTTACATGTTTCATTAGACACATTATGTCAGTATTTTGAGCGAGATTCCTCTAGCTTCGCTCGGGGGCATTTCGCCATGACACTTCCTCTCCGATCAGATTGATTTTGTTCTCCAGATTGTCTTGGATCGATTACAATATTGGCATGAAATGTTTACTATCGTATTCATTGCTGGATTGCTGTTTATACCTTGAAGTTAATGCGTGCGTAAAGGAGATACGAAATCTTTGTGTTTGCGTATGAAGTGTGCTATATGAAATGCTGAATTTGGGCATTGATGAAGTGTTTTAGGTCTAAGTTTGTAGTTGTATATGTGATTTAGTGGTAAAAGGTGAAGGTCTGTTGAGTTATATAATTGTAAGTAGAATGCTAGGTTCCCCCTCAGTTCACTGAAGGAAGCCACTGCTCTGTGTGTTTGATTATCATTGCCAGCAGCCACAAAATATCTTAACACGGTTGTACAGAGATGACTAAAGTGTGTATATTTTAGTTCCTAACTTTTCTTGCTATTATTCATATGATGTTTTGGTGTCCCTACACTCTTTATTTTGTTGTAGGTTGTAGATAGAGTTGCGAGGGGATTCCCAAGTTCAGATCACGATCGCAGAAACCTCTCATCCTTTGTGTCCGAACAATAGTGTTTACACAAGACCGCAAGTTTGCAGTTGAGGGCGTGTTTACGAAGTGGATGGATGTCTTGCACTTCTTCATGGAATTTTGTGCCTTCTCTATAAGGTAAGTGATTTATTTCATTGACATTGTATCGATTTATTTGTGCCAGGATTGTTTTGTGTAGAATGTTCGCCACTTTCCCAGTTAGACGAGATTTAATGCCGTGGTTTGATCGAGAGTCCATACGATTGCCTCGGGGGCCCTATGATCATACGAATTCCTTTCATGTTCGCTTGATTTCCGCCTGTAAATTATCGTTTGGTTACTACAGAACTTTCGGTATACTATTCAGGGGATATTTACTGTATTATTTACTGATATAATAGGACAGTTTAGCGTGTGCTGTTGATACTTTGCATTTGCGCACGATTTTGAAGGAAGTGTCTGAACAGTTAGGCCGCTTTCTTTAAGTTTGATTTGTTGTCAGTCACTTCTGGTTAGCTCTTGGTTTTTCCCATACACTTATTGTAGGTTGGAGCTAAGATGTTGTTCAAATCATTCCTTGGATTATTGGAGTGTAGTATCTCTCTTTCCCTTTTGGTTTTTGTTGCAGTATTTTGAGCAGTACTACGCGTATTCTCTGTAAAACCTTGAAGGGCCTTTAATAGTACCCTCAGTCACCACAGCTGATGCCTTCCGTATTCTCAGTAGAACACGTAGTATTCTGAATCACTGGTATATTAATAGTTAAAACTGCCTGGTCTTTTACAAATATGTTATTTACTAATTTGTTGATACTTTCGTGTATAGTACCGTGCGTTGTCAGGTTGTTCCTTCTTGAGTTATCTACGTTGATATTGTGTTATAAATTAGGGTTGTAGTCAAAGCACTTAAGTAACTTATTCACAAGGCTTTATTCAGTATAGTACTCTAATGATTGCCAATGTATTTACAACAGTCTAACAATCTTTATTTACAAGAGTCTAATCATTGTATTCACTATAGATTTTTGTGTTATTTTGGAGGACTCAGCTGATGGTTGCTTTAGTCCTAACTCTCCGTTTCCTGGCAAAGCAGCTCCCCTTCATCCTAAGATTATTTGTTATAAAGACCATTAATGATTTCTATTCATCATTCTGCACATGATAATATGGTTTTGCTGGATCAAGTAGCATTAGATACCAATGATTTGTATTGTTTAGACTTAATTCCTGGAGCCCCATCTTTCAGCCCGCACCCTAATTAACAGTATTGTTTGTAATCAAATGTTATGAGGGACTTACTGTAAAAGAGTATTATGTATAACAGGTTATGCCTCACTAATGCACAATTTCTGAGTTTCAAATCAATTTTTACTAGCACACTTTTAGGAATTTTTTTTAGCTTTTATGAAGTTAAATTATGAAGCATCTCTATACATTGTCATTCTATATTGCCTACTTGAATGCCTCAAGGTAGCTATTATAGGAGTTTGAAAGATATTACTGGGTGTGCCTAGATGACAATGGTATTCATACATTTGACTTGATGTCCTTAGATGAAACATGTACCAACATAGTACTTGATTGTCTGCCTGTAGGATTTTTGTCACTAGCCTATTTCACTTTGAGATATCAGTTGTCACAGTGACCATTAGTACTTTTGATATTTCATTCTGTTTATGATGATATGTTGTTAAAGTTTTGTATTAGTTACGGCCAGCAACCTTATTTGTATTGTACTCAATTGCCAGCTCGAGCCCCCCTCTCAAGTACAGCTATGATAATAAATTTGTTTCTATGATGCAAGCTCTACAATATATCATTCAATGATAGGATTTACAGCTTTATGCGGTTGACAAGAGGTTAGGACTCACATGATTTTGGTCCATAATATTGTTACTGTTGAGTTTGCTCTAAGATTACAAGTCACTGTTATTTCAGTTTTGTACACTTATGGAGCAGTCATTACGTATCAGGGGGTGGGGGTTGAGGCACATGATAAAATAGATTCAACAATTTTGTACCCCAGTTGGACATGGAATAATATTCTAGAGCCCCAGATTAAATACTTTGTGGAGCCCCAACATTTAATTTTTGTTATTGATTGTAGTACATCAGTCATTTTGTCCTGGATATATTAGTTGGTGGTCCTTAGCAACAGCATAGGCAATAGTATGTGACAGTGTTCCACCACAAGTTGATATGCACTATTGTAGGATTCCTAAGAGGTTATGAGTCACTTATCTACATAAGCATAGGCATGATCTATGCACTTTATTTTGGAGTCTTCTCAGATAGTAGACGTTTTTACAGCTGAATATAATACCTCTGGATAAATTGTATGGACATTTGGATAAGGTATTTGACTACAATCATCTATATGATGCTAGGTTTAAGGTATGTTACTAAGTTGTACACCACCACCACCACGACCATAACTACCTTTAATGCTTGACATCTGACTTTGTTATTTCAAGCTGTATAATATATCTCATTCATTGGCTTTCCATCT
Organism: Mastigias papua; assembly: GCA_964019165.1. NCBI lineage: Eukaryota > Metazoa > Cnidaria > Scyphozoa > Rhizostomeae > Mastigiidae > Mastigias > Mastigias papua. Next base: position 4,824,722 of record OZ025276.1, read on the forward strand.
TACTATGCAGAATATTTTAAAGTGATATTGTATTACCAAGCCATATTCATTTATCATTATGAACTTGAAGTATAGTTCCTTTCAGGTATTGTAATTAAGTTCTGTCTAATTTATTGGGTCTTATTATATAGTAAAGCAATTGGACATGATTAATAGCTAAAACCAGATAGAGTCTACAGTCATACCTCTCAATTGATGTGACATACTATATGTTCTCTAAAGTATTTACATTATACAGCAACATTGTATAAGACTCATTACATTAGGATTGAGTGATGCATGACATATTGTGTGATGTATAGGTCCTTTCAGGTAGTGTAATTAAATTCTGTCTAATTTATTGGGTCTTATTATGTAGTAAAGCAATTGGACAAGATTAATAGCTAAAACCAGATAGAGTTTACAGTCATACCTCGCATTTGACGTGACATACTATGTGGTCTATGAAGAGTTTACATTATACAGCAACATTATTATATAAGACTCATTACATTAGGTTTGAATCATGCAGGAGATATTGTATGATGTATTTCCATTTATACCTCATTGCACACACCACTTAAAAACATTATATGCTTAGTTCATGTAATAGAGACTAGCTTAGTACTGATAGCCCGCTAGACGCGGGCTCCCCTACCCCAGTTCAAAAGTTGCAGATTAGCCTTGGAAAGACTAACGCAGTGCCCTCATCCAAGCTGCATGGTACGCATTGTCGATGAGGATGGATGAAAAAGCTCGCATAGGATCATGAGAGGATGACGTCATGGGCCTCTGCAGTTGGAGCACGTGACATCCGGCTTTGCAATGGAGAAATCAACAAAAATTTGCGAGAAAACATTGTGCAAAAATGCTCGGATACCTGCGCTAGGCTACGGGGCTTTCTGCCTTCTCTTATACAGCCCCATAGCCTAGCGCAGGTATCCGAGCATTTTTTGCACAATTTTTTCTCGCAATTTTTTCGATTTGACCACTGCAATGCTGATGGTCACGTGCTCCACCGCAGAGGCCCATGACGTCACCTTCCCGTGATCCTCATCGAAAATGCGGACCATGCTGCTTTGATGGGAGACTGTGTTAGTCTTTCCAAGGCTAATCTCCAGCTTTGGTTGGGGGTAGGGGAGCCTGCGTCTAGCGGGCTATCAAAAAATCTCTATATACTAAGATGCCTAAAATGCAAATGAGCTCCTTCATTGTTCCCATCAAAAGGACCGCCATATGCCGCGTGATGTATACTTCTTCTACCGGTCTTCGTGCATTGGGTTGAAAGTTCACCCAACGTTCGGATACGGTCTGAATGGGTGCCGAACTTTTTCTGTTAATTTTCCCATTTTTTGTCGCCGAGATATTCCACTTTCATTTTCGCCATCCTCTGGCCTTTGTCTTTCGCCTTTTGTTCTCTATTGTTGTCGTCCGCACGGATAGTCTGCTCTCTTGGTAGCACAGGCAGTTATCGCTCGAGTTGCGCGTGATGGCAGTTGTCGAGGAGAAATTGGTCGCCTCTCCTACCAGGTGAGTTGCTCTTTTCGTGCTTAAAACGTTTCATATATATTTTTGTGTATTTACTTCATCGAATGTGTCCGTTTTCTACTGTTTTGGTCACGATATGTCGAAGTTTTCGGCGATATTCCAAGACCATCCCCCGAGGGTTGATTGCCATTACAGAATGTCGTTCTTTTCATGCCAGGTGAGTCGCTACTTTCGTACAAAACATTTCGACTTGAGTTTGCCAATTAGTCCTCTGTCGCATGTGTGCTTTGCTTACGATTATGAGCTATGTATCTCAATGTTTTCAGCAAAGTCCCACGAACCTCACTCGCAGGACTATCGCCATGACAGTTGCTTCCCATGCTGTTCTAATCTATTCCCTAAATCACCGTGCTTTTCGTGCTAAATTGTTATTAAGTATCAAGGAGAAGTTTACAGTTGTATTCTCTCCTGTTTTAGTGTGTATTTCGCGAGGATATACTGGAGATAAGTGCGATCGTGTTGCTGTTACTTTGGACAGTGCCCTCAAGGTCACAGTTTGCCCTTTGACTTGAAAGGACATATTGTAAGTATTTTCTACCAGGTGAGTGGTTTTCTAACGCTATTAAGATTGGTTTCAAATTGCCTGTCGTTGCTCTGCTCACTGTGTGTAACTTCTATAGTATTTTGGACACTTGTGGTCAATAATGTCAGCGATATTACAATACTTTCACTCCGGGAGTTTCCGCCATGACAGTTCCTCTCCAACACGATTGATGTTCTTCACTTTTGCTGGGTGAATTCAAGCGAACGTTTGTCCCTCTGGTTCAAGGCGAGTCGTTTTGTCATATAATAAGGGTTGTTTCTAGATTGCCTTTATTTTGTCTCTCTACTAAACGGGTTTAATAATGCACAGGTTATATCATTATTTTGGGACGTGAGAGTCCTCGAGCTTCCCTCGGGAGTGATTCGCCATGACACTTCCTCTCCGATTAGAGTGAATTTATTCGCTAGATCGTTGTGGGTCTATTACAACATTGTGATGAAATACTTATTATATGTTTACTGTTGTATTCCTTGCTGGATTGCTATATGTATTGCTTGAATTTAATGCGTTGGTAGATGGGATAGGACATTGTCGTGATTCCTGATGAATTATGGTACATGGGCTGCTGTATATGGACATTGCTGAATTCAGTTGGGCCTAGGATTTTATTTTTTTGTGTAACTGCGATAAGGGTGTAAGTTCTTATGGGTAATATAACTGTTATCAGAAGTTTCCATTCCCCTCAGTTCAGCCATGGAAGCAACTGCTCTGTGTGTTCGATTCTCACTGCCAGTAGTCAAGAAACATCTAAATACGGTTTGTACAGAGATGTCTACAGTGTGTATATTTTATTTGCTAACTGTCCTTCATATTATTCCTATGATGTTTTGGTGTCATTACACTCTTTATTTTGTTGTAGGTTGAAGATAGAAATACGAGGGGATTCCCAACTTGAGATCAGGATCGCAGAAACCTCTCATCCTTTGTTTGCGAACAATAGTGTTTACACAAGGCCACAAGTTTGCAGTTGAGGGCGTGTTTCCGAAGTGGATGGATATCTTGCAATTCTTTGTGGAATTTTGTCTCTTCTCTATAAGGTAAGTGGCTTATTTCATTGACAAGGTTTCAATTTAGTTTTACCAGGATTGTTTTGTTTAGAATGATCACTACTTTGCCAGCTAGACGAGATTTAGTGCGATGTTTTGAGGGAGAGTCCATATGATTGCCTCGGCTCGGGGGTCATATGATCGTGGCAGTTCCTTTCATGTTCACTTGATTTTCGCCTGTGATTTACCGTTTTGTTACTATAGAAGTTTCGGTATAATATTTAGGAGATGCTTACTGTATTATTTACTGATATACTAGGACTTTTATCGTGCTGTTTCTACTTTGTTTTTCCGCGAGATTTTCAATAACTGAATAGTTAGGCCGCTTTGTTTACGTTTGAGCTGTTGTAGGCCACGTCTGCTTAGCTCTTGCGATTTAGGATACACTCATTGTAAGCTGGAGCTAAGACATTATTCAAATTATTCGTTAGATTATTGGACTGTAATAGCTCTCTTTCCCATTCACTTTTCTTGCAGTATTTTGAGGAAAGTGGTACATGTATTCTCTCTAAAACTTCGAGAGGTTGTTCATATTACTCTCAGTCGCCATAGCTGCCGTGGTACACTTTGTATTCTAAATCACTGGGGTATTTATAGTTAAAAGTGCCAAGCCTTATACGGATATTTTATCTACTAATGCGCTGATAATATGTTGTATAGTACCGTGAGTTTTACGGTAGTTGCTTCTTGATTTATTTACACTGATATTGTATTCTAAGTTAGCTTTGTATTCAACACACATAAGTGCCTTATTCACAAGGCTTCATTCAGTATAGTACTTTACTAATTTCCTATGTACTAACAGCAGTCTAACACCCTTTATTTACAACAGTCTATTATTTATGTTCACTATATGTTTTAGTGTTTGGTTGACTTTGTATGTGGGCACTTTGATACTAAATGCTCTTTTCTTGGGAAACCAGCTCTGTGCCTTGCTGAGATGATTTGTTATAGACACCATTAATGACTTCCATAATCATTCTGCACATGATAACATTATTTTTGTTGGTGAAGTAGTTTTGGATAACAAGTATGTGTATTGTGTAGACTTGATTCCTGGAGCCCCGCCATCCAGCCCCCACCTCACTTACCAGTATAAATCATAATCAACTATTATGAGGGGTTTGCTGTAAGAGATTATTATGTATACAAGCTTATGGCACAGTCATACACAATTTTTGAATTTGAAGTCTTTGTGGGATATTCTACAGCATCTGTTAGGAATATTCTTCAGCTCTGATTCACTTGAATTAAACAGGTATCATTAGGCATTGCCATGTCAAAAACCTACTTGAATCTAAATATTATAGGAGTTTGAAAGTGTTTACTATTACTAGGTGTGCCCAACTGATGTCCTTAGACCAGATTTGTGGCAGTATATTACCTGATTGCCTGCCTGTATGATTGTTTCACTAGCCTGTATCATTGTCATATATCAGTAGTTGCCACTAGCATTATCACTTTTGATTTATCATTCTGCATTTTGTGATATGTTGTTAAACTGTTTTATTAGTTACAGCTAGCAACCTTATTTGTATTGTATTGAATAGACATATAAAGCCCCCCTCCTATCTAACACAAACCTATTGTTTAAATTTTATTTGATGATGCAATCTCTAAAATTTTATCACTCATTCTTAAGAGTTAGAACTTTATGTGTTTGACAAGAGTTTAGCATTCACTTACATGATTGTGGCCCATAGTATTGTGACTGTTGAGTATGCTGTAGCCTGCCTGTATGAGTTTTTCACTAGCCTGTATCATTGTCATATATCAGTAGTTGCCACTAGCATTATCACTTTTGATTTATCATTCTGCATTTTGTGATATGTTGTTAAACTGTTTTATTAGTTACAGCTAGCAACCTTATTTGTATTGTATTGAATAGACATATAAAGCCCCCCTCCTATCTACCACAAACCTATTGTTTAAATTTTATTTGATGATGCAATCTCTAAAATTTTATCACTCATTCTTAAGAGTTAGAACTTTATGTGTTTGACAAGAGTTTAGCATTCACTTACATGATTGTGGCCCATAGTATTGTGACTTTTGAGTATGCTGTAGCCTGCCTATATGATTTTTTCACTAGCCTGTATCATTGTCATATATCAGTAGTTGCCACTAGCATTATCACTTTTGATTTATCATTCTGCATTTTGTGATATGTTGTTAAACTGTTTAATTAGTTACAGCTAGCAACCTTATTTGTATTGTATTGAATAGACATATAAAGCCCCCCTCCTATCTAACACAAAACTATTGTTTAAATTTTATTTGATGATGCAATCTCTAAAATTTTATCACTCATTCTTAAGAGTTAGAACTTTATGTGTTTGACAAGAGTTTAGCATTCACTTACATGATTGTGGCCCATAGTATTGTGACCTTTGAGTATGCTGTAGGATTACAAAGGAATAGTATTTTAATTATGAACACTTAGACTATAAAATTCTGAGGTAGTGTTATTGCATAAAGCCTAATTTAGTGCCTAGATGGTACTGAATGATGCTGAAGACTATACATTATGTGTTTCATTTAGTAGTTTATTGTAACAGCCATTTGCGCTACTTAACTACTATATTTATATACTGGAGACAAGCGGTTTTTTTTTGATAGCCCGCTAGACGCGGGCTCCCCTACCCCAGTTACCCGCTGGTCCTGTCAAAATCAATGTGCAAAGTAGCCTTGGAAAGACTAACGCAGTGCCCCATCCAGGTTGCATGGTCCGCATAGTCGATGAGCATGGATGAAACAGCTCGCATAGGATCAAGAGAAAATGACATCATTGGAGCGTGTGACATCCGGCCTTTGCAATGGACAAATCGATTAACATTTGAGAGAAAAAATTTGTGCAAAAATGCTCGGATACCTGCGCTAGGCGATGGGGCTTTAGAAAATGAAGAAGAATGTCCAAAAGCACCATAGCCTAGCGCAGGTATCCGAGCATTTTTGCACAACTTTTTCTCTCAAATGTTAATCAATTTGTCCATTGCAAAGGCCGGATGTCACACGCTCCAATGATGTCATTTTCTCTTGATCCTATGCGAGCTTTTTCATCCATGCTCATCGACAATGCGGACCATGCAACCTGGATGGGGCACTGCGTTAGTCTTTCCAAGGCTAATTTGCACATTGATTTTGACAGGACCAGCGGGTAACTGGGGTAGGGGAGCCCGCGTCTAGCGGGCTATCAAAAAAACATCACTATATACTAAGATGCCTAAAATGCAAATGAGCTAGATCAAACGTTCCGCCCTTCTGGCTATTGGCTGTTTTCCTGAACTGGTCCCTATAGGGATCGGGTTTAGACTGTGCTCCCGTCGTCCTGTCTGTGCCCTATATTTGCAAATAGTTTCGCTTTTATTTTTATATATTTTTTCTTACGAGATATTCGAATTTCTCTTTTTCGACTTTGCTGGCCTTTGTTTACCGCCTTTTGTTCTCCATTGTTTTCGTCCGCAACCACATAAACTCAGTACTATCAGTACAGGTATAGAGGTTGTGTCGTTCGCTCTTGGCAATGGTAGTGGTGGTAAGTATTGTCCTCTTGCTTCCAGGTGAGTCGCTATTTTCGTACAGTAGAGTTTTATTAGAGTTTGCCAACATGTTCTTCGTCGAATATTTGCATTCCCTCCTACTTTCAACTGCGTATTTCAATGGTTTAAGCGAAATCGCGTGACCACCCTCTCTAGCGGGGTTATCGCCATGACAGTTCGCTTCCAAGCCGTTCGAGTCTAATCGCCTATTCCCGTCGCTATACGAGCTAAGTTCTTATCAACTATTGACGAGAAGGTTACTGTTGTATTACGTGCTATAATTCTGCCTATTTTGCTTGCGCTTGACATTTATTTACAACAGAAGATCGGGGTGCGTGCGGTTAGCTTACACTTCGGGGAGTGTCTTTGAGATCATAAATTGCCCTTTGATTCAGAGGAAAAAGTTGTCAGTGTGTTCTACCTGGTAGGCCTCTGGTTTCCTTCTAAAATGCTTTGTTTAACTCTAGATGTATATGCTGTATCGATTGTGCGGGTTTTCTACTGTTTTCGGCTATTTGTGTCGATGGTTTCAGCCACATTCCAACACCTTGCCTCGGAGTTATTGTCGCAATGACAGTTTCTCTCCAAGCATATTGATTCTGCAAGCTACACCAACGTCCTTTCCCAGCTAAATAGTGATAGACCATAATCAAGATGCTTACTGTTCTGTCCCCTCCTAGATTGGAGTCTATTTATTATTTGATTTTGATGTGTGCTTATATTAGGAAGGATAGCGATCGTGTAACTTACAGTTCATGGAGTTTCTTGAGTAGATCTATTCTGCCCTTTGACCTAATGGAAATTTTGTACGTACAGCTACCAGGTGAGTCACCTTTGTCATTAGAAATTGTATCATGTATCTTTGACCATACTTTCTCTGGCGGATGTGCAGTTTAGGGTAACAGCCAAATCGCGTTAAATTCTATATGAAATTACTCCTTACGATGAAGAGAGTACAAACAAACGATAAAAAGTGCGGTTCTACTTACCAATTACTTATTTAGCCTTATTTTTCGCTCGATCAACATTGAAATCCCTTTGTCACCTAAGAAACTTCCGCTCATTCTACAACTAACGCTAACACTAACCCTGACCCTTTCCCTGCACAAAACCCTAACCCTGACCCTAACCCAAACCCAAAGTAATTGGTAAGTAGAACCGCACTTTTTATCGTTTGTTTGTACTCTCTTCATCGTAAGGAGTACTTTCATATAGAATTTAACGCGATTTGGCTGTTACCCTAAACTGCACATCCGCCCTTTCTCTATCCAATTTATACTGTTTGTAGTGCTTTCTGTGCACTTTACTTCAGCGATTTGAACGAGATTCAAAGATTTTCCCTCGGGGGTATTTCGCCATGACACTTCCTCTCGGATCAGATTGATGTTATTCTGTAGATTGTCGTCGTTTTGTATAATATTGTCATGAAAAACTTGCGATATGGTTACTGTTGTATTCTTTGGTAGATTGCTATTTATTCCTTGGTTTAAATGCGTGCGTAGATGAGATAGGGAATCGTTATGATTGCTGGTGAATTTGTGGTACATTGAATGCTGACTTTGTGCACTGCTTCATTCTGTTGGCCCTAAGTGTTTATTAGGCTTCTCTGTGACTTTCTGTTAAGAGTTTAAATTCGTATTGGTAATAGAACTGTTGTAAGGGGTTTGCATTCCCCCTCAGTTGAGTGGAGGAAGTAACTGCTCCATGTGTTTCATTGTCGTTGCCAGTAGTCACTAAATATCTACATGCATTTGTAGAGAAACGTCCAAAGTTTGTATATGTTAATTTTTTTGCTGTTCTCCATATTATACCTATGGCGTTCTGGTATATTAACTGGTTACACTGTTTATTTTGTTGGAGGTTGTACAGAGAAATGCGAGGGGATTCCCAAGTTCATCTCATGATCCCAGAAACCTCTTATCCTTTGTTTGCGAACAATAGTATTTACACAAGACCGCAAGTTTGCAGTTGAGGGCGTGTTTACAGAGATGATGGATGTTTTGCAAGTTGTAGTAGAGTTTCATCACTTTTATACAAGGTAAGTGATTTATTTCATGTACCAGGTATCGATTTAGTGTTGCTAGGATCTTGTGTATAGAATGTTCGATTGTGCGAGTTTTCTACTGTCCTCGGCTATTTGTGTCGATGTTTTCAGCCACAGTCCAACACCTTGCCTCGGAGTTATTGTCGCCATGATAGTTCCTCTCCAAGCAGTTTGATTCTGCTAGCTAACCCAACGTCCTTTCCCAGCTAAATAGTGATAGACCATAATCACGATGCTCACTGTTCTTTCCCCTCCTAGATTAGAGTCTATTTATTATTTGATTTTGACGTGTGCTTATATTAGGAAGGATAGCGATCGTGTAACTTACAGTTCATGGAGTTTCTTGAGGAGATCTATTCTGCCCGGCCCTTTGACCTAGTGGAAAGTTTGCACGTACAGCTACCAGGTGAGTCACCTTTGTCATTAGAAATTGTGTCATGTATCTTTGACCATACTTTCTCTATCCAATTTATACTTTTTGTATTGCTTTCTGTGCACTTTACTTCAGCGATTTGAACGAGATCCAAAGACCTTCCCTCGGGGGTATTTCGCCATGACACTTCCTCTCGGATCAGATTGATGTTATTCTCTAGATTGTCGTGGTTTTGTATAATATTGTCATGAAATACTTGCGATATGCTTACTGTTGTATTCTTTGGTAGATTGCTATTTATTCCTTGGTTTAAATCCATGCATAGATGAGATAGGAAATCGTTATGATTGCTGGTGAATTTGATGTACGTTGAATGCTTAATTTGGGCAGTCCTCTATTCTGTTGGGCCTAAATATGTATAACACTTCTCTGTAATAGACCATCGTATTGGTAATAGAACTGTTGTAAGGGATTTGCATCCCCCCCACATTCTGTCGACGAAGTAACTGCTCTGTGTGTTTCATTGTCGTTGCCAGTCAGTAGTCATAAAATATCTAGATATGTTTGTACTGAAACATCCACAGGTTGTTTTTATTTTACTTGCTAACTCTCTGTCATATTACTCCTATGATATTTTAATGTCCTTGCACTGTTTATTTTCTTGTAGGTTTTATGGAGAAATGCGAGGGGAGTCCCACGTTCACCGGACGATTGCAGATGTCTGTGCCCCCGTTGTTTCACAATAATGGCGGTAACACAAGTTTGTAGTTGACGGCATCGTCGTAATAGTCATACAACACACAACTCGGATTGGAGTTATCATTCAACACAACTATAGTTACAATATAATAGCTACAAATACCATGAATTTTCTCCTACATCATCCCGCACATGATTATTCTGTGTTACAACATACTTGGTACTATCTAGGTGAAGCATTCCTTTTATTATATCAAATTGCACTTATGCAGCCCTAAGCACTACAAGTTCTATTGACAGGTACCTATTCTTTGTACGTAGTGTACATTGCCAGTCATGGTTAATGTATGGCTATCACCCATCACACTTACACATCAGTTGCCTGGGGGGGGGAAGGTCTGACTTAGCGGTGGACCTGGAATTTCCTGCGCAACTCAATTTGCGGGGTTGGGGATGACCTTAGGGGTTGTTGTGTAACTACTCGTGTGAATAGATTACTGTAGACTATTCTTCTAAGCTGCTTCACTATCTCTAACATTCCCTAACAGTAATGACTTCAATATTTCGCTCTATCAAGTAAATGTCATGACGACTCAGTTTCAAGCACTAATAACAGAACAGTTATTTTCCTACGACAACAGAACCCAATGTAGAACAATCTTCAGCTTACATTCCCAATAGCCTGATGAGACAAGTACTACTCAACCGGTTCTTGCACAAAGACAGTCAGCTACTTTATACGCTAATTCCTGCACATTTAATTGCCCGAGGGTCTTAACAATAGCGGACGAGTTGGACGCATTTTCAATCACTAATTAACAGGGGAACGAGAACTTATTAGCGGGGGTAATTCATAGAACATAAACCTTTTCTTTTAGCTTCATTTCAACTTTTACCGCCAATCATTTCAATATCTCTCTCTACGTGCAATTCACTTACCTACATACTCTTAACATAGACACCACTACCATACTACAGTATACATACTACATACCTCACTACACGCCTTTTTTATACGGCCCATACATGTGGAAGGCCAACACATTCTCAGCAATTTTCCTTCTATGCTACACATATGCTCACAAGAACTTAAATATTTAGCAGCTTTGACACTTATGCCTTCTGATGCACTCCTTATAAAACAAGCATGTAACTTAAGACCACAACGCAGTTCCTTTGCCCATCATCTCTACGTCTGTGCCCTGGCTGTTGTTTTCATATTGTGACGGTCTTCCTTCCATTTCTTCATCTTTTTCACTCAGTTCTACCCCTTCCATTCCACCAGTCTCTACTCCTCCTCTTGCTTCACAACCGTCTACGTCTTCCTTCCCCCCTGTTTCTATATTCACTTCAACACTAGCTTTTTCCTTTCCACCTCCGTCTCCGTTTGTCTCACCTGTAACCGGTTCACATTTTTCATTTCTACAAGATTCTCCCTCTATCTCTATCTCATCGATAGGGAAATCTTCCTTCAAGCTCTCCTCCATTTTCTTTCTCTCCTCCATCTCTGTCACCTGCTTGGATACAGTTCCCCACGTCTTCTTCATCTCCTCCACTTCCCGCTGTACCGCATTAACGCTCTGCATTCCCCGTACAAAAGCTTCTCTAGCCACTGCTACTCTCTCCTCCATATATTCCAGTTGCTTTTCGGCTCTCCTTAGCTGAGCTCCCAACTTATTTACATAAATTTTCAATTTTAGCTCTGGCTCCATTCTATTTCACTTCTGACTATTACCACTGATAACACTTATCCATATCCACTCTTTTATGCACTGCCTCCACGGTAATTCCCATCATTGCACACCCCCCTTCCGGCTATGTTTCTACGCTTCATCGTTCGGGAGGTATACTTCTAAAATTTCCGCAGGGCCAGTTATATCACCCTTACTACCTACTCTTTTCACTTACAGATAATTCAATTATACTATACGTCATTTTTATAGACCAACGTTGTTTTAAGACTGCATTTCTTCCGCACTTCTGTACAATCTACCAAAGTGTCCCATCTAGACAGCATCCCTTTTCTCATAGACCAACTCTGCCAGTTACACTACACCTATACCCCCTCCACTGTACACAACCCACTCTCCTTCCGTTTATTCTACCAATTATTCAACTAAATTCACAGTATCAATGAACACTCATAAGACGCCATTTGTTAGTTTTATTTATCTTTTACCATTTCAATATTCTTAACCAACTTTCTTTCGCGACATCATGTGTAACACACTTTAGTTATGTTTGATTTACATACAGTTATTTCGTGTTGTACGAGATCGACAGCCACAACTATTGTGGATAAGCTCAGTATTAACATGTATGTATGTATGTATGTATGTATGTATGTATGTATGTATGTATGTATGTATGTATGTATGTATGTATGTATGTATGTATGTATGTATGTATGTATGTAGGTATGTATGTAGGTATGTATAGTATCTCTGTTCTCAACACACTCATTTTTCTATTCAGTACAAACCATCGCCCTGTTATTCTCCCTTCTTCTCAGACATACCCTGTATACCCCCTGAGACATATCTCCTTATCACACCCTCTGATGGTATACGCTCCCATGATGCATTGCTGTCTAACCTATTCAATACCTTTTTCCTCGTGGTAGTTTAACTGTCCATCATGATATACTTCATCTACGGCTATTCATTCGTAATTCAGTCTTCAGACAGACAATATATTTAAACATATGCCAGGATACCTCTCAACCACAACCACTCATTATCAATGACATTTGGCATCTGACTTAAACGTCCATTTCCACTTACTTTTGCATTTCCCCTTACACATCATTGTACCCACTTTATATCCATTTCCCATCCAACATCCAACATCCGAATTAAGTAAAAATGCGCCCTTACTATCCTAAGGGTGCCTCACACTGTATGACAACTTACCACGGTCATTCATATTACTGCATACTATTTGTAGACTTCCCCCTTAAATAACAATAGATTCTCAATAAATCTCAGACTGATACTACAACTCAACTTCATTCATAAAATCACCCACCCGGTTTCCACCTTTACTTTTTTCAATATAACACTATATTGTTATATTTCATGATAGCTATGACCCGGGCGTCAAGACTATTCCCATCTTAAGCTCACCAACACCTTACAAAACTCACATCCTACCTTAAGTCTGTACACAACCCTCAGCGACAATGGCAGACAAGACCTATACGATCCACTTCAGAGAGAACACAAAGGTACTGTCAACTGTTTTCCTTCATATCTATATCCATTATCATACCTGTATAGACATTGAGATTATTGCATGTTACATATAATTCGTATACAATATTCATATACAATATCAGCCTCCTTTTCCTACCTTTACAAATTACACACCTTGTACCTCATGCTTATTATACATATTGTGCGATCCTTACTTAACTTCACATAGTACCTATTGCGTTGTTCCAAATCCAATGGCAGTACTACAGCCCTTACACACTTTTATGATACTACCTAATATTTCCCTCACCCTTCATATCATTAAACGTTTTCAATTTTTGCCCAACAATTATTTTTCGTAAGTTCATAAGTTTATTGTAAAGTTTTTCTTCACTCTTTCATACGTTTTAGCATTAATATTCCTATGCAGTATATTCTTATGAGCATTTCTCTATATCCCTAACGTTGTAGCTCTCTTCTGTCCTAGGAGCTACAGTGTCCAAGTAATGTCACTGGAAAAGCCCTGAAATGGAAGGTTGCCAAGGCCTTTAGTCTACAGACCAACACGCCGTTCTTCTTGACAGATGAGAAGGGGAACCGATTAGATGACATAACGTAAGCTGCATTACTACCTCTTTCTTAGCAACTATACTCTCACTCCTACACGCGTTACATTACCCATTGCACAGTATGCTCAAGCTAGGCTATGCCATCTTTACCCCCTTCTCTATCAGCATATGCCTCATTATCCGAGTAGACTCTGCTTTACTCTAACATCTTTTATTGCAGATCAACACAAACCTTACACGTTTCTATAAAGAAAAGAAAGAAAAGGACACACAAAAAGTCAAAAAAAACCATCGCAACTCTGCCAAAGACACCGCAAAATATGACCACCAGCAACTGCACTACGACCGCACAGAACGACCGCCCTATAAATATAACTCATAGTAGAGTAGTGTTCCATTTGTAGATAGAATTTAACTTTCACAACATTTCTCGCGCAACGCTGTTCACATTGTTTGCAATTTATTATAGCGAGTTTCTCCAAAGTCCTCTGAAATCTGATAGAGTTTATCACAAATCTACACGTAAAGTCACGCTACGACCTTCATCGGTATACACACCCTACACAACCGTACATTCAACCTCCTTTTCAATACACCTACACCCCACCCCCTAAGCATTGCTACAGGTTGTATCTTCGCATCATATAGACAAGATAACTGTAATCTCTACAAATGATACACACAACCTCTTTATTGATAGTCCATTAGACAACGGCTTATCCCTCCCATTTACCCCCTAAGGTCTTCAACTCACTGTCCAATATTATCTTTACCACTCTCGCTTTCTTCATAACGTTTATCAGTAGTTACTTCCCTAAGAAGTTCCAAAATTTTATCTTATGAGCTCCCAAACATGTTCCGTTTTCCACTTTCACTTTTATATTATTGTAACTATAGCAGACTTCTTTTCGTAATATACTCATATCACCTCACCTGAACGGTAATAAGTGCCCCGGGGCATTCAAGAGTCAACACAGGGTGTCCACTGAGTTGAAGTTGAAATTCCAGCCTAAGGTTTAGACAAACGTGATCTTTGTCCAGCCTTTTGGTCAAAAACAGCAGATTGTTTTCCAGCCATACCATGAATTTTGATATGACATTCCAGCCATCGAAATTGCAGTCCGATTATTATCAGAAAGTATTGCGTGGCCATAAATTTCCAATTTCATTTTCATTTCATTTTTCATGTCATTTTCATTTATTTAAGGAGGGTTGCCCTTCAACAAGTTGATTTTCAAAGGGCCCTCCGATAAAACTATTAATTACAAGATAAGTAGTAAAAAGCTATTAATTTAAAGTACACTGTAAAACCCTATTACAATATTCAGAACCTATTAACAATGATATTAACATGCGAACCTAAATAAAAGAAATAACACGCGAACCCTAAATAAATCAAAATAAAGTAAAACAGCTTTAGATAGTTTTCTTGAAACTATACAAGGAGGTTGGCTGCTTTGACTCGGCTGACAGGCCATTCCATAATTTTGCACCTCTATATGAAAAGCATCTCTGGCCAATACACTGGAATTTCCTATAGACAGTAAATTTCTTCCTGTAAACCACCCCTGGAGGGTAAGAGTTTCCAGGAGCACTTCCACTCAGTCATAACTACAGATGTAGAAAGTTGTGAAAACAACAGAAAGTGAAACATTTGCTAGACATCTTGGTTGTGGGCGGGAACTTTGACCTTTCAGAACTTTACAACAGAATTGACTGCAATTGCATTTTTTACAAAAGATGAGTAAAAACTGTAATTAGACCCAAACATCAAAATTCCAGCTTTTCCAGCCAAAGTAGGAGAAAGCCATATGGTTGTACAGCTGTTCCAGCCAAAGTTTGAAAAAAGGCCCATTTTCCAGCTTTTCCTGCTATTCCAGCTTTTCCAGCCAGAGTGGACACCATGTCAATATCATAGTTCTCCTTTGTCTCCACCTCAAAGCGTAGGGCTGTCTGCTTTCCATCACCTGTCATCTCCTAATTCCGGTAAGCTGTTCTCCTTTTGTCCCATGACTGTCAAATGTCCACGGCGACCCCATACTTTCTGTTTGGGAATGCTAGCAGAGAAGACGGTAGTTGTTTGCGAAACTCACAGACTTCCCTCTTCTTATTATAAGGTGAGTCCTTTATCGTATCACACTTTTCACTTTACCTACGGTTTCTTCACTCCCCACAATACCTGTTTTTCTGATTTTTCGATATGAGTTACATTATTTACAGTATTACCCAGTTGTTTAGTAGTAAACGAAGTTAGGCCATTTTAGGGTAATAGCCGAATTGCCGACAATTCTATACAAAATTACTCCTTACGATGAAGACAGTAGTAACAGACCACAAAACTTACAGCACTACTTACCAATTACTTAGTTCGGATCAGGATTAAACTTTTCTATAGGGTAAAGGTCAGAGTTAGGATAAGCATTGTGTGTAGAATGTATGGACGTTGCTTAATGGACACAGGGATTATGATCTATAATTTATTAGCACTTTCAACTGTCCGTATTCTTACAATCCCCCTTTACTTTCTCTACCACAGAAATATATGCACGAATCAGCTTTTCTTATTTGTATTTGATTGCACTGCCCATTTTAGACACTGCCGAGTAGTAGCGGGTTGTGCATAAAGCGTTCAGTATTTTTCGTTTTACTTTCTCTACTATTAGTAAGTAGAACCGCACTTTTTATCGTTTGTTTCCACTGTCTTCATCGTAAGGAGTAATTTCGTATAGAATGTAGGAGTTATGAACGTCCTAATAACCTCTCTAGCCTCCTATATCCATAACAAGTGATGTTGTACTGAGATCACCACGGTAAATACAATTGTATAGTGTGTGCAAATAAAAGATCTCAGGAACATGGTATATGGCTTATATGCCACATGATGTTAATACGGAATTGGACGTGCGATAATAAGACTAGACTAGAAGTAACATCCATGCGAGTTCAACCTAACGTGGAATTGGAACTAAGACACCGATGATGGGCCGATGTTAACAATCCAGGCAGTTGACATTGCGTTTACCCAATTGTACGCTGTATATTTTCTGGTGGGACAGGGTCGCAGAGTGCAAGATTAGGGTAAATGTTAAATTCAGACGTAGAGGTGGTTAAGTGCAATTTCGACTGCTCGGATGTCCTTGATACCCAATATACAACTCTTTACATTGCACACTTTGTGCTATTTCTGTTGCAGATCAGCAGAGATTCTCCTTTTCTTACCTAAAGTGGAAAAATGTGCTCTATTACTTAGTTTTAGAAGCTAGGCGAGTCCTTCCCCTCATTTATAACAATAGCAGGTCAGAAGAAATGCACTATGTACTTCTCATATGTAGTCAGGACAACACACCTTCCATTTTTAGAAAAAGTCATGCAAACTCAGACAAAATATTCGGCAGGGTGTCTATGAGCCTTGAAATATGAACTATACAGGAAATATGTAATATGTGTACTATGAACAGCTATGAAATAGCGGAACTATGAACCATGACTATGTAATAAAGGGGAGCTACAGAACAGCCTGACGGCATGAAGTCAGAACACCTTGATTAGCGGGTGGACATCTACTGGGCACCCAAGAGTACCTACAACCGTTGCTTTAGTTTACTTCACACACTATAGCCCCCTTCCATGCTATACCCTCGGCTATACATGAGTAACGTAATACTGACTTACTCTTACATACCGTAATTGTAACCCTCTACACGTGCACGTTGCAGATACCAGGGAGGATGGACAATTTCACTAAGTATTGTGGCTATGCATAAGTTTCACACCTCATTTGAACTGCAAACACCAGGGCAGGCACGATATCTTAGGTTACTTTATACTCCATTGAATTACTGAGACAACAGTAATTCCCCGGGGGTCTGGACTAACGATGCCCTGGGTAGATTTTTTCAACAAATTACTAATTCAAGGCGGACATTTACTCAGGACTAAAGAATGCACTGTGAGCCATCTTACATTGTCTATTCTTTTGGCTGTAGTAAGTTACAAAGGTGTTGGCAACTCATTTTCAGCTCTATAGTTTATAGTTGAATGCACTACTCACGCAGCACACAGGGGTTAGTTAATGATCACTAACGATCCACTCATATAGGGCATAGTGGTTCTGCCTATTTTGGCAGGAGGTAAAGTTTCACCATTACCCATTACCCACTATCTACGTATATTTTACGGTTGCTATATATGTGTACTTTATACTTCATTCATATGTTGCACTTACCGACAGTACATGACTTTTGTTACACATTTGTCAATGTCAATGCACGCCAATTTTGCATTATTTTACAATTTTGCAATTTTTCTCAGTTGTTTCATCACTGTATAATGACATCATCAGACATGCTCTGGGGCATGTTCAGTAGCGCATGTTTGAACTCGCTGGTATTCTTTCTACATTCCCCTAACAGATACACAATTTCTTTCATAGTTTACTTACTCAGTGTCCTCCATTCACTTCTAACCCTTTAGTAACTTACCTTTCACATTTATTAAACAACAATTATTAATCTTATCATCACATTACTTTGAGCGCAGATTTGCATATTTGTTGGCGTTAACTGCTTATGTTTTGTGCCATACACACTTTTGTATAAGAAACCACTTTATAAGGACCCTACATGTACAGTACCAACATATTTACAGACCTTAGAGGACACAAATTGTTTATAAGAAGCTGGTTATAAGAAACAGTAGGCTCAATTCTTTGAACATTAAGAAACAACACTACCCACATTGTAAAAGCTACCAAACTTTTTTATATTACTTGCAGTTATAATTTTCCCAGTTGACACTTGACACATTCTTTACACTGAACTGTATATCATAATACTACACTTGACATGCAGTTTCCACTCATTCTCAGTAAATTGTACACTCACGACATTTCCATTTCAATATTTCTCTTGCCTTCAACTTGACATTGATGAAGTTACACATGATTAACATAAACTCCTTATAATACACACATAATACAATTGATAAAAGAGACATCATGTCAAAGGAGACTCTTCAATTTGTTAGGGAGGATACCAACTGTGTCTCAGCTGAGAGGCCCTTCTATAATTTTGCATATCTCTAAGACAATAATATTAGCCTATTTGAGGTATTTTTCTGTCAGTGGAATATTGACAGTTTCTAGAGAACATTCTTTGCAAGTTGTATGGAGCAAGGTTGTTGAGGGACTTAATACACCATTATTTATTGTTCTGAAAATAAGCACATTACTTTTATTTATTTCTGAATGTGAGTGAACTATTTACTTTACCTTAGAAGCACACTTGAAAAATTCATTACGAACGAATTTTAACACAGATGTTACACACGTTTGATACCAAAATGACCAGAACATGTATGAAATTGCCAACCAGCTCCCGACCTTATTTTCTTGCACAAAATGCGTGTATTACAGAACCATTTCCTACGGACCTTTTCAATTTAAACATTTGTTTATCTACAACAGCTCACGAATCAGGAATCGGATTATATTCATTTGCAACCACAACCTTTACTATGCTTCTCTCAACTGTTTCATTGGCATTACCTATCTGTTTGTTCTTAGGCTATACCAAAAAGTACATGTAACACTCAGACCTTCAACATCTTCTTTCTGTCTGTACTAGAATTATAGCACTAACTGTGCAGTGAGAATGACGGACCTATTAAGGAGCTTTTAGTACTGCACAATTTAATCATAGCAGTTCATATAATATGGAACTTTTGAGCCAAGGCCTTAAGTTAATTTCCTTATATAACAACAACCATAAACAAATTATTCACTTACCTGTTCTCAGCTTTGGCTTTTAATACTTCCACCCACTTCCTATAGTATTTTACACCTACATGTGCATTTTATTCATTTAATTTGTGTTCTGTTCTAATTTTGCAATTAATTACACATCATCAAGACCTTCTAGCCCACCAGTCATGACACATTTTACTCCGTATTGTGTCAGTAATGTATAACCCTGAATACCCACACAGCTTAGAGCTTACAAACCAGTGACCTATTGTAATACTGCTCCCAATTGCACTATCCATATCACATTTCACACACCAGCTCCTATCCACACACTTACAGTTCATAGCCATTTCCTGTCATCATTTCAGCCTTCAGTTGTTCATTCCTACTTTTCTTCAATCTACATAAACTGACCACATATACAACATAAGTTCTCCACACTTACTTGCTGGGAAAGACTACAACACAAACCTGTCAATAGGAGAACAAAGCATCTTTTATCCAGTTTATGTCACAACCCTAGAACACTTTTCATCAACACTTAATGTACTCTGTAAACTTCATTACTGGACACAGGTACTGTCACTGCCAATAACAACAATGCAACACAACACCTTTCCACAACAAATCTACCACAAAGAGACATTTCAGTATTTTATTATGTAGACCTTAATACACTGCAGCAACCTTTCTATCCCATGCATGAAACTGTCACAACTAGATACATATACATATTGTGTTTCTTTTCATTTTCAATAATTTTCACTTGTATCTTATTCACATATCTTATTCACATTACAATGGATAAACATATCTCAACCACTATCACTTTAGGTTTTTCCAATGATTATTGGCAGTATATCATCTATTTCCTTTTGAGGAAATTAGTTTTCTGCTGGATTATGATGTACTCCTAACAAACATAGCAATTTTCATGTCATTTTTGCATAAGGGCAAAGACATATAACTACACATTTGGGTAGAAACTGAATTTTTATGCCCCACAGCCCTTTAAAACGAAAATCAGAAGACAACCCTTTATATACTGGTCAGTATATATCTCCACAACATTGAGCACAGCTTCTTGACATCCTTAATTTACATGATTTCATCCCCCTGAACAATTCTCCACAAAATTTCACACCACCTACGTATCCTACAAACTGATTTCAAACAGTTTGAAGTTTTCCCCCACCCCATTACACAGACTTTGACATGACTGACCCCTACACATATTCTCCATAACTTCTCATTTTCTTTATCTCTCTCTTCCATCAGTTCATTCCCACACTCATTTGTCAATCATGCCCCGTTTACGTCGCCTACGCGTTGAGCATAGAAGGAGACGAGACCAACGGCGCAACCAGATGCAACAACGACATCAAGTACAAAATCAAGCTGCACAAGTGAATCATGATCCACCTGTCATTGCTGCAGTGAATGACTTGGCTAATTTGCAGCTCCAGCACCCAGTTGCTAATCCTCCCATTGCACAGGGAGGACAACAGCCAAACCTTCTGCCAGAAGATGATGCCATTCACTTACCAGCACCACACCATATTGGTGACATGAACAATAGATGTCCACACTGTGGGGCCAAATATTTCCAGGAAGAATGCAATGCACAACACATCTTCACCAGATGCTGTTTCCAGGGAAAAGTCACCTTGCCACCACTTCAACTCCCATCTCACAACATTGTAGAGCTGTACAATGGTGACACACCACATTCCCGACACTTCTTGGAACATATTCGCCATTATAATGCTGCAATGTCAATGGCTTCTTGGAATGCAGCACTGACTGAACATGCTGGTAGGGGACCAAGAGTTGTAACAATTCATGGACAGGCCTACCATCTCACAGCTGCACAAGAAGCTCCACAAGGTCAGCCAGCACAGTATGCACAGTTGTACATCCTTGACACCAATGAAGCAATGCAACAGAGGATCAATGATCCACGTAATCACAACCTTCGGCCCGAAATTATGCAGCTTCTACAAGATGAACTACTTGCTGTCAATCCATATGCACGACAATATCACAATATGGGTCATATCCTTCAACAGGAAAGGCAACTTGCTGCTGCAAACAACCAGCCTGTTCGCCCTGTCAAAATGATCATTGCAACACGACCATTTCAAGACAGGCGATATGCTAATCCCACTACAACAGAAATTGCAGCAGTCTATGTTGGACATGATGGTGCTGCACCCAATCCAGCTGACCGAGATCTTGAAGTGTATCCCGCTCAACCCAATGCACCAAACACAGTCAAGATCAAGGTGACTTAGATGTATTCCTCCTTAAGAATTCGTGACACCTATTTTATTAGTTGACCTTGCCTTAGTAATGATCAATTATTCACTATATTCTTCCCTTTCACTACCCTTCAATTTCACCTCAAAACATTATTGAATGATACCCATGTACAGCAAGATATTGAATTATATTTTCCTGGTTGAATTGTTTTCCTCAGATTATTGTAATATACTGTTTGTTGTTCTTGTAAATGTTATGAACTTACATTAATTATTTTAACTCATCTTCAATTCAAGGCAACATCACCAAATGCCGACCCATTGACTTACCCCTTGCTGTTCTTCCATGGAGAAATGGGCTGGAGTGTCAACATTCAAAGACATGTTGCAGCCAATGAAAGACAGCGAGATGTAAGACGCAGAGCACGGCTCACATTAAATGAGTTCTATGCTTTCAGAATTGCTGTGCGTGACAACCTCTCCACCATTCATCTTTCCCATCTATTGCTTCAGCAGTACCTGGTTGATGCATTCACAAAAATAGAGGGAAATGAATTAGCCTACATCAGATCACACCAGCTACAACTGCGTGTTGAATCGTACCAAGGCTTGATGGATCATTTAGGCAGACGTGCCCAAGCTGAAGATGTGAATGTAGGTCGCATCATCATCCTACCATCAAGCTTTGAAGGCAGTCAACGAAACATGTACCAAAAGTACCAAGATGCGACGACAATTGTAACAAAACATGGAAAACCAGACATTTTCCTCACAATCACAGCAAACCCAAAGTGGCCTGAGATTCAGGAGAATTTACTTCCACATCAGACTGCAAGTGACAGGCCAGACATTGTCAGTCGTGTCTTCCACTTAAAACTGAAGGAACTTCTCCACAATGTTCTTGAGAGTCATGTACTGGGACATGTGACTGCATATGTGTATACAATTGAGTTTCATAAAAGAGGTTTGCCACATGCACACATGGTCTTATTTCTAGCAGATGCTGACAAACCACGAACAGCACAAGATGTTGATCGGATGGTATCTGCAGAAATTCCAGACCCACACTTGCAGCCAGACTTCCATGATACTGTGAAGAGACACATGATGCATGGCCCTTGTGGTGACCTGGACCCTCATTCTGTCTGCATGGAGAATGGGGGATGCAAGAAACATTTCCCAAAACCTCTCCAACCACAAACAGAATTCAGTGTCAATGGATATCCACTGTACAGACGACGTGGGCAACATAGGGCACAACTGCGTCGCCACACAGTGAACGACTCATGGGTTGTACCATACAACCCTCACTTACTCATGAAGTTCAATTGCCATATGAATGTGGAGGTTTGCACAACTGTCAGGAGTGTCAAATACATCTTCAAGTATATCCACAAAGGCAATGATGCTGCACATGTCGAAATTAGACAGAACTATCTCAGCCATGATGAGATTTTGCACCATCTCAATGCACGCTATGTTGGACCACACCAGGCAGTTTTCAGACTCATGCAGTACAAGATGCATGACAAAAGCCACATCATCATCCGGCTTGCAGTTCACCTCCCTCTGCAACAGAATGTATGCTATCAAAATGGCAATGAACAAAGGGCTCTTGACCGTGGGCAGAACACAACATTGACAGCATTTTTCAAACTCAATCAAGAGGATGTGAATGCACGTCAATATTTGTACCACGAAATTCCTGAGCATTACACATTCAACCAACAAGGGAAGAAATGGACTCGCAGACGACGATCAACTGCACCAATCATCGGTCGAATTTATCAAGTTCAACCTTCCGATCCACAACGATTTGCTCTTCGCTTACTCCTCCTACACCGGACAGGAGTGACATCATTTGAAGACCTGAGAACAGTTAATGGTCACATCCATGCAACATTCAAAGATGCAGCAAGAGCAATGGGGTTGCTTGAGGATGACACCGAACACAGGCGCTGTTTGCAAGAGGCTTCAGTAATGAACATGCCCTCACAAATGCGCCAGTTGTTTGCGACATTGTTGGTGTTTCAAACTCCATCAGACATCAGAGCCCTGTTTGAGGAATTCAAAGAAGCTATGTGTGAAGATTACATCAGACACGACCAACTCCATGACCCAGAAGCCACATTGCAGGACAGACACATTCACCTCTGTCTCTGGACCATTGATGCATGCCTCAGGGTTCATGGTAAGTCAATTTCAGATGTTGACTTTTCTGATCTTCCACATCTTCCTGCCAATTTCATCCATCCACAAAATCAGAATGAACACATTGACATTGTTCGTGAATGGCAGCTGGGTGAGCAAATGCTCCAACAACTCAACATTGATCAGCACCATATTCATGACACCATTGTCGATGCCATAACAACAAATTCTGATCAGAATTGCTACTTCGTGGATGGACCAGCTGGCACAGGTAAGACCTTTCTTTATAACACTGTAGTTCATAACCTTCAGGCTTTAGGAATAAAGGTGAAATGTATGGCATATACTGGGATTGCCAGCACATTGCTCATCAATGGAGCAACTGCACACTCTACATTTCAAATACCTATTCCCTTATTGCCTAATTCTACGTGTAATATAAAAAGGCAGAGTGCCAGAGCTAGCATTCTAAGGGAGACAACAATCTTTATCTGGGATGAAGCATCAATGATCCCTGCAAATGCATTAAAGGCTGTTGATGTCCTTCTCAGAGATATCACCCAGGTTGATAGACCATTTGGGGGTAAATTCATGTTTCTTGGAGGTGATTTTAGACAGGTTCTACCAGTTGTTCCCAGAGCAGGTAGAGAACAGACTGTTCGCCAATGCATCATCAATTCACACTTGTGGTGTCACTTTCGTCGATTCCAACTGGTGACAAACATGAGAGCTGCTCGAGATGATACATACAGACAGTTCTCTGAATGGCTTCTCAGACTTGGCACAGGTGATGAACCACATGATGCAAATGATCAAGTCAACCTTCCAGACGAGATCATGACAGAATCACTGCAAACCATGATCAACTTTGTTTACCCACCACTTCAACCTGGTGATGTGGATCTCATGCAAGATCCTGTATACATGTCAGAGCGCTGTTGCTTAACGCCATTGAATGAGAATTCCCATCACATCAATGATCTCATTCTACAGCAACTCCATGGACCAGTGCACACTTACCTGAGTACAGACAGAGTAGTCACTGATAATCCAGAGGAAGCAGCAGCATACCCAATGGAGTTCCTTAATGCACAAACTCCCAGCGGACTTCCAAAGCACAAACTGGAGCTTAAGGTACAGTATTAGTAGCTTTTAGTATCATTGTTTATCTTGATGCTTTCATCACACTTTTTCTACATTTCTATCATTTATATCTCCACTATTGTATCTAATACCCTACTTCCCTCTTTTGCATGGCTAATATTCCCACATGTAGCACACCGTATTCCTTTCCTATTTATGTCCACAGCTATGACTATCCCTTTTAGTGAGTGATACACACAGTTCTGTATTTCCGTGCCAAATTTGCTACTATATTTTCAACTACTATCTACAGTTGGATCATATCTGGGATATGTTGTTTTACCTTATATGTCCCACATAAAAACCATCCTTATTTTCCATATGTTTATCATGTTAGGTTGGTGCTACCATCATTTTGTTGCGTAACATCAATCCAAAAAAGGGACTCTGTAATGGTACCCGTCTCATTGTTCGGGACTTGCAGCAACATGTGATATGTGCAGAAATCATCACAAGTGAGCACAGAGGTCAGTATGTCATGCTACCAAAGATAGCACTGTCATCACAAGAGTCTGCTCTGCCAATCAACATTGTCAGGTGCCAATTTCCTGTCAGACTTGCATACTGCCTTACAATCAACAAGGCACAGGGACAATCATTGAGGTATGTTGGTGTTTACCTTCCTAAACCTGTGTTTAGCCATGGTCAGTTGTATGTGGCAGTGTCCAGAGCAAAATCATTTGCTGGCCTCAAAGTCTTCACATCAACTGGTAGACGTACACACAATATTGTTTACCGTGAAGTCCTCACATAAGCATCATTCAACATGATGCCATATCATCTTGTGGTGTTCTCCATACAGTGACTGCATGCACCACCCCAAGCCCTGGCTTATGACTCTAGCCTCATCTTTTAACTCTCTCTATCTTTCTTAACCTGTTAGTGAGGGTTGTTGGAAACAGGTTGAACTGTTTAGAGGGTACATCAAGGTGTCTTCGTTCATCTTCAAATGATCACTCGCTCTCCACATTGTGTCTGTGCATACTCAAGTATACCAGTCAGTTCACCACTGTTTACAATACGAGCTCTATATCAAAAGAAATTTAGTGGCCTTCCACTGCCTGCAGTCTAAACTTTTACCATAGATTCATTTCTGACAGTTATCCTTAAACTTAATTATGTATTACTCAATTTTTTAAACCTATTAGAACCACATACAGTTACCACTGTTATTGTGGTTGTTTTTACCTAAACTTATTCACTAACAAGATATATCAGAAATCATACATAATTATAGCTAATAATTTAATGCCTGACTATCCACAAGGATTATCCCCAGATAATAAGTGATGTGCATTGCAAAGTGCCATTGTCACTATCAACATAATTTAAGTTGCACTGTCATATGCTTAGAGTACAAAACACATTTTGATAAGGACTGTCAGTGCAGACTATCTGTTTCTATTTCATGCTATGCTCCTACACAATAGCAAGTACTGTTAGCACAGGGTACTTTAAGTCCCATAGAACAGACTGTTACTTGAGTATACTGCATTCACCGCGGTCAAGAGCAGATGGATCCTTGCAAGCATATACCATGGTATGTTTGTAGCTCACAGCCTTTGCACCTTCATGCCTATGCCATTTCATACATTGTATGTTTGGCAAACGTGAGCACCACATGGATCTATCATGTGATCTGCAGTGATACATTACAGACCACCACTGCATATGCCAGGCAGCATGAACAGCCTTTACTCTGCCATGACTCTTTCTGGCTGACCGATGCATTGATGTACTTACCTAGAGTCATCATCGCACAGCTTTTGAATGCAGTACTGCACATACTTTAGGAGGTATGATCACTTTTATAGTGGATTCATTAGCTTGAATCTCATCTCATCTTAGCATTCATATGTTCGTATGTTTGCCCACTTGAGCTCTGAGATTCAGTATGTGATGGCCCACATTGGTGCACCATGTACCAAGGTGCATGCAGTTATCTGTAAAAGACTTCCATTGCGACCAGATAGATGTCACCCGTAAGTATACATGGTATGTATAGTCATTACATTTGTATGAAACTTTATGTCACATAAACTTTACAGTCACATTTGCCAACACTTATGCCCTACTGTCTCCATTCACTATATCATCTGAAAGTAACTGATTACTATGACAGTTCATGTGCCCATTCATATTCAATTACCATAGTATGCTTATATACATTTCAATACTCATATCACATTTATGCACAGATTTAAATACCCATTACAACATTCATCTTTAATGGTTTTTATTGCATAGATTGACTTTATTTTGTGCTACTAGATTCACTTTCTTTTCTGCTACTATTCCAATAGCACTGACTTGAGTGTGTAAACACATTCAATGTCAGTTCCATCACAGCAACAGTCTGTGCAAGTATGATTCATGCATATATCAGCTGGTAACCACTCACAGCATATTGATATTATGCTTCTCCACTTGCACACAACCTTTCACCATCAGTTGCGTCTAGCACCTCGGTGTTATGACGACAACATGCTGTTCGCCTACTGCCACAACACGTTTTTCCCAAACATGGATGCAACCTTGACATGGTGTTTGGGCTTTGCACCAATGCATCCAACAACAACCAAATATTTACAACTACCATCAGTTACCTTTATCCATCATTCTGCACATGATGATATCATTTTACAGCATCAGTTAACATTACTTTTGTACTATATTATAGTATTCTTACATACTACCTTCTGTGTTACCAGCTGATTACTATATTGATTGCACACTATCTTCCATTTATCCACATGGCCCTAGCAGACTGTACTGAGTGTATTTCCACCTACGCAAAAAGTACCAATTCAAACATGCCCTTCATTGCCTGTCTCTTAACACCTCTCTTGGCACTCATAGCACATAACATTATAATTAAGACTAGCGTTTTTAACTGATAGCCTGCTAACGCGGGCTACCCTACTCCAGTTACCCGCTGTGCCAGTGACAATAAAGTTGCAAGTTAGCCTTGGACAGACTAACGCCATGGACCCTCTCCACCACACATTCTGGACTTTGCATGTACACAGACCAAATGGTTCGCAATGGATCATGGGAAGGTGACGTCATTGACCTCTGTGAAGGAGCACGTGACACAACAGTTCACAATGGATCATGAGAATGTGACATCATGGATCTCTGCGAAGGAGCACATGATCACAATGAACAACAAAGTGGCAACAAAAATTGCGAGAACAAATTGTGCAAAAAATGCTCGGATACCTGCGCTAAGCTATGGGGCTTTAGAAGATGAGAAAGAAAGAGAAAAAGCCCCATAGCCTAGCGCAGGTATCCGAGCATTTTTTGCACAATGTGGTCTCGCAATTTTTGTTGCCAATTTGTTGTTCGTTGTGGTCATGTGCTCCTTCGCAGAGATCCATGATGTCACATTCTCATGATCCATTGTGAACTGTTGTGTCACGTGCTCCTTCACAGAGGTCAATGACGTCACCTTCCCATGATCCATTGCGAACCATTTGGTCTGTGTACATGCAAAGTCCAGAATGTGTGGTGGAGAGGGTCCATGGCGTTAGTCTGTCCAAGGCTAATTTGCAACTTTATTGTCACTGGCACAGCGGGTAACTGGAGTAGGTCTCTATATACTAAGATGCCTAAAATGCAAATGAGCTCCACCATTGTTCCCATCAAAAGTACCGCCACTTGCCGCGTTAATTATACTTAAAGTAGGATCTTCTCCTGATGACCACCAGACGTATGTAGCAGGTCGCACCCGGTCTGAATACGCTCCTTTTTGAGTTTTGTTATATTATCTAGAGTTTTTTCCGAGTTTTTCCACTTTCTATCTTGCGATTTTCTGCCCTTTGTCTTTCGCCTTTTGTCCTCCATTGTTGTCGTCCGCATGGATAGCCTACTCTCTTGGTAGCACTGGCAGTCCTCACCCGGGTTTCACTTGATGGCAGATGTCGAGGAGAAATTGGTCGCTTTTCCTACCAGGTGAGTTGCTCTTTTCGTGCTTAAAACGTCTCATATATGTTTGCGTGTATTTACTCCCTCTAATGTGTGCGTTTTCTTCTGTTTTGGTCACTTTATATCCTAGGTTTCCGTGATATTCCACAACCATCCCCTGCGTGTTAATCGCCATTACAGTTCAAGAGCCAACTCGTGGAAAATTTCGTTCTTTTAATGCTAGGTGAGTCGCTACTTTAGTACAAAACATCTCGACTTGAGTTTACCAATTTGTCCTTTGTCGCATGTGTGCCTTGCCTACGATTACGAGGTATGTATCTCAATGTTTTCAGCGAAGTCCCGCGAACCTCTCTCGCTGGATTATCGCCATGACAGTTGCTTCCCATGCCATTCTAATCTATTCCCTAAATCACCGTGCTGTTCGTGCTAAATTGTTCTTAAGTATCGAGGAGAAGTTTACAGTTATATTCTCTGCTATTGTAGTGTGTATTTCGCGTGTATATACTGGAGATAATTGCGATCGGGTAGCTTTTAATTTGGACAGTGCCCTCAGGGTCACAGTTTTCCCTTTGACTTGGAAGGACATATTGTAAGTATTTTCTACCAGGTGAGTGGTTTTCTAAAGCTATTAAGTTTGATTTCAAATTGCCTGGCTTTGCTCTGTTAACTGCATGTAATTTCTATAGTATTTTCGACACCCTATGTTCACTATTGTCAGCGAGATTACAATCACTTCCCTCTGGCATTTTCCGCCATGACAGTTCTTCTCCAAAACGATTGATGTTCTTCGCTGTTCCCGGGTGACTTCAAGCGAACTTTCGTCCGTCTGGTACCAGGTGAGTCGTTTTTTCATTTAATAAGGTTTGTTTTTAGATTGCCTTTATGTTGTCTGTCTACTAATCGGGTTTAATATTACATAGGCTATATCATTATTTTGGACAGCGAGATTCCTCAACCTTCCCTCGGGAGTAATTCGCCATGACACATACTCTCCGTTCAGATTGAAGGTATTCTCTAGATCGTTGTGGATCTTTTACAACATTCTGATGAAATACTTATGATATGTTTACTGCTGTATTCCTTGCTGACTTGCTATATTTATTGCTTGAATTTAATGCGTGCGTAGATGGGATAGGACATTGTTGTGTTTCCTGATGAATTGTGGTACAGGGGCTACTGAATATGGTCATTGCTGAATTCAGTTGGGCCTAGGTTTTTGTTCTTTTATTTGATTGTGATAAGGGTGTAAGTTTTTATGGGTAATATAACTGTTATCAGAAGTTTCCATTCCCCTCAGTTCAACCATGGAAGCAACTTCTCTGTGTGTTTGATTCCCATTGCCAGTAGTCAAGAAACATCTAAATACGGTTTGTACAGAGATGTCCAAAGTTTGTGTAATTTATTTGCTAACTGTTCTTAATAGTATTCCTATGCTATGTTGGTATTCTTACACTCTTTATTTTGTTGTAGGTTGTAGATAGAAATGCGAGGGGATTCCCAACTTGAGATCACAATCGCAGAAACCTATCATCCTTTGTTTGTGAACAATAGTATTTACATAAGGCCGCAAGTTTGCAGTTGAGGGCGTGTTTACAAAGCGGATGGATATCTTGCATGTCTTCATGGAATTTCGTTCCTTTTCTCTAAGGTAAGTGGCTTATTTTATTGACACAGTTTGATTTTAGTTTTCCCAGGATTGTTTTGTGTAGAATGGTCGCTACTTTCCCAGCTAGACAAGATTTAATGCGATGTTTTGAGGGAGATTCCATGCGATTGCCTCGGGGGCCATATGATCATGCCAGTTCCTGTCATGTTCGCTTGATTTTCGCCTGTAAAGTAGCTTTTTGTTATTGCAGAACTTTCGGCATAGTATTTAGGAGTTGCTGACTGTAGTGTTTACTGATATACTAGGACTTTTAGCGAACTGTTTGTACTTTGTCTTTGCGTGAGATTTTCGCTGAAGTATACCTGAATAGTTAGGCCGCTTTGTTTACGTTTAAGATGTTGTCAGTCACCTCTGCTTAGCTCTTGCTTTTTAGGATACACTTATTGCAAGCTGGAGCTAAGATATTATTCAAATTATTCCATAGATTTATGGAGTGAATAGCTCACTTTCCCGTTCACTTTTTTGCAGTATTTTGAGGAAAGTAGTACGTGTATTCCCTCTAAAACTGTGAGGGGCGTTTCACATTACTCTCAGTTTCCAAAGCTGATGACTTGCTTATTCCCAGTAGTACACTTTGTAGTCTAAATCACTGGGGTATTTATAGTTAAAGGTACCAAGCCTAATACGGATATTTTATTTACTAATTCACTGATAATATGGTGTATAGTACCGTGCGTTGTCCAGTAGGTCCTTCCTGATTTATTTGGAGTGATAGTGTATTCTAACTTAGCTTTGTATTCAACGCACTTAAGTAGCTTATTCATGAGGCTTTATTCAATATAGTACCTTACTAATTGCCTATGTACTAACAGCAGTCTAACACTGTTTATTTACAACACTCTAATATTTGTGTTCACTATATATTTTAGTTTTATTTTGGTTGGATCTGTATGTGGGTACTTTTCTGCTAAATGTTCTTTTCCTGGCAAACCAGATCTGAGCCTTGCTGAGATGATTTGGTATAGATACCATTAATGATTTTCATAAATCATTCTGCACATGATAACATATTTTTAGTGGGTCAATTGGTGTAAGATAACCAGCACTTTTATTGCGTAGACTTGATTCCTGCAGCCCCACCTTCCAGCCCTCACCTCAATTAACAGTAGTCTTCATAATGAAATATTATGAGGGGCTTGCTCTAAGAGATTATTATGTATGCAAACTTATGTGACATTCATACACAGTTTTTGAGTTTATGTCGGTGTTGAATATTCTAGACCATCTGTTAGGAGCATTCCTCAGCTTTGATGCACTTGAATTAAACAGTATCATTAGGCATTGCCTTGTCAAAAAACCTACTTGAATCTAAATATTAAAGCAGTTTGTAAGTGTTTACTGGGTGCGCCCAATTGATGTCCTTAGACCAGAGTTGTAGCAGTATATTACCTGATTGCCTGCCTGTATGACTTTTTCACTAGCCTGTATCACTGTCAGATATCAGTTATTACCACTAGCATTATCACTTTTGATATATCATTCTGCATGTGGTGATATATTGTTAAAGAGTTGTATTAGTTACAGCTAGCAACTTATTTGTATTGTATTGAATAGACATATAAAGCCCCCCTATCTAACACATAACTATTCTTTTAAATCTCATTTGATGATGCAAGCTCTAAATCTAATCACTCATTTTTAAGAGTTACACCTTTGTGTTTTTGACAAGAGTTTACCATTCACTTACATGATTTTGGCCTATAGTATTGTGACCTTTGAGTATGCTGTAGGATTACAAAGCAATAGTATTTTAATTTTGAACACTTAGACTATAAAGTTCTGAGGTAGTGTTATTGCATAAAGCCTACTTTAATGCCTAGATGGTACTGAATGACGCTGAAGACTATACATACTGTGCTTCCTTTTGTAGTCTAATGTAGCACTAATGTATCATTAGTCATTGCCATGTCAAAATACCTACTTGAATGCCTCAACCTAGATATTATAGCAGTTTGCCACTGATTACTGGGTGTGCCTACTTGATGTCCTTAGAACAGAGTTGTAGCAGTATATTACTTGATTGCCTGCCTGTATGCTTTTTGTCACTAGCCTGTATCACTGTCAGATATCAATTGTTGCCACTAGCATTATCACTTTTTGATATATCATTCTACATGTGGTGATATGTTGCTAACCTTTTGTATTAGTTACAGCTAGCAACCTTATTTTTATTTTATTGACTAGACATATAACCCCCCCCCCCTATATCTAACACAAAACTATTCTTTTAAATTTCATTTGATAATGCAAGCTCTAAATCTTATCACTGATTTTTAAGAGTTACAACTGTGTGTTTTTGACAAGAGTGTACCATTCACTTGCATGGTTTTGGCCAAAATATTGTGACCTTTCAGTGTGCTGTAGGATTACAACGCAATAATATCTTAATTTTGAACACTTAGACTATAAAATTCTGAGGTAGTGTTGTTGCATAAAGCCTACTTTAATGCCTATATGTTACTGAATGATGCTGAAGACTATACATTACTTGTTTCCTTCAGTAGTGTATTGTAACAAACATTTGCTCTACTTAACTACTTTATTTATATACTGGAGACTAGCGGTTGTTTTTGATAGCCCACTAGACGCAGGCTCCCCTACCTCAGTTACCCGCTGGCCCATTCAAAATGAATTTGCAAATTAGCCTTGGAAAGACTAACGCAGTGCCCCATCCAGGTTGCATGGTCCGCATTGTCGATGGGCATGGCTGACAACGCTCGCATTGGATCAAGAAAAGATGACATCATTGGAGCACATGACATCCGGCCTTTGCAATGGACAAATCAACTAAAATTTAAGAGAAAAATATTGTGCAAAAATGCTCGGATACCTGCGCTAGGCTATGGGGCTTTAGAAGATGAAGAAAAATGTCCAAAAGCCCCATAGCCTAGCGCAGGTATCCGAGCATTTTTGCACAATAGTTTTCTCTTAAATTTTAGTCGATTTGTCCATTCCAAAGGCCGGATGTCACACGCTCCAATGACGTCATCTTTTCTTCATCCAATGCGAGCGTTTTCAGCCATGCTCATCGACAATGCGGACCATGCAACCTGGATGGGGCACTGCGTTAGTCTTTCCAAGGCTAATTTGCAAATTCATTTTGAATGGGCCAGCGGGTAACTGAGGTAGGGGAGCCCGCATCTAGCGGGCTATCAAAAACATCTCTCTATATACTAAGATGCCTATATGCTCATTTATGCCAGACCAATAACAGGGCTCGATTTGTACCAGGTGATTCTCCAAGATCAAAGGGGCCTGCAGGTAGCGCGTGAAATTATCTATTCCTGCCGGGTGCGGGGGCTAGAGCTGAGATTTGTTTCGAGGGTCGATGCAGGTGTTCTACTTTGTACATATGGTGAGATTCTAATTTTATCTGTTTGTTTCGCCGAGATATTCGACTGTCTGTGAGACCTTATGGGAGCCTTTGTTTGCCTCTATTGTTCTCCATTGTCTTCGTCCGCAAAGTTGACCAGCTCCCAGTACCACGTGTGCTCTCACAAACTGATGTCGATCCTCGCGGTATTGGAGAGGTGGTTACTTTTCCCTCAGGTGAGTAGCTGTTGTCGTGCCAAAAGGGTTGATTCGTAGTTTGCAGTGATTCCTTCCACAGATGTATGCGTAGTCTATGGGTTTCAGCAACCTGTGGCGTTGATTTCAGCCAGATTGCACTGTTCTCCCTCATGCGACTATCGGCATGACAGTTGAGTATTTGCCTCGAGGAGACTTTCTGTCTTTGCTGCAGGTGAGTTGTCGTTTTTGTTATACCTTCTAATTTGATGTATGTTCTAATGTGTTTTCTTCCTCGGATCTACGCATTTTTTACTTTCATCGGGTGTTTATTTCCAAATTTTCACCCGGTTTGCAATACCTTCCCTCGGGGGTATTTCGCCATGACAGTTTGCCACTTTAGGTAGTGTTTGCAAGGTGGAGATTTATGTAGTGAATTCGAGGAGAAATTTGTCTGTATTCGGCTAGATAATTCTTTGGTTTATGTGTGAGGGTATCGGTTTATATTTGCCCCTTTATGTCCTTTCTTGATTGTATGCCTTTGCGAAGTTTGTCTGAGATGTACCTATTTTGAGCAAATTCGCACGAGATTGCATGCATGGTATGTTGGTGGTGCCAGATTCGTTCAGGCCCTGTTGATTTTCGTCGCTAAATAGCCGTTGTTTTTCTATCAACGTCTGGTGCAATAGTTTTCCCATGCGTGCCGTCATGAGCGAGGGGTTTTCTCAGTGATTTTCATGTCGTTTTACTTTGAGGGGTTTTCCGAGATCAGTTTCATTTCAGACATAGCTATCACGGCGGGGCAGTAGATTCTGAAATTGTACATGCTATAAATCGCTGTGGAATCTACTACAATGTCCGTGAATTTTTAATAGTTGTAACCCAGTTACGTGTTGCTTCTAGAATGAATACATTTGTGGGGTACTGGATTCTTACGAGCATTTGTGTTAATTGTGCTCAAGTATATACTCTGACGTGTTTATATCGTACTTGCTAAGGATGTTTGATATAATCCCCCTACCTTTTCAGTGTAAGTGAGTTTCGATTTTGTTGTAGATGGTCGTGTGAAAGTTGATATGTTCCTGACGTTATCTTACGATAGCAGTTCTTTTGTTTCCGAACAATACACATGACCGCATGTTCGTGGTTGAGGAGTTTCCACAGATGGGATTGTGCTGTTGGCATTGCAACTGAACTTCAATGCGTTTTTCTACATGGTAAGTCGCCTGATTTCTTTCAAAAGCTTCGAGTTGGTTTTACCAGTGCTTTTATCCTTAAATGTGTGTGTTTGATAGGTCTACATATGGTGTAGCGGACTCTTTTCATGGAGATTCTCTCTGTTTGCCTCAGCGCTGTGTCACACATGCTATGTTCCAGTTCCATTGACTTTTCCTTCACAAAGTCACTGTGATATTGCTCTTATAGTTTGATGCAACTATTCACAAGCTATTAACAGTAATAGTCCTTGCTGGACTGAGATTTAGTATTCTTATTGGTGCTTAATTTAATGGCAGAAAATGAAGTATCATCACAGTCATCCTTAGGCATTAGCAAAATTGTTGATTTTATTTCTCATTCGCCCATTTAACCGTGCAAGCATTGAAGAATGGTTACTGGTTTGCCGCTAAGACGATATTTATTAATGATCATTTATGAGTGATTTAATAATTGTGTTTCTTGGGCGTTATCGGCAAGCCATTTCTCTTCAGATTCGCTTGATTTTCGCTACTAAATTGCCGCTGTGCCACTGCTAACGTTTACCTCTGCCTACTTCTGGTATTCATAAGATCCTAGAGTATTATACCCTGACATACTAGGAGTTTGTACCGTGCTCTTGCCATTTAGTTTAACTCATATGTAGGACTTCAGGATATCTCAGAAGTAGGCCGTTTTGTTTACGTTTTTAATGTTGCTATTCAATTCTAATTAGCCCTTAGCTTTTACCATGCAGTCATTCCAATCTAAAGCTAAGCTGTTGTTCAATGTATTCTTTGCAGCATTGTAGCTAAATAGCTGTACATTCCCATTTTGTTTCATTCCAATATAATAGGGAATGTTTTGTATATGTATTTAGTACCCCATACATGAGACATTACTCTATATATTACCTCTGTATTTAGATCTGGTTCATAGTTGTTTCAGTGTATATAGTAGTGTTATTTTTGTGTAGTCAAGGTCCATTGTCCTGTTATGATGACTTTGTATTTACTGGGAGAGATGCCCCTTTCAGTCTGAGATCACATGTTACAAATACCATGTCTGATGTCCATAGGTCATTCTGCACATGGTGATATAGATTTCAGGAATGAGTAAGTAGTAGCTAGCAACATCATGTGTATTGTCCCCTTCATCCCCCCCCCTCCAACTACTATTGTTTGCTAAAATCTGATTTCGTGATTCATGTTGTACAGTGTATCACCAATTCATGCAATAAGCACCTCTGCAGTTATTATATGAGGGTATAATATATATTATGTATGTGATAGTATTTTAATTCTATGAACATAAGCTATGATGTCCTCTGAGGTATTAAAATTGAATAGTTGCTAAGTTTTGATGCCTCTAGCACAATATTATATGAGATTGTAAGATAATAATATACCAAATGAAAGAGACAATCTTGCATTTAAATTTGCATGCAAACCTTTATCTATGACACAGTGGTAATGATTAGACGTTATTTGTATCCACAAGTTGACAATTGAATATAGTAGTTAAATTAAAATGATGATGATGATGATGATGATGATGATGATGATGATGATGATGATGATGATGATGATGATGATGATGATGATGATGATGATGATTATGATGATGATGATGATGTTTAGGAGTCAGTAAATTCAATCACCACATGTATTCATTTGTTAACTGTAATCCAGAGAGCTGTGTGGGTTATTTGTTTTAGGTCATACACAGTTATATATGCAGTAAAATTATATCATTGCATTTAGAGAGAAAATACACAAGACAATATTGTATAGAGTTTGACTAATTTAGTGTTATTTGATGGGAGATGATTAGTGGTTACAACCAACTGGTAATTTGCTACATTGTACTAGACTCCTTAGGTAAACCTTGATTTCCATGCATACATTTACCTGTAATTTATGGTGTTTTAAGGGCTTAAGTAGAACAAGCTCTTGGCACAATTATTTATTTCATATTTTTCCTCCGGATAGTAGGGAAGGTTTTTCATGTGCATTGATATACAGCAACATATCAAGTAGAATATTCTATTGTATTGAGAAACATGTTGCAAGAGACAATATATTATATCTGTCCATTACCACAATGCAGGAGATTTTGGAAGATTAATGTTTACAACCAGATTACAGTTGCACTCATGTATTTCAATTTATCTACAATATTTAACCTGTTATACACTGCAGCTTTCCCAGCTACATTGTACTAGACTCCTTAGGTTATAATTGATTTATATGCTTAAGGATACATGTGATTGTGGTATTTTGAGGGATTAAGTAGTACATACTAGCACCACACATAATCATTTTAGTAACCCTAATGCAAGTAGCGGTGTAGGTTCTTGATTTTTATTCATACTCAGCTATATATGTGTTATATTATTTGTATTCTATGGAGACACATGATGTTATGCACAATAGGTAATATAAATAACTTTACCCTACTACATTGTACTAGACCCTTTAGGTTACAAGTGACTCTCATGCTTAAGAATGCATTTGATAGTGGTATTTTAAGGACTTACTATAGGGTATAACCACACATTTCATTAGGTCAGTTTAATCCAAATAGCAGTGTAAGTTATTCATGTTCAGTTATACACAGCTGTATATGTAGTATATTATGTGTATTCTATAGACACACATGATGCTATGCAGACTATGTTATATGCTATGCAACTCCATGGAATTTTACACACAATATAGCCCCTATTGATATGATGATGACTAGCAGTTTTTTGATAGCCCGCTAGACACGTGCTCCCCCTACCCCCAATCAAAGCTGGAGATTAGCCTTGGAAAGACTAACGCAGTCGCCCATTGAAGCAGCATGGTCCGCATTTTCGATGAGGATCACGGGAAGGTGACGTCATGGGCCTCTGCGATGGAGCACGTGACCATCAGCATTGCATTGGTCAAATCGAAAACATTGCGAGAAAAAATTGTGCAAAAAATGCTCGGATACCTCCGCTAGGCTACGGGGCTTTCCGCCTCTTCTTATACAGCCCCGTAGCCTAGCGGAGGTATCCGAGCATTTTTTGCACAATTTTTTCTCGCAATGTTTTCGATTTGACCAATGCAATGCTGATGGTCACGTGCTCCATCGCAGAGGCCCATGACGTCACCTTCTCGTGATCCTCATCGAAAATGCGGACCATGCTGCTTCAATGGGCGACTGCGTTAGTCTTTCCAAGGCTAATCTCCAGCTTTGATTGGGGGTAGGGGGAGCACGCGTCTAGCGGGCTATCAAAAAACTGTCACTATATACTAAATGCCTATAGGATCATTTATGCCAAACCAATGAGATTGCTCGAATTTGTACCACGTGACCCATTTTTGCCCGAGTTTAATGACACTTCTCCTCCTAGGCCTGTTGGGGGATTGTGACCAAACTCGGTGTAGAGGTTCTCCTTGGGGTCTATTTACTCACAAAGGAGGGATTTTTCCATATCTGTTGTTTTTGCTGAGATATTCCACTTTCAACTTATTGCCATTGCTCTCCTATACCCTATGACATGCTCACTTGACACCTCTGCGCAGGACTGTTGCTTTCACGTTTGCGAATGTTCATGGAGGATGATGGTGCTGTGTGTGATTGCGAGGAGACTTTTGTCACTGTCTTTCCAGGTAAACCGACTCTGTTTTCCGTAGATAGATCGATTTAAGATTCCATGTATGTCCTTTGTCCATTTCATCTGTATTCTGCTGTTTACAGCCATTTATTTCTATATCTTTCAACCAGATTCAACCACCTTCCCTCAAGGGTAGTGCCGCCATGACAGTTCTTCTCCAAGTTGTTTGATTCTATGTGCTAAATCACCGTGCTTTTACTGCTAAATTGTGAAAACATAGTCAACATATGTTTGATTTTCTATTCTGTGCTAGACTATGGCAGTTTGTTTGCTCTTCATGCATATTTTGATGACATGAAATGGCGTGCGTGCTGCTTTCATTTGGGAATGTTTTGATAGTCACTACCGTAATATTGCCGTGTGACTTGGAGGAGAATTTTGTCGGTCAGCTTTCAGTTTAGTGCTTTTTTCGCTTGATTTCATTCGCTAAGTTATCCTACTTTTCTTACTAAATTGTGATGAAATGATTACTGTATGTTTACTGCTGTATTCCTTGGTAGCTTGGAATTTATTCATTGCTTTTAACGCATGTACGAATGGCATAGGATATGGTTATGTTTGGCGATAAAGTATTGGTATGTGGAATGCTTTCACTGAAGTGTGTATAGTGCTATTGCTGAAATTGGTTACCCTAATTTTGCAGTTTTTACTTTCATCCTTTACTTTTGTCATAGTGTGTATGGTGAAATGCAAGGGGATTCCCAAGTTCATCTCACGATCGCAGATACCTGTTGTCCTTTATTTTGGAATTTAATTGCGGTCTTCTGAGGGTGATTCCATAACTTTGCTTCAGGGGCATTAAGATCATGGCAGTTCCACTAAGTTTTTGCTTGATTGTCTGTTCTAAAGTACCGTTTTGTTACTGCAGAAGTATCATTATGATATTCAGGAGGCATTCAATGCAATATTTGCTTATGTACTAGGAGCTTTTAGCTTGCTCTTGATTCTTAGTATATGCACATGAGATGGATGTAAGGATGTCTCAAGAGTTAGGCCACTTTGTTTACGTTTGAGATATTGCCCTTCAACTCGAATTTACTCCTTGACTTAATCATACATATTTTACAGGCAAAACACTAGGATGTTACCACCTTTATTCTCAGCTCAGTAACTCTCTTTTCAATTTGTTTTCACTCTATTTACAGTAGGCCTCATGGTTATTTCCACTATAGATGGTAGAGGTATTTTGGTGAAGTCATATTAAAGGGGTTCTACTAAACTAAATGGTCTTTTGTTGGGACACAGTTGCCCTTCTTCCTCAGATCACTTGATATAAATTCCATTACTGAATTCCATAGATCATTCTGCACGTGATGATATACTCTTAAGGGATGAATTTATCTTGCCCCCACTGATGTAATACCTTCATTTGAAATCTTAGTTGGTAATGCAGGATATATATTATGACTCAATTCAAAGAATTACTGACTTCCATGGATCACTCTGCATATGATAGTATGGTTTTTTTAGGGATGAAGTAGTACTAGATAGCAACATTTTGATTTATGGAGCCACTCTCTTCTATCCAACTACCATTATTGTTTGAAATCTGAATTTCACATGGTTGTAACAGATAAGTTAGTACTGGATAGCTGCTTTATTTGTTTTGTATAGCCATAACCTATGAACTCCCCCAAGAACTTTGGTTGAAATCTAATATGATGATTCATGCTGCTCAATCATGGGCTTTGCAATCTGTTATATATATATAAAGGTGTGTTATAGGAGTACTAAGCAATATTCTTTCGTTGTATCACCTGGAACTACAAAGCCCTATCACAGATTCCAGTTGTATAACACCTACATTTATGGGTCAGCCTTGATCCTTTACCTCTGTAGACAAGATTAGTGGTCACCTACACGATAACAGAACCACTCATACCTGCCAATTCATGTGCTATATTGTATCTGTTATGATATCCTAAATTGATATCACTAGATTTTACAAGACTCCTTAAGTTAGAATTGAGTGAAGCAGGAGACAATATGTAATGTAGTTTCATTAGCGCCTCATTGTAGAGAGCATTTTAAGCAATTCTGTGCATAATTCATATAATATAGACTAGCTTAGTACTGATAGCCTGCTAGAACACGGGCTCCCCTAGCCCCAGTTGAAAAGTTGCAATATAGCTGCAAAATTACGGGGCTTCTTGATGTTCTTCCTGTCCCTTTACTGCCCCGTAGCCTAGCGCAGGTATCCAACCATGTTTTGCACAATTTTTTCTCGCAATTTTCTTCCATTTGCACAATGCAAGGCCGAAAGTCACGTGCTCCATCACAGAGGCCCATGACGTCACCTTCTTGTGATCCTATGCGACCAGACCATGCAACTTTCATGGGGGCACAGTGTTAGTCTTTCCAAGGCTAATATGCAACTTTTCAACTGGGGCTAGGGGAGCCCTCGTTCTAGCGGGCTATCAGTACTAAGCTAGTATTCACTAAAATGATATATATCAGAAATCATACATAATTATAGCTAATTATTCAATGCCTGACTATCCACAAGGATTATCCCCAGATAATAAGTGATGTGCATTGCAAAGTGCCATTGTCACTATCACCATAATTTAAAGTTGCACTGTCATATGCTTAGAGTACAAAACACATTTTGATAAGGACTGTCAGTGCAGACTATCTGTTTCTATTTCATGCTATGCTCCTACACAATAGCAAGTACTGTTAGCACAGGGTACTTTAAGTCCCATAGAGCAGACTGTTACTTGAGTATACTGCATTCACTGCGGTCAAGAGCAGATGGATCCTTGCAAGCATATACAATGGTATGTTTGTAGCTCACAGCCTTTGCACCTTCATGCCTATGCCATTACATACTTCCTATGTTTGGCACACGTGAGCACCACTTGGATCTATCATGTGATCTGCAGTGATACATTGCAGACCAGCACTGCTTTGCCAGGCAGCATGAACAGCCTTTACTCTGCCATGACTCTTTCTGGCTGACCGATGCATTGATGTACTTACCTAGAGTCATCATCGCACAGCTTTTGAATGCAGTACTGCACATACTTTAGGAGGTATGATCACTTTTATAGTGGATTCATTAGCTTGAATCTCATCTCATCTTAGCATTCATATGTTCGTATGTTTGCCCACTTGAGCTCTGAGATTCAGTATGTGATGGCCCACATTGGTACACCATGTACCAAGGTGCATGCAGTTATCTGTACAACTCACTTCCATCGCAACCAAACAGATGTCATCTGTAAGTATATATGGTATGTATAGTCATTACGTTTGTATGAAACTTTATGTTACATAGACTGTACAGTCACATTTGCCACAGCTTATGCCCTACTTTCCCCATTCAATATATCATCTGAAAGTAAGTGATCCCTATGACAGTTCATGTGCCCATTGATATTCAAGTACCATGGTATCCTTATATGCAGCTCAATACTTGTATCACATTTATGCACAGAGGTCAATACTCATTATGACATTCATCTTTAATGGTTTTTATTGCATAGATTGAATTTATTTTGTGCTACTAGATTCAATTTGATTCCTGCTACTATTCCAATAGCACTGACTTGAGTGTGTAAACACATTCAATGTCAGTTCCATCACAGCAACAATCCGTGCAAGTATGATTCATGCATATATCAGCTGGTAACCACTCACAGCATATTGATATTATGCTTCTCCACTTGCACACAACCTTTCACCATCAGTGGCATCTAGCACCTCGGTGTTATGACGACAACATGCTGTTTGCCTAATGCCACAACATGTTTTTCCCGAACATGGATGCAACCTTGACGTGGTGTTTGGGCTTTAAACCAATGCATCCAGCAACAAACAAATATTTACAACTACCATCAGTTATCTTTTTGCATCATTCTGCACATGATGATATCATTTTCTAGCATTAGTTAACATTACTTTTGTACTATATTATAGTATTCTTACATACTACCTTCTGTGTTACCAGCTGATTACTATATTGATTGCACACTATATTCCATTTATCCACATGGCTCTAGCAAAAGTACAGATTCCTACATGTCGTTCATAGCCTGTCTCTTAACACCTCTCCAGACACTCATAGCACATAACAATATAATTAAGACTAGCATTTTTAACTGATAGCCCGCTAACACCGGCTACCCTATCCCAGTTACCCGCTGTGCCAGTGAAAATAAAGTAGCAAAGTAGCCTTGGAAAGACTAACGCCAAGGATCCTCTCCACCACACATTCTGGACTTTGCATGTACACATACTGAAAGGTTCGCAATGGATCATGGGAAGGTGACATCATTGACCTCTGAGAAGGAGCACATGACACAACAGTTCACAATGGATCATGAGAAAGTGACATCATGGATCTCTGCGAAGGAGCACATGACCACAATGAACAACAAATTGGCAACAAAAGTTTCGAGAAAAAATTGTGCAAAAAATGCTCAGATACCTGCGCTAAGCTATGGGGCTTTTTTCTCTTTCTTTTTCATCCTCAAAAGCCACATAGCCTAGCGCAGGTATCTGAGCATTTTTTGCACAATTTGTTCTCGCAATTTTTGTTGCCACTTTGTTGTTCATTGTGATCATGTGCTCCTTCGCAGAGATCCATGATGTCACATTCTCATGATCCATTGTGAACTGTTGTGTCATGTGCTCCTTCACAGAGGTCAATGACATCACCTTCCCATGATCCATTGCGAACCTTTCAGTATGTGCACATGCAAAGTCCAGAATGTGTGGTGGAGAGGGTCCATGGCGTTAGTCTTTCCAAGGCTAATTTGCTACTTTATTTTCACTGGCACAGCGGGTAACTGGGATAGGGTAGCCCGCGTTAGCGGGCTATCAGTTAAAAACGTCTCTATATACTAAGATCCCTATATGCTACTTTATGCCAGACCACTTACAGGGCTTGGATTGTACCATGTGACCCTCTATTCCCTGTGAACACTTCTCCTCCCAAACGGGCCGGGGCTATCGCTAAAAATTCGGCAGCTGGTTCTCCTTTCCGAGTTACGTCCTGTACTGTAGAAATCGTTTCCATAGCTTCTGTCATTCTCGAGATATTCCACTGTTCGTCTACCCTCCATACTGAAGCCTGTATGTAGCATTCGGAGATTCGCGATCCCCACTAGAAGCAACATCGTGTGTGGTTTCTGTCACGTGCCCATCTCCTTATTGTCTTCTCCATGGGTTCCTTTGTTTTCTGGCTGCACGCTTACACCACAGACGCTCCTTCCTGCTGGTAGCTGCGAGCTTCATACTTATATCAGGGGGTCTCAAGTTGAACTTTCTCTGTATGACTTACAGTTACATTAGTTCTTTATATTGCACTTTGGGTATTGCACAACCTCCCCCGCTAGCAATATGATGCATCCGCGTGCTCAAATTAGAGATTAGCAGTTTAGGGAGTGTTCGCAGACTGTAGATTCGCTTGAAGACTCAAGGAGTAAGTCTTGATCATGTGGCAGGTGAGTCCTCTTCGTGCTCTTAAATCAATCGATTAATGGTAGCCCCTCTCTGTCCTTTATTCAGTGTTTACTTTTTCGACTTTTACATGAGATATTTTTGAGAAATTCCCACGAGATAGCATGCATGGCTGTTGGCAGTGTCAGATTGCTCGAGGCCCCTGTCATATTCCGTGCTAAATAGTCGTTGTTTTGCTACTAAATCATGCTCAAACAGTTAGCCCATGTGTGCCGCTATGAGCGAGGGGTTGTCTCGACTTTACTTTGATCTGATGTTTAATTTTGATTCTAGGTGTAGGACAATCGTTAGAACTTTCTGCGAGTCACTTTAGATGATATCGGAGCTATCACCGTGGGGCAATGGATTCTCAACCTGGCGTCACTTGGAAACTGCTTATGTAAGTTTTTATAACTGTTGTAATAAGCCCATTGATATTTGTTGTGAGGTCGTATTTATTCTCTGTACGTTTTATTGTAGAGTTTCGACTAGAGTTTACGCCGATTCTCAAGGAAATTCCATGATCATGTTATGAAAATGCGCGCCTCATGACATGGTAGGTGTTATAAATTACTATAAAATCTATTAAAATGTACGTTGTCATTTGTTGTAATTCATTGTCTTTTCGTTTCTAGACTTACTACAGTTAACGGGGTT
This sequence comes from Mastigias papua, assembly GCA_964019165.1. Lineage (NCBI taxonomy): Eukaryota > Metazoa > Cnidaria > Scyphozoa > Rhizostomeae > Mastigiidae > Mastigias > Mastigias papua. The sequence continues at coordinate 4,869,597 of OZ025276.1, forward strand.
TGCCAAGCTTAGTTTCAATTGACTCACATGCAATACCCGAGGGTGTTTTGTGAATGGCGACTCTGATTACTCTCTAGCCTTCGGTGAGTTGTGCTAACAGATTTGTTTTGAATTGGTTTACCTTAACCCGTTTTCTTTTTGTGTCTAGATTGAATACATTTGTGGGGTTTGCCAAGCTCAGTTTCAATCGAATCACATCCAGTTCCCGCAGGTGTTTTGTGAATGGCAACTATGATTACTCTTTATCCTTTGGTGATTTGTACTAAAAGTTTGATTCTGAATTGGTTATTTATTACTTTGTAGGTTTGCTGGGTAGTACCCCTCAGCCTTTTTAATGCAATTGACTTTCGATTCTGTTGTACGTGGCGCTGAAATTCGAGATGACTCTAGTGTTGATCTTACGAGAGCAGTCCTGTTGTGTTGGAACAATGGGTTGCATGCAAGACCGCATGTTCGTGGTTGAGGGAGTTTCCACAGCTGCGATTGTCAAGTTAGCAATGTAGGTTCGAGTTTCATGCATTGTCTGAGAGGTAAGGGGCTTCTTTCCTTTCAACTGCTTCAATATACTTTTGTAAGAGAAGCTAACCTACAGTGATTGTTCTTGATAGTTGTCAATGTTGCTATTTGCCAGATTTGGAGCGAGTTTCTGTCAGTTTGCCTAGCACGCTTTGGTATCTAGACTATGTTCCTTCAAGTTCCATTCGTTTTTCGTTTTAAATCAGCGTGATACTGCTACTACAGTTTGATAGCAAAATTCACGAGGAACTGACGGTATTATTCCTTACGGCACTATGATTTATTAGTATGTTTCTGCTGCACAATATAATATAAAGGAATGATACAGCATCCGATTCAGTCAAAGGCAATGGCTAAATGGTTTATTTTATGTGGGATTACACCATATAGCTTTGCAAGTATTTAGTCCTGAGAATGGTTACTTTTATTGCCTTAACACGATATTTTTTACGGGATCTTGATTGAGAGCTCATGAGGTTGCCCTGGTGTAGGGGGGGGGGCATTATCATCTAACCAACTGTATTTAGGCTCGCTTGCTTTTCGCTTTAAAATTGCCGATATGCCACTGCTAATGTTTAGTTATGGTATTCATAAGCTTCTGCTGTATTACACCCTGTTATACTAGGGATGTATACCATGCTCTTCCCCCTTTAGTTTAACCTCATATATTGGATTTCAAGATCTCTTATAATTGGGCCGTTATGTTTACGTTTTTGATATTGCTATTCAATTCTAATTAGCATATAGCCTTGCCACATCAGTCATTCTAAACCACAGCTAAAATTTTGCTTAATGTAGTCTGTTGCAGCAGTGTAGCTTAATAGCTCTGCTTTCCCGTTTGGTTTCCTTCAAGTTTTAAAGGATACATGGTTGTGTATGTATTTAAGTACTCCATATATGGGAACTTAATCACTGTATTACTTTATATATTACCTTGGTTTTTACATCAAGGTCATGGTAGTTTTCACTGTCTATAGTAGTGTTATTTGTGTGTAGTGAAGATACATTCTCCTCTTATGAAGACTGTGTATTTGCTGGGAGATATGTCCCTTTCTGTCTGAGATAATATGTTACAGATACCATTTCTGATTTCCATAGATCATTCTGCACATGATGATATAGATTTCAGGCATGAATAAGTAGTACTTAGCAACATCATGTGTATTGTCAACCCCCCCCCCCTCCTGCAACTACTATTTTTTGTTGAAATCTGATTTTTTTATTCATGTTGTACAGTGTATCACTCAGTCATGCAATAAGCACTTCTGCAGTTATTATATGAGGGTATAATATATATTATGTATTTGATATTATTTTAAGTCTGTGAACACAAGCTATAAAGTCCTTTGAGGTATTAAAATTGTATAGTTGCTACGTTTTTATGCCCCTTCCAGAATGTTATGTTAGATTAGAAAAGAATAACTAGCTTAGTACTAATAGCCCGCTACACGCGGGCTTCCCTAGCCCCAGTTCAAACGTTGCATATTAGCCTTGGAAAGACTAACGCTGTGCCCCCATGAAAGTTGCTTGGTCTGGTTGCATAGGATCACGAGAAGGTGACGTAATGGGCCTCTGCGATGGAGCACGTGTCTTTCGGCCTTGCATTGTGCAAATCGACGAAACTTGCGAGAAAAAATTGTGCAAAAAATGCTCGGATACCTGCGCTAGGCTACGGGGCAGTAAAGGGAAAGGAAGAAAATCAAGAAGCCCCGTAGCCTAGCGCAGGTATCCGAGCATTTTTTGCACAATTTTTTCTCGCAAGTTTCGTCGATTTGCACAATGCAAGGCCGAAAGTCACGTGCTCCATCGCAGAGGCCCATTACGTCACCTTCTCGTGATCCTATGCAACCAGACCAAGCAACTTTCATGGGGGCACAGCGTTAGTCTTTCCAAGGCTAATATGCAACGTTTGAACTGGGGCTAGGGAAGCCCGCGTTTAGCGGGCTATTAGTACTAAGCTAGTCTATATTATACGAATTGTTGAATGCACAGAATTGTTTAAAATGCTCTCTACAATGAGGCACTAATGAATCTACATGACATACTGTCTCCTGCTTCACTCAACTCTAACTTAAGGAGTCTTGGAAATAATTTTAAGTTGTTATAACAGATACAATGTAGCACATGAATTGGCAGGTATGAGTGGTTCTGTTATTATGTAGGTGACCACCAATATTGTCCACAGAGGTACACAATCAAATCTGATCCATAAACATAGGTGTTATACAACTGGAATCTGTAATAGGACTTGGTAGTTCAAGGTGATAAAACAAAAGAATATTGCTTAGTATTCCTATATCACACCTTTATATAATATATAACAGACTGTAAGTCCCTTGATTGAGCAGCATGAATCATATTAGATATCAGCCAAAGTTCTTGGGGGGAGTCCATAGGTTATGGCTATACAAAACAAATAATGCAGCTATCCAGTGCTAAATTATCTGTTACAACCATGTGAAATTCAGATTTCAAACAATAATGTTTTTGGATAGGGGACAGGGGCCCATAAATCAAAATATTGCTATCGAGTACTAATTCATCCCGAAAAAAACTATATTATCATATTTAGAATGATCTATGGAAGTCAGTAATTCTTTGAAATGAGTAATAATATATATCCTGTATCATCAACTCAGATGTGAAACGAAGGCATTTCCTCAGTGGGGGCAAGGGGCTTCATAAATTAAGTCTAGGCAATAAAAATGATGGTCATATCTAGTACTAATCCATCCCTTAAGAGTATATCATCACTCGCAGAATGATCTATGGAATTCGGTTATGGCATTTATAACAGATGATCTCCGAAAGAAGGGGAACTGTGTCCCAACAGAAGAACATTCAGTATAATGGAACCCCTTAAATTTGACTTGACCAGAATAACTCTACCATCTATTGTGGACATAACTATGAAGCCTACTGTAAATACAGTGAAAACAAAATAAAAAGAGAGTTACTGAGCTGAGAATAAAGTTGGTAACATCTTAGTATTTGCCTGTAAAACGTTTTTTATTAAATCAAGGAGTATATTAGACTGTAAGGGCAATATCTCACATGTAAGCAAAGTGCCCAAACTCTTGAGACATCCTAACATCCACCTCACGTGCATATACTAAGACTCAAGAGCAAGCTAAAAGCTCCTAGTACATCAGCAAATATTGCATTAAATACCTCCTCAATATCATAACCATACTTCTGCAGTAACAAAACGGTAATTTAGAACAGAAAATCAAGCGAAGCTGAGGGGAACTGCCGTGAGCTTATTGCCCCTGAAGCAAAGTTATGGAATGGAATCACCCTCAAAAGACCACAATTAAATCCACAACAAAGGACAACAGGTATCTGCGATCGTGAGATGAACTTGGGAATCCCCTAGCATTTCACAGTACGCACTACGACAAAAGTAAAGAGTGAAAGTAAAAACTGCAAAATTAGGGTAACCAAATTCAGCAATAGCCCTATACATACTTCAGTGAAAGCATTCCACATACCAATATTTTATCGCCAAACATAACAATATCCTATGCCATTCGTACATGTGGTAAAAGCAATGAATAAATTCGAAGCTACCAGGGAAAAGAACAGTAAACATACAGTAATCATTTCATGACAATTTAGTAAGAAAAGAAGAATAACTTAGCGAATGAAATCAAGCGAAAAAAGCACTAAACTGAAAGCTGAACGACGAAATTCTCCTCCAAGTCACACGGCAATATTACGGTAGTGCAAATCACAACATTGCCAACTGAAAGCAGCAAGCACGCCATTCCATGTCATCTAAATAGGCATGAAAAGCAAACAACCTGCCATAATCTAGCACGGAATACAAAGTCAAACATATGTTGAATATCTTTTCACAATTTAGCCGTAAAAGCACGGTGATTTAGTACACAGAATCGAACAGCTTTGAGAAAAACTGTCATGGCGGTAATACACTCGAGGGAAGGTGGCTGAATCTCGTTGAAAGATATGGAAATAAATGGCTGGCAACAGTAGAATACGGATGAAATGGACAAAGGAAATACAGGAATTCATAAATCAAACCATTTCAGGAAACAAGAGCAGGCTTACCTGGAAGAACTGCAACCAAAGTCTCCTCGCGATAACATACACAGTTACTTAGTCCTACAGGACCGCTCGCAAAACTGACAACACGCGGTCCAGCAGGGAGGAGCAACAGAATTGCTGGTAATGGCGATAAGAGGACAGTGGAATAACTCGGCAAAAAAAAATGATAAAAATCAGATCTCTTCTTATGTAAGTAGTAGACCCAAATGGCTACCCTCAACAGAAATTTGGGGGCCATGGAACAAATACCCTGGGAGGAGATCGTGTGAGCGATATCAGGTCACGTGGTACAAATTCGAGCAATCTGATTGGTTTGGCATAAATTATGATATAGGGATCTTAGTATATAGTGATATACCAGATGACAGAGAAACTCTTGCATTTAAATTTGGGATGGAAACCTTTATCTATGACACAGTGTTAATGATTAGACTTTATTTGTATCCACAAGTTGACAATTGAATATAGCAGTTACATTAAAATAATGATGATGATGATGATGATGATGATGATGATGATGATGATGATGATGATGATGATGATGATGATGATGATGATGATGATGATGTTTAGGAGTCAGTAAATTCAATCACCACATGTATCCATTTGTTAACTGTATATCCAGAGAGCTGTGTGAGTTATTTGTTTTAGGTCATACACAGTTATATATCCAGTAAAATATATCATTGCATTTAGAGAGAAAATACATAATATAATATTGTATAGAGTTTGATTAATTTAGTGATATTTGATGGGAGATGATTAGTGGTTACAACCAACTGGTAAACTGCTACATTGTACTAGACTCCTCAGGTAACCAGGTCATATCCATGCCAATATCTGTGCCTATAATTGATGGTGTTTTAAGGGCTTTCATAGTACAAGCTATTGGCTCATATTTTTTTATATCATATTCTAACTTCAAATAGTAGGGAACTTTATTCATGTGCATTGATATACAGCAACATATGTATCAGAGTATTCTATTGTATGAAAAAAACGTTGCTAGAGACAATATATTATATCTTTCCACTACCACAATGTAGGAGATTTAGGAAAATTAATGCTTACGACCACATGGCAGTTGCACTCATGTATTTCAATGTATATGCAATATTTAAGCTGTAATACAATGCAAATTTACCTTCCTACATTGTACTAGACTCCTTAGGTTAGAATTGATTTCTATGCATATGAATACAGGTGACATGTGGTTGTACTATTGTGAGGGATTAAGTAGTACACATTGGCACCACATATAATCATTTGGTAACCTTAATGCAAATAGCAGTGCGGGTGTTTCATTCTCATTAGCACACAGCTATATATGTAGTATATTATTTGTATTCTATGGAGACACCAATGTTCTGCACACTATGTAGCCTTGGTACAATATAAATTTACCCTGCTGCTTAAAACTAGACTCCTTATGTTAGAATTGATTTCCATGCTTGAGAATGCATGTGATTGTTGTAAAGTTATTCATTATCATTTTATACACAGCTGTATATGTAGTATATTATCTGTATTCTATGGAGACACCCATGTTCTGTACACTATTTAACCTCAATACAATATAAATTTACCCTGCTACCTAATACTAGACTCCTTAGGTTAGAATTGATTTCTATGCATATGAATACAGGTGACATGTGGTTGTACTATTGTGAGGGATTAAGTAGTACACATTGGCACCACATATAATCATTTGGTAACTTTCATGCAAATGGCAGTGAAGATTATTCATTTTCATTCATACACAGCTATATAAGTAGTATATTATCTGTATTCTATGGAGACACCAATGTTCTGTACACTATTTAGCCTCAATACAATATAAATTTACCCTGCTACCTAATACTAGACTCCTTATGTTAGACTTGATTTACATGGTTCAGATTGCATGTGATTGTGGTATTTTAAGGAATTAGTACAAGCTAGCAACACACATTTCATTAGGTAAGTTGAGTCTCAATAGCAGTGAAAGTTATTCATTTTGATTTATACACAGCTGTATACATATGTAGTATAATTTTTGTATTGTATGGAGACACATGATGCTATGCACAATATGTTATATGCTATGCAACTCCATGGAAGTTTACACACAATATAGTCCCTATTGATATGATGAAGACTAGCAGTTGTTTGATAGCCCGCTAGACGCGTGCTCCCCCTACCCCCAATCAAAGCTGGAGATTAGCCTTGGAAAGACCAACACAGTCGCCCATCGAAGCAGCATGGTCCGCATTTTCGATGAGGATCACGGGAAGGTGACGTCATAGGCCTCTGCGATGGAGCACGTGACCATTAGCACTGCATTGGTCAAATCGAAAAAATTGCGAGAAAAACTTGTGCAAAAAATGCTCGGATACCTGTGCTGGGCTACGGGGCTTTCCACCTCTTCTTATTCAGCCCCGTAGCCTAGCGCAGGCATCCGAGCATTTGTTGCACAATTTTTTCTCGCAATTGTTTTGATTTGACCAATGCAGTGCTAATGGTCATGTGCTCCATTGCAGAGGCCTATGACGTCACCTTCCCATGATCCTCATCGAAAATGCGGACCATGTTGCTTCGATGGGCGACTGCGTTAGTCTTTCCAAGGCTAATCTCCAGCTTTGATTGAGGATAGGGGGAGCACGCGTCTAGCGGGCTATCACAAAAACTTCACTATATACTAAGATGCTTAATATGCAAATGAGCTAGATCAAACGTTCCGCTCTTCTGGCTATTGGCCGTTTTCCTGAACTGGTCCCTATACGGATCGGGTTTAGACTGTGCTCCCGTCGTCCTGTCTGTGCCCTATATTTGCAAATAGTTTCGCTTTTATTTTTATATATTTTATCTTAAGAGATATTCGAATTTCTCTTTTTCGACTTTGCGGGCCTTTGTGTACCGCCTTTTGTTCTCCATTGTTTTGATCCGCAACCACATAAACTTGGTACTATCAGTACAGGTATAGAGGTTGTGTCGTTCGCTCTTGGCAATGGTAGTGGTGGTAAGTTTTGTCTTCTTGCTTCCAGGTGAGTCGCTATTTTCATACAGTAGAGGTTTATTAGAGTTTGCCAACATGTTCTTCGTCGAATATTTGGGTTTCCTCCTACTTTCAGCTGCGTATTTCAATGGTTTAAGCGAAATCGCATGACCACCCTCTCTAGCGGGATTATCGCCATGACAGTTCACTTCTAAGCCATTCGAGTCTAATCGCCTATTCCCGTCGCTATACGAGCTAAGTTCTTATTAACTATTGACGAGAAGGTTACTGTTGTATTATGTGCTATAATTCTGCCTATTTTGCTTGCGCTTGACATTCATTTACAACAGAAGATCGGGGTGCGAGCGGTTAGCTTACACTTCGGGGAGTGTCTTTGAGATCATACATTGCCCTTTGATTCAGAGGAAAACGTTGTCAGCGTGTCCTAACTGGTATGCCTCTGTTTTCCTTCTAAACTGTTTTGTTTAACTCTAACTGTTTATGCTTTATCGATTGTGCGAGTTTTCTACTGTTCTCGGCTATTTGTGTCGATGTTTTCAGCCACATTCCAACACCTTGCCTCGGACTTATTGTCGCCATGACAGTTCCTCTCCAAGCAGTTTGATTCTGCTAGCTAAACCAACGTCCTTTCCCAGCTAAAAAGTGATAGATCATAATCAAGATGCTTACTGTTCTTTCCCCTCCTAGAGTAGAGTCTATTTATTAGTTGATTTTGACGTGTGCTTATATTAGGAAGGGTAGCGATTGTGTAACTTTCAGTTCATGGAGGTTCTTGAGGAGATCTATTCTGCCCTTTGACCTAATGGAAAGTTTGGACGTACAGTTACCAGGTGAGTCACCTTTGTCATTAGAAATTGTGTCATGTATCTTTGACCATACTTTCTCTATCCAATTTATACTTTTTGTATTGCTTTCTGTACACTTTACTTCAGCGATTTGAACGAGATTCAAAGATCTTCCCTCGGGGTATTTCGCCATGACACTTCCTCTCGGATCAGATTGATGTTATTCTGTAGATTGTCATCGTTTTGTATAATATTGTCATGAAAAACTTGCGATATGGTTACTGTTGTATTCTTTGGTAGATTGCTATTTATTCCTTGGTTTAAATGCGTGCGTAGATGAGATAGGGAATCGTTATGACTGCTGGTGAATTTGTGGTACATTGAATGCTGACTTTGTTCACTACTTGATTCTGTTGGCCCTAAGTGTTTATTAGGCTTCTCTGTGACTTTCTGTTAAGAGTTTAAATTCGTATTGGTAATAGAACTGTTGTAAGGGGTTTGCATTCCCCCTCAGTTCAATGGAGGAAGTAACTGCTCCATGTGTTTCATTGTCGTTGCCAGTAGTCACTAAATATCTAAATGCGTTTGTAGAGAAACGTCCAAAGTTTGTATATTTTAATTTTTTTGCTGTTCTCCGTATTATACCTATGGCGTTCTGGTATCCTTAACTGGTTACAGTCTTTATTTTGTTTGTAGGTTGTACAGAGAAATGCGAGGGGATTCCCAAGTTCATCTCATGATCGCAGAATCCTCTTATCCTTTGTTTGCAAACAATAGTATTTACACAAGACCGCAAGTTTGCAGTTGAGGGCGTGTTTACAGAGAGGATGGATGTTTTGCACGTTGTAGTAGAGTTTCATCACTGTTATACAAGGTAAGTGATTTATTTCATGTACCAGGTATCAATATAGTGTTGCAGGGATCTTGTGTGTAGAATGATCGCTACTTTCCCAACTTGACGAGATTTAATGCGATGTTTTGATGGAGATTCCACTAACATTGCCTTGGGGTCATATGATCATGCCAGTTCCTTTCATGTTCGCTTGATTTTCGCCTCTAAATTATTGTGTTCTTACTGCAGAAGTTTCGGTATGATAGTCAGGAGACGATTACTGTATTATTTACTGATATACTAGGATGTTTTAGAGGTCTGTTTTACTTTGTAATTGTTCGAGAGTGTGAGGGCGACATTTCTGAAAGGTTAGGCCACTTTGTTTACGTTTCAGAAGTTGTCAGTCACTTCTACTTAGATGTTGGGTTTTACCATGCACTTATTGTAGGCTGGGGCTAAGATTTTTAGTCAAATTATTCCTTACATTAGTGGAGTGTAATAGCTCTCCTTCCCGTTTGGTTTTCTTTCAGTATTTTGAGTAAAGAGCTGCGTGTATTCTCTCTAAACCTTTGACGGGCGTTACATATTACTCTCAAGTCTCCATAGCTGATGACTTGGTTAATCCCAGTAGTACACTTTGTATTCTAAATCACTGGGGTATTCATAGTTAAAAGTGCCAAGCCTTATACGGATATTTTATCTACGAATTCGCTGATAATATGGTGTATAGTACAGTGCGTTTTCCAGTAGTTCCTTCCTGATATATTTGCAGTGATAGTGTATTCTAAATTAGCTTTGTATTCAACACACTTAAGTAACATATTCATGAGGCGTTATTTAGTATAGTAATTTACTAATTGCTTATGTACTAACAACTACCACTGTTTATTTACAACATTCTAATATATGTGTTCACTATATATTTTAGTGTTAGTTTAGTAGAATCTGTATGTAGGTACTTTTGTGCTAAATATTCTTTTCCTGGCAAACCAGCTCTGTGCCTTGCTGTGATGATTTGTTATAGACACCATTTATGATTTCCATAAATCATTCTGCACATGATAACATTATTTTTGTTTGTCAAGTAGTGTTGGATAACAAGCATGTGTATTGTGTAGACTTCATCCCTGGTGCCCCACCTTCCAGTCCCAAGCTCACTGAACAGTATTCTTCATAATCAAATATTATGAGGGGCTTGCTCTAAGAGATTATTATGTATACAAGCTTATGCCACATTCATACACAGTTTTTGAATGTGAAGTCTTTGTTGAATATTCTAGAGCATCTCGTAGGGATATTCTTCAGCATTCATGTACTTGAATCAAACAGTGGCATTAGGCATTGCCATATCAAAACACCTGCTTGAATCCATATATTATAGGAGTTTGACAATGTTTACTGGGTGTGCCCAATTGATGTCCTTAGACCAGAGTTGTAGCAGTATATTACTTGATTGCCTTCCTATATAATTTTTTTCACTAGCCAGTAGTTGCCACTAGAAGTATCACTTTTGATTTATCATTCTGCATTTTGTGATATGTTGTTAAACTTTGTCTTTAGTTACAGCTAGCAACGTTATTTGTATTGTATTGAATAGATGTATAAAGCCCCCCTCCTATCTAACACAAACCTATTGTTTAAATTTTATTTGATGCTGCAATCTCTAAAATTTTATCACTCATTCTTAAGAGGTAGAACTTTATGTTTTTGACAAGAGTTTAGCATTCACTTACATGATTGTGGCCCATAGTATTGTGACCTTTGAGTATGCTGTAGGATAACAAAGGAATAGTATTTTAATTATGAATGCTTAGACTATAAAATTCTGAGGTAGTGTTATTGCATAAAGCCTACGTTAGTGCCTAGATGGTACTGAATGATGTTGAAGACTATACATTATGCGTTTCATTTAGTAGTTAATTGTAACGACCATCTGCGCTACTTAACTACTATATTTATGTACTGGAGACTAGCGGTTTTTTTTATAGCCCGCTAGACGGGGGCTCCCCTACCCCAATTACCCACTGGCCCTGTCAAAATCAATTTGCAAATTAGCCTTGGAAAGACTAACGCAGTGCCCCATCCAGGTTGCATGGTCCGCATTGTCGATGAGCATGGATGAAACAGCTCGCATAGGATCAAGAGAAGATGACGTCATTGGAGCGTGTGACATCCGGCCTTTGCAATGGACAAATCGATTAAATTTTGAGAGAAAAAGTTGTGCAAAAATGCTCGGATACCTGCGCTAGGCTATGGGGCTTAGTGGTAAGTTGTGCCTAGATAAATTTAGCTGATGTTTTATGTTATATTCCTTTGTGTATTAGGATGGTCTTTAGCTGTGTTATTGTCCCTTTTACATAGAATAAACCGAACGTGAGACTGTCAGTTTGGACATGGTGTGAATGCTACTAATTGTCCAGTTGGTAGTTGAGGAACATTTTGTGGGTCTGCTACCATGTGAGTCATTTTCTAATGCTATAAAGTTAGATTTCAGATTGCCTGTCTGTCTCCTGTCCTCTGTGCGCACTTTCTATAGTAGTTTCGACTCTTATGTTCAATATCGCCAGCGAGATTGCAATAGCGTCCCTCGGGGGTTTTCCCTCATGACAGTTCCTCTCCACCACATTTTATGTTACTCTCTCTTGGTGGGTGACTTTAAGCGATCTTTTGTCCTTCTACTACCGGGTAAGTCGTTTTGTCATGCAACTAGGTTTGTTGTCAGATTGCCTGTAATTTATCTGTCTACTTTACATGTTTCATTAGACACATTATGTCAGTATTTTGAGCGAGATTCCTCTAGCTTCCCTCGGGGGTATTTCGCCATGACACTTCCTCTCCCATCAGATTGATTGTGTTCTCTAGATTATCGTGGTTGTTTTACAATATTGGTATGAAATGTTTACTATCGTATTCATTGCTGGATTGCTGTTTATACCTTGAAGTTAATGCGTGCATAAAGGAGATACGAAATCTTCATGGTTGCGTATGACTTGTGCTATATGAAATGCTGACTTTGGCATTGATGAAGTCTTTTCTTAATATGGATACTTTTAACTTCGATGACGATGTTGTTTCTTCGCTGATTTTGTATGGAAATTCTGAACTGCCATATATTGTCAACCGAATGATTCTTGAAGCTACATTAGAATACATCAAGTCATCGAGACGCTTTGCATCATTAGACTATGAAAATTAATAGCCCTTGAAAACTAAAACTTCGTGATTTTTATCTGTCCGTGTATGTTATTTTTGTTTGGTGCATTCGTGTGTGTGTGTGTATGTGCATGTGTGTGTGTGTGTGTGTGTGTGTGTGTGTGTGTGTGTGTGTGTGTGTGTGTGTGTGTGTGTGTGTGTGTGTGTGTGTGTGTGTGTGTGTGTGTTGTGTGAGTTAGCGTATGTAGCGTATGTAGCAGAAACCTCTCATCCTTTGTGTCCGAACAATAGTGTTTACACAAGGCCACAAGTTTGCAGTTGAGGGGGTGTTTACAAAGTGGATGGATGTCTTACAATTCTTTATGGAATTTCGTCCCTTCTCTATAAGGTAAGTGGTTTATTTCATTAACAAGCTTTCGATTTAGTTTTACCAAGATTGTGTTATGTTGAATGGTCGCTATTTTCCCAGTTGGACGAGATTTAATGCCATGTTTTCATCGAGATTCCATACGATTGCCTTGGAGGCCCTATGATCAAGCGAATTCCTTTCATGTTCCATGGATTTCTGCCTGTAAATTACTGTTTGGTTACTACAGAAGTTTCGGTATACTATTCAGTGGATATTTACTGTATTATTATTTACTGTACTGTTTGGTTACTACAGAAGTTTCGGTATACTATTCAGTGGATATTTACTGTATTATTTACTGATATACTAGGACAGTTTAGCGTGTGCTGTTCTTTTTTTTACATTTGCGCGTGATGTTGAACAAAGTACCTATGAACAGTTATGCGGCTGTCTTTATGTTTGATATGTTGTCAGTCATTTCTGGATAGCTGTTGGTTTTTATCAAACACTTATTGTAGGTAAGAGCTAAGATGTTGTTCAAATTATTCCTTGGATTATTGGAGTGTAATTGCTCTCTTTCCCGAATAGTTTTCTTGCAGTGTTTTGAGGAATGTACTACGCATATTCTCTCTAAGAACTTGAGGGGCATTTCATATTACTCTCAGTCACTAAAGCTGATGCCTTCCTTATTCTCAGTAGAACACTCAGTACTCTGAATCAGTGGTATATGTAATGTTAAAAGTGCAACGTCTTATATAGATATCTGATGTAGAAATTCCTTGATACTTTGGTGTATAGAACCGTGCGTTGTCATTTTCTTCCTTCTTGATTTATTTACGCTAATATTGTGTTCTAAATTAGCTTTGTAGTCAACACATTTCAGTAACTTATTCACAAGGCTGTTTTTTTCAGTATAGTACACTACTGATTGCCTATGTATTTACAATAGCCTAACAACCTTTATTTACAACAGTCTAATCGTTGTGTTCACTATAGATGTTTTGTGTTATTTTGGGGAATCTGCATGTTGTTGCTTTAGTCCTACCTCTGCGTTTCCTGACAAACCAGCTCCCCTCTATCCTAAGATCATTGTTATACAGACCATGAATGATTTCTATACATCATTCTGCACATGATAATCTGGTTTTACTGGATCAAGTAGTATTACATAACAATGATGTGTATTGTGTAGACTGGATTCCTGGAGCCCCACAGTCCAGTCTGCACCCCAATTAACAGTATTGTTTCTTATCAAGTTTTGAGGGACTAACTTTAACAAGAATATGATGTATGAAGGGTTATGTCACACTCGTACAGAATTTTTGAGTTTGGAATCACTTTTCTCTAGAAAATTTTATGAATATTCTTTAGCTTTTATAAACTTGATGTATGGAATATCTCTAGAAATTGTCATTGCATAAAGCCTACTTGGCATTCCTCATGCTAACTATTAAAGCAGTTTGAATGAGATTGCTGGATGTGCCTAGATGACAATGGTATTGATAAATTTCAGTTCATGTCCTTAGATGGCACATGTACCAGTACAGTACTTGATTGCCTAACTGTATGATTTTTGTCAATAGCCTGGGCCACTCTGAGTTATCAGTTGGTATCACTAATATTACTACTTTAGATATATCATTCTGTATGTGATATGTTGTTAAAGTTGTGTATTAGCTATAGCTGGCAACCTTATTGGTATTCTACCTAATTGATATATCAAGCCCCCACCCCCCTCTCAAATACAGCTGTTGCTATTAATTTGATTTCATGATGTAAGCCATATTTCATTTCACTGGGAAGATTTACAGCTTTGTGTGTTTGACAAGAGGTTAGGACTCACTTACATGATTGTGGTCCATAGTATTGTTGCTTTTGAGTTTGCTGTAGGATTACAAGGGAATATTATTTCAGTTTTTGTGCACTTAGGGAGCAGTCATTAAGTATCAGGGGAGGGGGTCAAGGCAAATGATATAATAGGTCCAAAAATTGTCTACCCCTGTAGACATGCAAAAATACTCTAGAGCCCCAGTCTGGGGAAGCAGAATATTAATTTTTGTTATTGATTTTATTATGTCAATCATTACTTTCTCAGCTATAATAGTTTGTGATCCTTAGCAACAGCACACGTAGTAAAATATGTGCCTTCATTCTACCACAAATTGATATGCAAATTTGTAGGATTACTAAGAAATTATGATTCACTTATTTACATAAGTGTAGGCATAATGTATGCTTTTGTGCTGTCTGTTGTATGATGTAAGATTAGCAACCAGTACATATCTGGTTTCATAAACTAGAACTATGGAGTCTTCTCAGATTGTAGAATTCTTTACAACTAAATCTAATAACTATGGATAAATTATATGGCAGTTTGGATAAAGTATGTGATGACAAACATGTATATTGTTAACCTTCTCGCCTGACTTGTGCAGGAAAGGCTAAGAATAGTGAGTTCTTCGACAACACGATAATTAACAAACGATCAATCAAATGTACATGAATGGGATAATTTCAATACACTTACTAACATTCAAATTATGGAGGCGGCCAACTTTAGTGCTGCTGTAAACGTCGGGTAAACGTCTTCTAAATTGTATCGCTGCTAAACTTTCGGCTGTTCTCTTCAATGCCCCCAGACGTTCTCTCTACACTAAACTTGGCACGCCGCTAGCTATTACGTTAATACCACTAATTAAAAATTGTCCAATCAAAGTTCCTAGCACAACATGAATTAAAAATAACCAATAAAAGAACAGAACAAATCCAAAAGTCAACAAAACATAACAAAACAGCATAGCGACAGTTCATAGTTCGTAGAAAACGCCCCCATTGCGCCACATACCTCCCTCCTTAAGATCAAACCTCCCGGTTTGCATCAGGTAACATTGTCCTTGATTTCCTGAGGAGGATGCACATCTTCTGGACGGGTGATCTCAGGTTCTGTAGAGGTGGTAACCTCAGCAAAACTATCATTGGGGAGATCAGACTCTGAAAGGTCAAAAACATCATTAGAGGCACATGGAGGATCAATGGGACGATCGTTTGGATCAAAGTATGGTTTCATCCGATTAGCATGTACAGGAACAGCTACCGGACGATTGTCCATAGTCCGCAAACGAAAGTGCACCGGAGAGAGGCGAGCGACAATACGGTAAGGCCCATGATAGTTGTGCATGAGCTTTTTCGAAAGTCCTTTCTTCGATTTAGGAGTGTACACCCATACCTTACAGCCAATGTCAAATGGGACTGGTTTACTAGTTCTATCATAGTGTTCTTTCATCTTCTGCTGAGCAAGCTGTGTGTTGGTCGAGATGATGTGTTGCGCGTTTTCTAAATTTTGGACAATTCTGGCACGGTGTTCAGCAACTGACGAGGACAGATGAGACGACGACGGCAACAACAAGGTCGCATCAACAGGTAATCGTGGTTCTCGCCCGTACAACAAATAGAAGGGTGACTCATGAGTCGAAGCATGAGGTGAGACGCGATACGCAAAAAGAACTAACGGAAGGTGACGATCCCAATCCTTTTGATGACTGCTGATATACATGGATAAACCTTCAGCAAGGGTACCATTAAACCGCTCAACAAGACCATCAGTTTGCGGATGGTATGCTGTGGTGTTGGCTTTCCGTGTGTTCATAAGATGGCAAACCTCTTTTACAATGGACGACAAAAAATTAGGACCACGATCGGAAAGTAGTGTGCGTGGAGCACCATGTCTGGAAAGAATTTCATCAATGAGAAGTTGAGCGATACGAGGTGCTTCTGTGGAAGGAAGAGCAAATGCCTCTGGCCAGCGCGTGTAATAATCGGAAAATACAGCAATATACCGATTTCCATTGTCTGAAACAGGGAATGGTCCTAAAATGTCAACAGCAAGGCGATCAAAGGCTCCTTCGATGGGAATTGGCAGCAATGGGGCCTTTGATTTATTCCGTGGCGTTTTCTTCATGGCACAGTCAATACACGAACGACACCAGTGCTCAATGTCCTTGTACATTCCTGGCCAATAGTATCGGAGGCGAACTTTTTCATAAGTCTTGTCTGGGCCAAGGTGTCCAGCAGTCGGATCATCATGCAGAGCAACAAGCAATTCATGACGCAAAGACGATGGAATAACTACCTGTGTGCACAATGATTTAACACAACGTTTGCCAGGTGACCATAAATGACAAAGAATTCCATTGGAGTCAAGGTAGAATGAGTCAATCGAGAGTAACAATGCGCGTGCCTTACTGTCACTTTCTGGCAATTCAGAAGACTCGAGATAGGCAATAATAGCTGCAAGATCGCGATCTTTATGTTGCAAATCATACAAAATATGTGGTGGAGGACATGCATCACCCAGAACTGCCACAGGGAAATCAATAGAGGCAAGAGGAGGAGAGGAAGCTGTGGTAGAATAACGACGACGTGAAAGAGCATCAGCATTACCATTTGTAGGTCCAGGACGATGGATGATTTCAAAATCGTATTGCTGTAGACGTAGAGCCCAACGAGCAAGGCGACCGGTAGGATCTTTCACACTCATTAGCCATGATAAACTCCCATGGTCGGTATGAACATAAAACTTTTTCCCGGACAAATATGGTTGGTAACGCTTGATACCGTCAACGACAGCTAGAGCCTCACGCTCGGTTGTACTGTAACGTGTTTCAGCATGGCATAGCTCACGACCACCATACGCAATGACATGCTCCTTACCATCGAGGATTTGTCCCAATATGTAGCCCACAGCTGTTTGACTAGCATCGGTGAAGAGATGAAAAGGTTGAGCAAAATCCGGGTAACTCAAAATTGGAGGCGAACACAAACGAGCTTTTAAAGTTTGAAAGGCAGATTGACATTCAGGAGACCAAGAAAACACAACATCCTTGCGAGTTAAACGATTCAATGGCGAAGCAATCTTTGAAAAACCCTCAACGAAACGACGATAATAATTGGATAGGCCGAGAAAACTACGCAGTTCCTTGACAGATTTTGGAACAGGAAATGAACGAACAGCTTCAATTTTGTCAGGATTTGGTAAAATACCATCTGAAGATACAACAAATCCCAGAAAGTCGACAGAGTTGCTGGCAAATGAACATTTGGAGGGCTTCAATTTTAGGTTGGCCTCACGCAAACGAGTAAATACAAGCGCTAAACGATGAAGATGTTCTTCGAAGGTTGATGAAAATATGATTATATCGTCAATATAGATAAGGCATATCTTCCAATCGAGGCCATGTAAAACTTTACCCATCAAACGCTGGAAGTTGGGTGGAGCATTTGTTAAACCGAAACTGAGGACATTGAATTCATATAGACCAGAGTGAGATATAAAAGCAGTTTTATCTTTTGAATTAGGATGCATAGCAACCTGATGATAGCCAGACTGGAGATCTAATGTTGAAAAGAATTTAGAACCGGATAAAGAGTCAAGGGCATCATCGATACGAGGCAGAGGAAAACTGTCTTTACGCGTAACAGCATTAAGTTTCCTGTAATCCACGCAAAAACGAGTAGTACCATCCTTCTTTTTTACTAGCACTACGGGAGAGCTCCACGGACTTGCTGAAACTTGTATTATATTTTGGTCAAGCATATTAGAAATATGGCGATCAATTTCTACTCTTTGGGAATTCGAGACCCGATATTGTCTTTGCTTAATAGGGCGAGCATCACCAGTATCGATTTCATGTTGGATAAGCCGTGTATGTCCAAGATCTAAAGACGACGATGCAAAAATATCCGAAAATTTTGTCAAAAGCTCGGCCAATTGCGCGTTTTCTACGGTAGTAAGTGAGGGATTAGGCAATGAGTTAAATTGAAGATGAAAATCCTCAGTAGGCATGTGCAAAGGAGCTAGCAAAGATTGGGTCTGAAATTCTGGTTGCCAAGAAACATCTTTTGTACACAAGCCCTCATTTGGTGCTATGGTAACAATGTCAGCAGGGGATCTCACTTGTTCGAATTTTCCTATAACAGAACCTTTATGTAAAACAACAGGCGCGTCTGACGGGTTTAGCAAACGGAAAGATACCGCACCATGTTCACCAGGGCACGAAAGAGTACAAGCACCATGCAGGTGATATCGGTCTGAAAGTTTCGGTAAAGCTTCGATAAGGCCTACAACAGGCGGTTGTGGACACGTTGTTAAAGTAGCAGGAATAATCAATTCACTTTGAGCATCAATAACCATAGTTTTCGCAATCTTAACATTAGCCACAAATGGTGGGTCAGTTTCCAAAGCAAAAGTGACTGTGTTTCCCCCAACAAAAGTGACAACTTGTCCTCGAATATCAATAACTGCAGAAAAGTCATGAAGGAAATCCCTACCGAGAACGATATTGTACGAAAGTCCAACCACCACGGACGCGCTACATAAATATGAAGTATGTCCTAAAATAATTGAAAATGTAACTGTCCCACGAACTGGAACGGAATTGCCATCAGCAGTCTGAACACTATCAAGTCCACCCTCAGTAATTAAAGGATGTCGAGCACGTAAAATTTCTTTGTAGAATTTCTCACTAACAACAGTGACAGCTGCCCCAGTGTCAACCAAAACTTTAAACTGTTGTTTTTCAACAATACCCCAAATGGAAACATTTGATTGTATAACTTGGGAATCGGCGTCATTTAACGAAATCGATGGAATTTGTCTGGGTAATTCCTTACTTGTCTTTTCAATAAAGTCTTTTGGCGAATATGTTCTATCAACAGAAAAACTAGGTCCTTTTTCCTCAATAACGGTGGATGAATTATTACTGGAATTATTAGAAGTTTGTTTACGTAACGCAGTCCATTTCTGCAAATCCATATCAGTCTCAAAATTAGTTAAATTGGGGTTGCCATGGTGAGTAGAAGGGACCTTCACTGACCCCACTGGGAAGGCCCTGCCCCGTTTAAATTACTTTGATAATTACCACTATCAGAGTACTGTGGTCGTTGCTGCTGTTGAAATTGCAAACGAGGCCTGGAGAAACGAGGTGGAGGCTGGGAAAAGTCGGAACCCGGAGCTGGAAAAGTTTGGAAATTGCAATATCGTGCTACATGGCCTACGCGACGGCAATTATTGCAAACAGGTTGACCGTCAGTCGTGCGCAAATTTCGACCACGTGCAAGAGTAAGATTGTTTCTTTGTTGACGATTAGGCCTGTAACTTTTGGTATTAAATGAGGAGAACTTGGCATCCATGGCTGCTAACATATCATTTTTAAAATCAGCAAATTCGCTTTTTGTTACGGGTTGTTGGCCTCCCATTGGTACACCCTGCTCCAAGGCATAATTAGGACTAATTGCATTGACGTTTGATGATTGACAATTAGGATTTGGTTTTGATTTAGCTGCTAATGAAACAAGCAGATCAACTTGGCCCTCCAATTCTTTGATACGATGGTCTTGACTTACATTTGCGCGAGCGTTTGTCAATGAATCATTGGACATCACTGCTTCACGAAGCCTTGCTAAGTTCTCAGCTTTTGCAAATGTATCTGGTTGATTCAAAATGACATGAGTTTTGATGTCATCAGCTAGACCGTTAATATAGATGTTAAGCATGTCATTATCAGAAATATTTAAACGTTGGCATCTCTTAATGATGTCCTCTGTATAGCAAGAGAGAGGCTCGTTTGGACGTTGTTTTCGGGAGTACAATTCTTGGCGAAAAATAAATGCAAGGTTCTGGGCCCCGAAGCGATTTTTTAACGCATCACAAAGAGCATTGAAATCGTTAGCAGTTTCAGGGGGTTGTGTATGTAGCCACGCTTGTGCTGGGCCATCCAATAAAAGAGACAACGCACCCAGCTTTTTGGCGTTATTCCACGTATAAAATTTCGCGTACTGATCAAACTTTCGTAGCCATTCAGTAACATCTTCGCTAGGCAGACCACTGAAAGAACGGGGTTTAAAGAGCCCTGCCTGCCCTTTACCCTCTAATGCAGCATGTACTGCTGTTAACTGAGTTTGTAAGTCATTAACTGTAGCTTCTATTTCTTGAGACATAGTTCAATATAAACAAAGTTCAACGATATAAACACAAAGCAAAATGAGATATAAATATGATAATCCTTTAGCTACGGGGGTAGCCAATGCCGCAATGAACAAAATGTCACTTTAATCAACGCATACAAAGTAACGCGGATGCACACAGTATCTTCAAAATCCAATTAGGAATCGAACTACGCTCTCTCAGTGAGCAACTCAACAGGCAGCCTTAGGTCAAATAGGTCAAAACAGCAACTTCAAAATACAAGTTTATAACGACAATTCTTCTACCCAAAATGTTTCTTTTACGAAATGTTCTTCTTCGTTTCCTCACACGGGGAACCAATGTTAACCTTCTCGCCTGACTTGTGCAGGAAAGGCTAAGAATAGTGAGTTCTTCGACAACACGATAATTAACAAACGATCAATCAAATGTACATGAATGGGATAATTTCAATACACTTACTAACATTCAAATTATGGAGGCGGCCAACTTTAGTGCTGCTGTAAACGTCGGGTAAACGTCTTCTAAATTGTATCGCTGCTAAACTTTCGGCTGTTCTCTTCAATGCCCCCAGACGTTCTCTCTACACTAAACTTGGCACGCCGCTAGCTATTACGTTAATACCACTAATTAAAAATTGTCCAATCAAAGTTCCTAGCACAACATGAATTAAAAATAACCAATAAAAGAACAGAACAAATCCAAAAGTCAACAAAACATAACAAAACAGCATAGCGACAGTTCATAGTTCGTAGAAAACGCCCCCATTGCGCCACAATATGATGCTAGGTTTAAGGTATGTTACTAAGTTGTACTTGAGTTATGCACCCCCCCCCCCACCATAATTATTGTTAATGTGTGAAATCTGACTTTGTGATTTCAGGCTGTATACTATATCTCATTAATTGCTTTTATATCTTAATTTGTAGGCTATGAGAAAGTGATGGGGTATTCCCAAGCAATATTCTTTTATTTTTATGAACTTGAAGTATGTATCCTTTGAGGCATTATAATTGCATTCCATCTTACTTATTGGCTCATATTACGTAGTATACCAGATTGCAGAAGATTATTGGCTAAAACCAGATAGAGGCTGCAGTCATACCTCTCAGTTAATGTGTAATAATATATCTTCTTTAACATGTTTGCATTATACAACCACAGTGTACAAAACTCCGTACATTAGGATTCAACTATGCAGGAGATATTGTGTTATGTATGTCCATTTATGCCTCATTGCACACACCCTTTTAACAATTATATGCTTAGTTTATGTAATAGAGACTAGCTTAGTACTGATAGCCCGCTAGACGCGGGCTCCCCTACCCCAGTTCAAAAGTTGCAGATTAGCCTTGGAAAGACTACCGCAGTGCCCCCATCCAAGCTGCATGGTCCACATTGTTGATGAGCATGGATGAAAAAGCTCGCATAGGATCATGAAAGGATGACGTCATGGGCCTCTGCATTGGAGCACGTGACATCCGGCTTTGCAATGGAGAAATCAACAAAAATTTGCGAGACAAAATTGTGCAAAAATGCTCGGATACCTGCACTAGGCTATGGGGCTTTTTGACTTTATTCTTCATTTTCTAAAGCCCCATAGCCTAGCACAGGTATCCGAGCATTTTTGCACAATTTTGTCTCGCAAATGTTTGTTGATTTCTCCATTGCAAAGCCGGATGTCACGTGCTCCAATGCAGAGGCCCATGACGTCATCCTTTCATGATCCTATGCGAGCTTTTTCATCCATGCTCATCAACAATGCAGACCGTGCAGCTTGGATGGGGGTACTGCGTTAGTCTTTCCAAGGCTAATCTGCAACGTTTGAACTGGGGTAGGGGAGTCCATGTCTAGCGGGCTATCAGTACTTCTCTATATACTAAGATCCCTGTAAGCTAATTTATGCCAGACCAATTACAGGGCTCGAATTGTACCACGTGATTCTCGAACATCAAAGGGGCCTGCAGGTAGCGCGTGAAATTATCTATTCCTTCGGGGTGCGGGGCTAGAGCTGAGACTTATGCTGAGGGTTGGTGCTGATGTCCACTTTGTTCATATGTTGAGATCCTAATTTTATCATTTGTTTTCGCCAAGATAATTGACTTTCTGTGAGACCCTACGCGAGCCTTTGTTTGCCTCCATTGTTTTCCATTGTCTTCGTCCACAAGGTTGACCAGTTCCCAGTACCACCCGTGCTCTCACAAACTGATGTTGATCGTTGTGGTTCTAGGGAGTTTCTTGCTTTTCCTCTCAGGTGAGTAGCTTTTTCATGCCAAAAGGGTGTCATCTGATTTTGCAGTATTTCTATTCACATATGTATTCATTTACTATGGGTTTCTGCAACATATGGCCATGATTTCGGCCAGATTGCTCTGTTCTCCCTCGTGCGACTATCGGCTTGACAGTCAAGTATTTGCCTCGGGGACTCTTTCTGTCTTTGCTGGAGGTGAGTTGTCACTTTTTTCATACCTACTGATTTGATGTATGATCTAATGTGTTGTCTTCCTCGGATCTACGCATTTTTTACTTTCATTGGCAGTTTATTTCCAAGTTGTCACCCGGTTTGTAATACATTCCCTCGGGGGTATTTCGCCATGACAGTTTGCCACTTTAGGCAGTGTTTGCAAGGTGGAGATTTATGTAGTGAATTCGAGGAAAAATTTGTCTTCATTCGGCCAGATAAGTGTTTGGTTTATGTTCTAATGTATCGGTTTTTATTTGCCCATTTATGTCCTTTCTTGACTGTATGCTTTTGCGAATTTTGTATGAGATGTACCTATTTTGAGCAAATTCGCACGAGATTGCATGCATGGTATGTTGGGGGTACCAGATTCGTTCAGGCCCTGTTGACTTTCGTCGCTAAATAGCCGTTGGTTTTCTACCAACGTCTTGTGCAGTAGTTTTCCCATGCGTGTGGTCATGAGCGAGGGGTTTTCTTAGTGATTTTCATGTTGTTTTACTTTGAAGGGTTTTCCGAGATCAGTTTCATTTCAGACATAGCTATCACGGCGGGGCAGTAGATTCTGAAATTGTACATGCTATAAATCGCTGTGGAATCTACTACAATGTCCGTGAATTTTTAATAGTTGTAACCCAGTTACGTGTTGCTTCTAGAATGAATACATTTGTGGGGTTTGCTAAGTGCCGTTTCTATCACTGGGGTACTGGATTCTTACGAGCATTTGTGTTAATTGTGCTCAAGTATATACTCTGACGTGTTTATATCGTACTTGCTAAGGATGTTTGATATAATCCCCCTACCTTTTCAGTGTAAGTGAGTTTCGATTTTGTTGTAGATGGTCGTGTGAAATTTGATATGTTCCTGACGTTATCTTACGATAGCAGTTCTGTTGTTTTCGAACAATACGCAAGACGGCATGTTCATGGTTGAGGAGTTTCCACAGATGGGATTGTGCTGTTGGTATTGCAACTGAACTTCGATGCGTTGTTCTACATGGTAAGTCGCCTGATTTCTGTCAAAAGCTTCGAGTTGGTATTACCAGTGCTTTTATCCTTAAATGTTTGTGTTTGATAGGTCTAAATATGGTGTAGCGGACTCTTTTCGTGGAGATTCTCTCGGTTTGCCTCAGCGCTGTGTTACACACGCTATGTTCCAGTTCCATTGACTTTTCCTTCACAAATCCACTGTGATATTGCTCTTATAGTTTGATGCAACTATTCACGAGGTATTAACAGTAATATTCCTTGCTGGACTGAGATTTAGTATTGTTATTGGTGCTTAATTTAATGGCAGAAAATGAAGTATCATCACAGTCATCCTTAGGCATTAGCTAAAGTGTTGATTTTATTTCTCATTCGCCCATTTAACCATGCAAGCATTTATGTTGGAGAATGGTTACTGTTTTGCCTCTAAGACGATATTTATTAATGATGATTTGAGAGAGATTTAATAATTTTGGTTCTGGGGCGTTATCGGCAAGCCATCTTTCTTCAGATTCGCTTGATTTTCGCTACTAAATTGCCACTGTGCCACTGCTAATGTTTACTTCTGCCTACATCTGGTATTTATAAGATCCTAGAGTATTATACCCTGATATACTAGGAGATTGTACTGTGCTCTTGCCATTTAGTTTAACTCATGTGTTGAACTTCAGGATATCTCAGAATTAGGCCAGTTTGTTTACGTTTTTAATGTTGCTATTCAATTCTAATTAGCCCTTAGCTTTTACCATGCAGTCATTCCAAACTCAAGCTAAGCTGTTGTTCAATGTATTCTTTGCAGCATTGTAGCTAAATAGCTGTACATTCCCATTTTGTTTCATTCCAATATAATAGGGAATGGTTTGTATATGTATTTAGTACCCCATACATGAGACATTACTCATTACATTACTCTATATATTAGCTCTGTATTTAGATCTGGTTCATAGTTGTTTCAGTGTATATAGTAGTGTTATTTTTGTGTAGTCAAGGTCCATTGTCCTGTTATGATGACTTTGTATTTACTGGGAGAGATGCCCCTGTCCATCTGAGATCACATGTTACAAATACCATTTCTGATTTCCATAGATCATTCTGCACATGATGATATAGATTTCAGGAATGAATAGTAGTAGCTAACAACATCGTGTGTATTGTCCCCTTCATCACCCCCCCCCTCCAACTACTATTCTTTGTTAAAATCTGATTTCGTACTTCATGTTGTACAGTGTATCATCCATTCATGCAATAAGCACCTCTGCAGTTATTATATGAGGGTATAATATATATTATGTATGTGATAGTATTTTAATTCTATGAACATAAGCTATGATGTCCTCTGAGGTATTAAAATTGAATAGTTGCTAACTTTTGATGCCTCTAGCACAACACTATATGAGATTGTAAGAGAATAAAATACCAGATGAAAGAGACAATCTTGCAGTTAAATTTGTATGGAAACCTTTATCTATGACACAGTGTTAATGATTAGACTGTATTTGTATCCACAAGTTGACAATTGAATATAGTAGTTAAATTAAAATGATGATGATGATGATGATGATGATGATGTTGATGATGATGATGATGATGATGTTGATGATGATGATGATGTGTAGGAGTCAGTAAATTCAATCACCACATGTATTCATTTGTTAACTGTAATCCACAGAGCTGTGTGATTATTTGTTTTAGATCATACACAGTTATATGTGCAGTAAAATATATCATTGCATTTAGAGAGAAAATACATAAGATAATGTTGTGTAGAGTTTGATTAATTTAGTGTTATTTGATGGGAGATAATTAGTGGTTACATCCAACTGGTAAACTGCTACATTGTACTAGACTCCTTAGGTACCAGGTCATATCCATGCAAATGTGTGTACCTATAATTACTGGTGATTTACGGGCTTAAGTAGTACAAGCTATTGGCTGATATTTTTATTATTTCATATTCTTTCTCCAAATAGTAGGTAAGGTTATTCATGTGCATGTACTAGACTCCTTAGGTTAGAATTGATTTCCATGCATATGTATACAGGTGACATGTGGTTGTTCTATTTTAAGGGATTAAGTAGTACACATTAGCACCACACATAACCATTTGGTAACTTTCATGCAAATGGCAGTGAAGGCTATTCATGTTCATTCATACACAGCTATATATGTAGTATATTATGTGTATTGTATGGAGACACCAATGTTCTGTAAACTATTTAACCTCAATACAATATAAATTTACCCTGCTATGTAATACTAGACTCCTTATGTTAGAATTGATTTACATGGTTGAGAATGCATGTGATTGTGGTATTTTAAGGAATTAGTACAAGCTAGCAACACACATTTCATTAGGTAAGTTGAGTCCCAATAGCAGTGAAAGTTATTCATTTTCATTTATACACAGCTGTATACATATGTAGTATAATATTTGTATTGTATGGAGACACATGATGCTATGCACAATATGTTATATGCTATGCAACTCCATGGAATTTTACACACACTATAGTCCTTATTGCTATGATGAAGACTAGCAGTTTTGTGATAGCCTGCTAGACGCGTGCTCCCCCTACCCCCAGTCAAAGCGGGAGATTAGCCTTGGATAGACTAACGCAGTCGCCCATCAAAGCAGCATGGTCCGCATTTTCGATGAGGATCACGGGAAGGTGACGTCATAGGCCTCTGCGATGGAGCACGTGACCATTAGCACTGCATTGGTCAAATCGAAACAATTGCGAGAAAACAGTGTGCAAAAAATGCTCGGATACCTGTGCTAGGCTATGGGGCTTTCCGCCTCTTCCTATACAGCCCCGTAGCCTAGCGCACGTATCCGAGCATTTTTTGCACAATTTTTTCTCGCAATTTTTTCGATTTGACCAATGCAGTGCTAATGGTCACGTGCTCCATTGCAGAGGCCTATGACATCACCTTCCCATGATCCTCATCGAAAATGCGGACCATGCTGCTTCAATGGGCGACTGCGTTAGTCTTTCCAAGGCTAATCTCCAGCTTTGATTGGGGGTAGGGGGAGCACGCGTCTAGCGGGCTATCACAAAACTGTCACTATATACTAAGATCCCTATATGATAATTTATGCCAAACCAATCAGATTGCTCAGATTTGTACCATGTGACCTGATTCCGCATACACGATCTCCTCCCAGGGTAGTTGTCCCATGGCCCCCAAACTTCTGTTAAGGGTAGCCATTTGGGTCTACCACTGACATAAAAAGAGATATGATTTTTATAATTTTTATTCGCCGAGTTGTTTACCTGTCTTCCACCGCCATTCACAGCAATGCTGTTGCTCCTCCCTACTGGACAGCATGTTGTCAGTTTTGCGAGCGGTCCTGTAGGACTAAGGGACCATACATTATTTAGCGAGGGGTTGGTACCGAAGAGAAATTAGGTGGGTAAACAAAATTTTGCACACTAAACAGGTTGGGTAAAAAACAATGTCTTTGTATCAAAATGTTGGGTAAACATTTGTCATAGTACAAATCAAAATAAAAACAGAAGGCAGTTTGAAAGTCAGTTCTCAGTTATCATCACTGGAATCTCTGACAGAAAGATCCTCTGACATTGAGTCTATTTCATCAATATTATCTGCAGGAATATCATCATCAGAATTGTATGCCAATCCACCAATCATTTTAAGATATGACATAATGTTTGCACTATCTTTATCTTCTTTGCCCAAATACTTTTCAGTGACAGTACAGCTTCCTTTCTTGCCATATGAATTGGGGCAAATTTTGTCAATGTCATCCCATGAGAGATTCTTCCCTGCCAAGAACATTCTTACACTTCTTACAAGTGTAACTCTCCTCTTTTTCTTTTCTTTGCTTTTCTGCTCTCTTTGTCTCCTTTGTTTCCTTGCAATATCAAAATCTTTGACCGATGTTTGATCAAATCTCTTTTGAAGAATCTTTACAACATAATGAAGGTTATTCTCATATGCAATAACTTTAGTTTGGAGATCATGCAATGATGTTAAAAAGCCCTGGATTATGTTTGATTCATTACTGGCCCAGCGTTTGAGCTGCATTTCTTCTTTATCATATAATTGCAAATTTCTTTGCTTCAGGTTATCCAAGAGTTTATCAATTTTTGCATGTGTGCTTGTAACATGTCTTAAGGCTCTATTAGCATGGTTCACATCTTTGATGCTTGGATCTTCTGGTACATTTACATACCTATCCAGCTGGATATTCTCTTTAGGTATTACACCTTGATCATAGAGATGTATGATCTCATCCAAACTTTTGATATCTTGCATAACATCCCATCTAAACTGCCGTTGACCATCAAGATAGTTCTTGAATTGGCTCTGCTTTGAAGAGTAGGCAGCATTGTATATCTCAGCAGTAACAGAGTTGAAGAAGAGCAGCCTGTCTGTTTTAGGGGAAGGAAATAAATACTTCTCCCATGCTGGCTTTTCCTCTATAGTGGATGGCTGCAGAAATAACTGTCCTTCTTTCGAAAAACCAATCAATGTCTGCTTTATTTTGCCTCTGTCTTGTGATGATGAGGCAGCAGATGGGCCAGGCTGCTTTAACGGAGCCTTTAGGCCCATCAAACATTTCTTCAGCTTCAAGATGTGGCCTTTCTTTTCCATCCCAATCAGCAAAATCATATCTTCGATTTCCTCATGATCCATTTGCTTCAGTAAGTCAATGTCATCATACCCATTCTGTTTGAGACACTCAGCATACTCTCATAAATTTGTTGAACTCAACCAGGAATCAAACCTTTCGTTAACGACGGTCATGTTCACATTAAAGGTGAAGTAATGTTGAATTGAATTGAATTGAATTGAGGAGAGGTGGCCTCTCTATCGACAGTCATGTGGAGATGTGGAGGAGGTTTCTGTGGTGTCTGTGGAGATTACTTGTTTCAAAAATGGCTGCTGGTGTTGCTCACGTGGGAAGGAAACGGGATGATCCTGATGCCTTAAGAGGAAGAAATGACAAGAGAAAAGAATTAATTTCAAACTCCAGATACTCAGAAACGGTATTAAAATCACAGCAGACATGTTCAGTCTTGGAGAACAGAAGAAAGTTGGATAAATTAATCGAAAAGGCAGGAGCGAGAAGAGAAAATCATCGTGACCGGCTTCTTGGCCTACGAGAAGTTTGGGATCAACTGAATGGAGACACAGTTGGTGTTGATGGGAAAGAATGCAATACTTCATTTTTGCAATTTGAAGAAGCTATTGATGTTTTCTATTCATTTTATCACAATATTCAACGGCCGTATCTTAACACAGATAGGGACAAATTTCTGTATTCATTACTGCACAATGATTGGGGACTTTGCATTTATGTTGTCACACTTCAAGAAACAAACAGTCGTTTGATCATAATTCGTCCTGACAACTTTGATATGGAGAGGTTTTTACATTTTGTTTCACTGCCATTTCGTACAAGACTTGTACCAAGGTTGAAATTAGACAAGTGCTTGATACATTCAATTTTGGATACTCTAGATTCTGAGTGGGACAGGATAGTAGCACGAGTTTTATTGGGTGTTGACAAATCTAGAGAACAGCTTGAAGAGCTTGGCATAAATGATGATGACATTTCAAAGAATATACAGAAGGTAATTTTATTAATGTCGTTGAAATTTTCAAAACATAAATTTATTACGATGCCCTAAGGTAAGAGACAAGGAGGTTTAATTGCACCATTTTGTTTTTGAGACCTGATGGAAAGCGACCCACCTAAAATCAATTCCCTGATGCTTTTCGAAGGTATGGAACAAAAGCAGTATCCGTACTTAAGACATATTTTTTGTTTGATTTTAGGTTCTTGACTGTTGTTAGTTCATTATACCTCTTACTTACTGTTATTCAGAGAGCCTCAAAAGAAAGTTTTTTTACAAAGTATATATTTGGCCAAATTTTTTCAAAGTTTTGATTGACAACATTTACAAACCTCTGATAGAAGAGCGGAAATCAATTGAAAGTAGATATCTTTATTTATTTACAAAGGTTCTCTGTGTGGTGGACATGATTGCAGATGCGAAGTCAGCTGCCAAGAAGCATGTTGAGGATATTCTCAATGAAAACAAGAC
Source organism: Mastigias papua (assembly GCA_964019165.1). Classification (NCBI taxonomy): domain Eukaryota; kingdom Metazoa; phylum Cnidaria; class Scyphozoa; order Rhizostomeae; family Mastigiidae; genus Mastigias; species Mastigias papua. The sequence goes on from OZ025276.1 coordinate 4,899,797, forward strand.
CAAGCTTGAAGAGCAAATCGCAAGAAAGACTGATTTGATTGCTAGAAAGAAAGGCACATGGCCTGACCATGCTATTACAAAAGAAGAGAATTCAGTGACAGACCTACAGGAAAGAGTCTTGGACATCGACTGCATGCTTTCAAAAAAGTCTACTTCTCACATTCAAAAATTTAAGCAAATGCAAAAGCGTAAAGCCAGCCAAATAATTGAAGAAACACGTTGTAGGAAAAGAAAATTAACAAATCAGGGGGCACCAATGAAGCTGGATAGTGATACAGAAGAGTTCCTTGCTAAGGCAGTAGAAGATAAAGCGACCTATCACGGAAGGAGGCATGATCTGGTAATGTACACAAATAGACATGTAAAATCTAGAGACTTGCTTAATATTGCAAACTATAGGCTTTTAAAGCAAGGTAAGCAAATGATCAAGTCAGCGACAACAGTATACAACCGTTGCAAACCAAGAAACAAAAGATCATATCAAGCTTCAAAGCATATCGGCAAGGGTTTAATGTGTTTTAAAAAGCCTCCAAAGACTGAGGACAAGGACAATGAAAACACTCACTATCAGTGGGCACATGTTAAAAATGTGAAAATGGAAATGTTTTCAGAGGATGCTGGCAGTGTAAAATACTTTTCTTTGCTTCATAGCCTTGATGATAAAGCATATTTATGCCCCAGAGCAGGAGAAGGATTTGGGGGTGCCAGGAACACCAGAATACTTACCCTAGCAGATGTTGAAAAGGCAAAGAAATTACCAAAATATGATTGGCCTGAAAAATTAGTCTACCAAACACCAGCATTGCATAGGATCATGACGAAAGAAAGTAGCAAAGATGACAGTGGACATGAAAAATTGATCAACAACCACGACTCACATTTTGTCTTTATAAGACCAAATTCAATCGTTGGCTCATTGGGAACTGTTTTGGGCCAGTGAACTAGTTAGATTGTGGCACAACAACCCCAAAGTGTTTGAAATTGATGAAGTTGTTTCAAAAAATCCTTCTTATTCTGATGAATTTTCTTCAGTTTGTGCTGTCTTGCATGATGTTTCCTTCCTATATCAGGACATGACTGTCGAGGAAGACATTGGAAAGCTGACAGGTGATCTGTCCACAGAGCAACTTTCAGCAGTGCTAAGCTATGACAAAATGCGCATTGACAGAGTTATCAATGCTCTAAAACAAGTAAAAGATCAAAGAATTAAAGAGCAAATAAAGTTTGAGCAACATGAAGAGATTATTTTTGAAACAAGATTGAGTCCTCTGATAGATGAAATTGTGAATAAAGCTGAAAACAGTACAGAATGTGATGCAAAACAAATAAAGAATCTCAGTATTGAGTTGAGATCTTCCTGTGATAAAGTGATAGACATGCTAAATGAGCTTCAACTACCTCAAGTAAGACCAAGAATTGCTTATTTAACTGACGCTGGACCAGGTGTTAGAGTATCAAACTTTGAAGTGCGTTTCAGAGACGCAGAGCTTGCAAGAATGTGGAATTCCGACTACAGAGTGCGAGTGCATAGATCCAGAGGTGATAGCGGTCAGGGTGAAGCAGAACGTACAAACTCAGCCATTGGAGATTCTGTTGTTGATGGTGCCACAATCGAATGGGAAGTTTACAAGAGGTATGAAGGAATGAGTCAGGATGAAATCCAGAAAATGTCCCTTTCTGAATTTGAAAAATACGAAAGAGATAGAATGTGTCGAAATGCATGGGAAGTTGTGAAGGAGCTAGTTAATAGGATCGACGGAGCTCCAGTTCTCGGGGAGTACATTAATATGGGCTTAAAGAGCTTTAGATATGCTCAAACTGACAATACCATGCAAGAGTGCTATTTCATTCTAAGTTCTTGTGATATACCGGCAAAACATAATCTAAGCTTGTTTCTACAAGGAATCTAGCAGTTTTAACATCATATGACTATTAGATCCATAGTCATTGCTGTACTTTCAGTGTTTGCACACTTACGTAGTTTAGGCCTGTTACAAGCAATAACACAGTTTGCATATACTGTTGTATGATTGAAATTGAGTACAATAGCAACAAAGATATGCATTAAGCAACTTTTACATCTATGATTGCACCGATGTCAGTAGTTTAGCCAACGTTTCCTACTCAAATCAGCTTTGGTTATCACTATTACACTACATAAGCGCTTAAAGTGCTTTAGATATGCTCAAACTGACAATACCATGCAAGAGTGCTATTTCATTCCAAGTTCTTGTGATATACCGCCAACACATAATATAAGCTTGTTTCTACAAGGAAACTAGCAGTTTCAACACCATATGACTATTAGATCCATAATCATTGCTGTACTTTCAGTGTTTGCACACTTATGTAGTTTAGGCCTATTACAAGCAATAAAACAGTTTGTATATACTGTTCTATGATTGACATTCAGTACAATAGCAACACACCTATGCATTAAACAACTTTTACATCTATGATTGCACCGATGACAGTAGGTTAGCCAACGTTTCCTGCTCAAATCAGCATTAGTTATCACTAGTACACTACATATGGGGTGAAAGTGCTTTAGATATGCTCAAACTGACAATACTGTGCAAGAGTGATATTTGCCTATTAGTGCATATGATATACAGCCAACACATAATCTAAGCTTGTTTCTACAAGGAATCTAGCAGTTTTAACACCATATGACTATTAGATCCATAGTCATTGCTGTACTTTCAGTGTTTGCACACTTACGTAGTTTAGGCCTATTACAAGCAATACAACAGTTTCCATATACTGTTGTATGATGGAAATTCAGTACAATAGCAACAAAGCCATGCATTAAACAACTTTTACATCTATGATTGCACAGATGTCAGTAGTTTAGCCAACGGTTCCTGTTCAAATCAGCTTTGGTTATCACTATTACAGTACATATAGGCTTACAGTGCTTTAGATATGCTCAACCTGACAATACTGTGCAAGGGTGATATTTGCCTATTAGTGCGTATGATATATCGCCAACATATAATCTAAGCTTGTTTCTACAACAAATCGTGCAGTTTTACCATCATATGACTATTAGATTCATAGTGTACAACCCAAGAAACTATTCTTTTTCAACAAAAAAGGCTTAGAGGCCCATCAGCATGGAACAGCAGAAAAAGAGAAAACAATCCCTGGTTCAGGCTATATACAAAAGATCACTCAGTTCATGGATTCTCATTATGAGTATGGTCAGCTATTTATGGAATACATAAATGTTGCCTGCAAAAAGGAAGGAGAAGCCTGCGATTTCTGCTCAATACATGATTGGGTTGGTCCTCCAGCTGACAGGGTGCCGCAACCAGTACCAGATATCGAGAATCCAGGGCATTTCCTGAATGTTTTCAAGACACCAAACAAAGATCGATTTCCTGATGATTGGCAGCCTAGAGCCTGCTTGGCAGCATTATACAAAGAAGGGAATATTTCATTAAATGAACATGAGACCATAGAAAAGACAGCCAAGAAATTGAATATTGAAATCTGCCATGCTGTTTCTTGTCTTGAACATTTGCGTTCTCTAGATATTGGTAAGAGTAGAAGGGTAGGAGACAAAGACGCCAAGAGACAGCAAAGAAATGACATGAAATATGAGGATTATGATTTGATGCAGCTTGTAATCTCTGGAAAAATTAGCAAACTGTACGTCTTTGAGCTTGACAGATATTTGGATAAATTCAAACTCAATAAAAAGTGCAAGAAGGCAGATAAAATAAAGTCTATTACTGTTAATGTGCTACGAAATATGCCAGTGGAGGAACATCAACTGAAGAATTACGAAAATGATGAGAAGAGCGACTCTGATGGAGCTGATGAGGAAACTGACAGTGATTTTGATGACGATGAAAGTGATTTGGTTTTCCATGACTTAGATGAAGAGGAAATAAATGCAGATGAGGCAGATGTGCCATTGATTTGAAGAAATAGATATGGGAGACTTGTAGGAACACGGAGACTAGCATATTCCTGAAAACTAGAAAACCACTATGTCCAGAGTTTTATGTAAATTATGACATAACTGCCTTTTTTCTTGAGCTAAGTGTTTCCACTTTCAAGAAAACTTCCTTAAAATCAGGAAATGTGGGCATTTTAAGGAAATTTTTGGGACAAGACAAATTCAAGGAAATCTAAGGAATTATGAATATGTTGATGAAAACAGAATTCTCTCAACAAAAATCACTTTTTAGCAGATGTGATTTTGATTACAAACTGATACCTAACAAATCAATTCATGACTTCTGGCTGAATTTCGTAACAATACTGTTGTGTGTGATACATAATTATGACACTGAGTGTCATTTGTACTTAAAAAAACTGTCCAAACTAATCCCTGTCCAGATTATACCCCTATTTAGAGTATTTCTATAGTTGTATCATACCTGATCAAATAGCAGGGGTGGTGCCAGGGGGCTAGGAAAGGCTCCAGGTTGGTCCGGAATTGGTCCGTGCCCAGAGAATACTATGGCCCGTTGCCATTCCTTCAAATCTAAGGAAATCTAAGGAAATTCTAGGTTCACAGAAATGAAATCTAGTGTGCACTCTGTGGAAACACTGCTTGAGCTCCAAACCATTTGCAGCACTCCTAAGATGCAAAAATATTCTGCCTAATCTCAATAGAAAAATAGAATCTTCTGGAAGAATTGTTAAAGTTGCAGTTGGGTAAACATTGTTTTACATGTCATAATTGTTTGGGGTTGGGTAAAAAATTTTTTCATATTCTAGCAGTTGGGTAAAAGATATTTCCACTATCAAATTTATTTCTCTTCGGTACCAGCCCCTGGCTAAATAATGAACGGTCCCTAAGTAACTGTGTGTGTTATCGAGAGGAGACTTTGGTTGCAGTTCTTCCTGGTAAGCCTGCTCTATTTACCTGAAATGGTTTGATTTAAGAATTCCTGTATTTCTTTTGTCCATTTCATCTGTATTCTACTGTTGCCAGCCATTTATTCCCATATCTGTCATCGAGATTCGGCCACCTTCCCTCGAGTGTATTACCGCCATGACATTTCTTCTCAAAGTTGTTCGATTCTGTGTAATAAATCACCGTGCTTTTACTGCTAAATTGTGTAAAGATATTCAACATATGTTTGACTTTGTATTCTGTGCTAGATTTTGGCAGCTTGTTTGCTTTTCATGGCTATTTAGATGACATGGACTGGCGTGCTTGCTGCTTTCAGTTTGCAATGTTTTGATTAGGACTACCGTATAGTTGTCATGTGACTTGGAGGAGAATTTCGTTGCTCTGCCTCCGGTTTAATGCTTTTTCGCTCGATTTCATTCGCTAAGGTATCCTACGTTTCTTACTACATTGTGATGAAATGATTATGGTATGTTTACTGTTGTATTCCTTGCTACAATGGCCACCAAAAGTAGTTGGAACAGTAGCGTGGAATTGCCAGGAAATAGATATGTCACGCTTCATTGTCGTATTTCACACAAACAGCCCCCCTTCCCCCCCTGAAACAATGTTGAGAGGACGGAGGAATATGTTCCAGGATGTTTGATGTACTTGGGCAACTTAGATCTCAATTTTTCTTCATTTCCTAGCCATATTACAACATTGTATTTGGGGGGGGAGGGGAGATAGTGTACAGAGATAAGAAGCATAGTGTTCCAAGAGGTTTGGCTGCCATTGTCTTTTTCGTTTCTTTAAACGTGACTGATATTGAAATATCACAGATGACTATCCGGGGTAATTGGGGGTCGCGAATTCAATGGAACTAAAATTAAAGCTGTATAATGAATCGATGATGTCATATTTAGTTCAACTCTAATATTATATATTATCTCTCTATAAACAAATGTTGCTTTCATGTCTGAATACACTGGAAGGTACTTTATAGTTATTGGTTGTTTAGACAAATAACGTATTTCCATGCAGAAACAATGGGGGGCGGCGGGTTTCCCTGATGACTTCGGTTTCCCATGGAACTGGGGTATTTAAATAAGCATCAAATGTCAATGAAACCGAGGCTGCATATTCTCATCCTCTTAACTTCATCGCTTTGACGCAAATAATGAACATGTTTATAATATAGCACACATCAATTTATTTTACATATAATACAATGTTTACAGCAATAAAGATATTCTACAATATATGTCAAACAGGATAAAGGAATGTAACTGTTTGTGTATGGAGCGCATAGTACTCATGTCATTTCATGGAAATTGCAATACCAAGTAACTGTTTACACTGAAACGTGTAGTAAAAACATATCTGTATAATTGTAGTAAGGCTGGCAGCATGAGAACATCTTCCAGCATAACTGCGTGGCTACATCTGTAATACATTTAAACAAGAAAAATAAGGATTGGAAACCACGTGATATAAACGAAACCTGTTCTTGGTGCCCAAAATGTAAGGGCAGACTTTTGGCACCCAAACTGTAAAGGCGAAAACTATTGGCACTGAACCACAAAGAAATTATCTTATCATGTGGTTGTCGATCCCCCATTGTTCACAGTTCTGTATATATATCTTTATATTTTGAAATATAAGCGTACCCATATAGTGTTTCATCTGCTCTGTTCATCAACAAGTATGGTATTCGGAAGGAAAATAGCCAACAAGAAAAGAGCGTATATCCATTTATTGAGAATGGAGGGAGGACTATCGTTAAGGCAAATAAGCTGGCGTTGCCAAGTCTCCGCATCATCTGTCCTGAGAATATGCAGAGAGGGCATAAAGGCAAAGGATAAAGGCGACAATAACATGAAGAAACTAAAACCTGATAGACCACGCATCTTTACGGACAGAGATAGGAGCCAATTTCTACGAGAGTTTCTGGCAGTGAGAGAGGAAAACCCGAATGTGACAGTGCTGGAGGTTGGTAGGAAAGCGGGAATGACCCACGTCAGCCGCAGGGCTTTAATACGTGCCTTGAACGAAGTGACTTATTATAGACTAACGGCAATAAGAAAGGGCGTCTTGTCTGTAGAGGACAGGAAAACACGCGTTAAATTTGCGAGAGTTGCGTTGAACAGATATGATACCAGATTTTGGAGTGATAAGGTCTTGCTGTATTTAGACTGCCCTCACATGAGAAAACTCAAACCGACCTGAGATTCAGATCGGTTTGAGATTTGGCCATGTTTGCTAATTGTCGTCCCCCTCACATGACAATTTTCAGACCGGTTTGAATTCACCTCACTAGCTATGCACATGCGCATTACACAAAATTATCAGAATATAAACAAACATGGCGCCAATCGATTCTCGCATGTTGTTGATCCTGACACTGAAATCGATTTCATGCATGTTAAGTTCTGCTTTGCAGCTTCACTTTGTTTTGCTGATGCAAGTCTTGATGCATCAGCATAGCCTCAATCAGGAGCTTCTTGGCGCTATTGAGGAAAAGAACCGTGCCCTGCACAAATACAGGCAGATACGAAGCAGATTCATGCGGAGGAAGAAAAAGCGATACTGGAAGAATCCTGGCCGCACTGAGAAATGGTGGCAAAACATGTTAGATGGATCCATGCTGCCAGAAGAATGGATCGTTAATTTTAGGATGTCAAGAAACGACTTTATGAGATTGGAAGAGAAGTTAAGGCCATACATAAGACCAAACAAGGATTCATTTCGTGGAGATACTATAAGCTCCGTTAAGAAACTAGCAATGACCTTGTATTATTTAAAAGACCAAGGCTCACTGAGAATGACAAGTAATTTGTTTGGTATAGCTCCAACTACACTTTCAGCTACAGTTCGTAAAGTTTGCCATGCAATTACAACTGTCCTCGGCCCACAACTTATAAAGTTTCCAACTACAAAAGATGATCTGCGACATCTTACGTCAGAATTTGAGAAGAAGTTTGATTTTCCCATGGTTGCAGGCTGTGTTGATGGGACTCATATTCCTGTAAAACAACCTAGTGAAAATGCACATGACTATTTCTGTTATAAAATGAAATTTAGTCTGAATGTACAGGCAGTTTGTGACCATGAGGGTTGCTTCCTTGATGTTGACTGTTCCTGGCCAGGCAGTGTGCATGATGCCAAAGTCTTCTCCAATAGTTCAGTGCACAAGCTCTTTCAAGAGGCTAGAATTCCAAACATTGAAAGAAGATTAAATGAAGATGACAGTCTATGCATTGGCCCAGTATTGCTGGGAGATCCTGCATACCCTTTATTGCCTGGACTTATGAAAGAATTTGCAACATGCAGTTCCAATGGAGAAGTTATCTTTAACAGGAAGTTGAGATGTGTAAGGAATCAAATCGAATGTGCCTTTGGGAGGTTGAAGGCACGGTGGAGAATTCTTAACAGACCTATTGACCTTGGTATAGAGTATGTTCCTACAATAGTGTATAGTTGCTTCGTTTTGCATAATTATTGTGAATATGCAAAATCATACGTATGTCAAGATACTGTGGTTCATGAGATGGACAATGACAGAGACAAACAAGGCTGCAATCATCACTCTGAGAAGGATAAGTTTTACACATATAACACAAACCAGGGAAACACTATTCGAGATATTTTCAAGAAGTACTTTGAGAGATTGTATAATTGAAGCATTTGTATGTGTGAATCTAAATATATTTGCATTTCAAAAGTAACCAGTTTATTTGAAAAGTTCAAGAGGATTGCTGGCACAATTCCCAAATGATTGTCATTGTAAAGAAAACCTAAAATAACAAAATTTAGACAAATGCAATACAATGTTGCATTAAATATTTCAAGTGTAAAATTTTAGCAGTTGATCATTAGTACAATATTGCTGTATTGGAGTGGGAATAATTTCACACAAAATTTAAGTTTGTATTACAAGATGCCAGAATATGAATATTCAAAAGTTCAAAATAAACAATAAATCCTATGCAACTTTTTAAAACCTGCTTGAATCCCAATGAGCTTTTTCTAGGGAATTTTAGATTTTTTTTCTGGCTCCGAAAGAAAATATTAATTCCCAGCCTGATATGCAGAATCTTACTTTCAAATACAAGTCGTGATAACTTTCCAAATAAATTTTAAATGAAAAATTTTGTAGACAATAGTAGATCAGTCATATTTAATGTTCAATTCTTGTTTACTTTTCAAGTTAGCATCTTAGTTTGTTCAGTTCAAATTTTGATATGTTTTCTGTTGTGAGTATTCCACTCTTTGTTGATCACTTCTTGCATATCTCTGTTCTTCTTCCTCCAATTGCGTGGCAGAGCCACCAAGCATGGATGTAAATGTAATACTATTCTTTTGAAATTTATTTTGTGTTTCTGGATGGCAATATGAAAAAACAGGTGACATGAAATGCTGTTGTGACTGCTGATGCAAAAACTGTTGGTTTGGATTGGTTGATATTGCTTGGGCTAGGATAGCAAGGCCATTTCCAAGTTGCTGTCCAAGAGCAGTCAATGATTTTGACATCTGTCCAACCATTGCTTCCATGCCCTTTGCTGAATTTTGTAAGATTTCAGCATTTTTTTCTTCAACTCAAGCTCCTCTCTAGCAACCCTTAACATAACTTCATCTCGTTGCCGTGAAGATAGTGGTTTTTCCATCTTTGAGCGCTTCTTATCTTTTAATCGCAATGGCTTTGATGATTCTTCCTCATCCGAACTATCCAGTGGTCTAGCTTTCCTTTTTGGATATGCAGATGGCTCTTCTAGAATTTCTTCATCATTATCCTGTGGAATATCATTTGAAGTTGAATCATCTGACTCTACCTCATTCATGGTTTTAGTCATGACAGGGCCATCAATTCTTTTTACAGAGGGGCAACTACCCCAAATCATGAGAAGTTCATCCCAATTTTGAATAATTATCTTTCCACTGCCAGACCGTGTTCCTGCAACCACAGCCCTTTTAAAGTTTTGTCTGATAATCTTAATTCTGCTTTTAATCCTTCCATAACCAGTTTTAATTTGCTTCTTTTGCTCTGCAATAATTTTCTGTAACCGTAATTTTTCTTGGTCATCACCATCAGTGGGTAATTCATCAATCTCTTCCATTCCAAAGTCTTCTGATGGATACAATCTTGCCATTAGCTTCCGAATATCTTCATAAAATTTTATCAAGTCAGCTTCAATGTCCTTGCCTTCAAAGTCTTTTTTCACCTTGTATTCATAAAGACAACCAATCAAGCTTGTAATTTTTTCATCATTCCATGTCCATCGCCTTGACTTTGGCTCAGAAGAACTGTTTGACATTTGTGAGGCATCTGAGAGTGTCTCTTGCTCTTCATTTAATATTTCATTGGCACTGTCTGGGAAGTTGTTAGCTGCATAGGATTGAGAAAATTTTGCTACAACTTTGCTTGAGGACAATCTGGAGAATAAATGTCAAGCTTTGTAAACAGTTGTAAAAATACTAATCTATTGTCTATAATATACGGGACCCCTGTCTATTAATCTCAATAAAATTTGCCCCCTGCCTGTTGCATATTAACACCCCCTTCTACTAAACTGAAAATTTGCCAACATGCATACCCCCTTCTGTTAGCAACCCCTTTTTATTGAGAACTGGCCAACATGAAAACCCCCTTCTATTGATAATTGGCTGACATGAGGACCCCCCCTTCTATTTCCACCCCCTTCTAATATTAGAGATACTGGAGTCAGCCTATTGTAAAACCAAAGGAAATCTTGTCTGCAAAATTCTGGGAAGTTTTGATGCCCTGGGTGCATATTTTCGAAAAAAATCGACTTGATTTTCAAGGAGGCCACCAAAATAACAGAGAGATTACATAAAAGGTTCCCATACTCAGTGATAGTGGCCATGAAATAACCAATGTGGAAAATGAAAAATGCAACAAACGAGTGGCCTAACTGACTTTAAGAGATACAATACAATGAGTGGTCTGGCCTAATGCAACAGCATGCGGGAGATGCACTAATGCAAAGTGGTTTAATATAACTGAATATAGGAGACACACTGATATGTTTTGATGCATAAAACTAACATACCTTTTATTCGCACTCATTTCTCCAGAATTGGCCGCCATAATTGCTAAATTACCGATGTCCATCCCAGAAGGCCATTCTCTCGTGTTTTGAAAATTCTTTTCGCCCCGAAACGAAAAAAGTTTCTGCTCACATGAAAATTTCAGACCGACCTGGAAACTCAAACCGACCTGAGAAAGCGAAACGAATTTCAGGTCAACCTGAGTTTCATTTCGCCTTCGTCATGTGAGCACTCTACCTTTGAACCAGGGGCTTTGACCGCAGACCGAAATGAGTTTCAAACCGATCTGAGTTTCAGGTCGGTTTGAGTTTTCTCATGTGAGGGCAGTCTTAGATGGTGTTTCATTTGTTTACAAGAGTAACCCATACAAAGAAGCTGTTTCAGCGCAGGGGAAGGTGTATAGAAGAAAAATTGAAGGACTTAGGGTGACTGCAAAAGGAACAAAAAATCTTGCTGGTGGGAGAAGGATCTATTGTCTAGTTGGCATAAGCAGTGGAAGTGGCGTTGTTTTATTGGAAGAGTACGCAAAAATGCAGGGACATTATTTTGCAAAATTTCTACAAAACATGCTGCATAGTAGGCTACTGCAATTGGCAGAGATGAAAGGAAGAGAGGAGTTGATCTTCGTAATGGACAATGATCCTCGCCAGACAAGTAAAGTGGCACTTGATGCTATAGAAGAATGCGGCTTACAGTTTCTTAATATTCCACCTAGATCACCAGACATTAATCCCATCAAAAATGTGTTTCACATCGTAAAAGTGGCATTGAAAAAGGAGGCCATGGAACAGAAGATTTCAAAAGAGTCGTTTCTTCAGTTTAAAGAGAGAGCTGTTAAACATTTGAAAAACTGTAATGTATTTACCATTGATAAAACAATTGCCTCGCTACCTAATAGGCTAAAAATACTGTCACAAAATAAGGGTTATCGTATAAAATATTGATAATTGTAGTTATACCATTTTATGTTTTTAACTGTCAGTATATAATCAATCTGTGAAGACAAACATTTATATTTATTAAGCGAATATCGTTTACTCTGAGCAGGACGTTATCGCGTGTCAATAGATCCATAACACTGCACCGATTCAATTCATCTGTCTACAGATGTAATAATATCTACGAGCTTAAATCGCCAATTGATATATTTATCCATGCATGGTAATGATGACAGGAATGTGATGGCTATCGATTTCTGCAACGGTCTACGGTGGCAAAATGAGAATGTCTACTCTAATAAAAGATGACTGTTTGCACCAATCTCGTTCAAAACTACCAAATAGACGTGCATGACGATACAGTATCTTCCTGTGAAGTGTAGCGGCGTAAAATGCATCAGAAGTTACGTATTTCAGGAAGAAAGGCACGGTCTACGCTGTTTTCAAGAATGATATATCTGATGATGTAATTCATGTACAAATTTGCCATAGACCGTGACACTTTCGGGTCTATCGTCTGATTACTACACATTTGGCCTGAAATAGTTCATTTCTTATGTTACCTACATCAGTGCACGCTTGACAAGTATGATATTAAATGACACTATTGGAAACAACGGATGTTTTCTGTACTTTTTGTACCGTAGACCGTGGAGAAATTTGGTAGACAGTGGCTACAGTTAGAACAAACGAGGAAGCATAAGCAACAGGAACACACTGTGTAAGACAACAACAAGCTTGCAAAGCAATGTCCACAAATGTGAACAACTTGTCATTTATCCAGTGGTATTTCATTGCGGAATGTAAAAATACGCCATCGTACAGTCATCATTTCAGTCTCACGCTCGTCTAGGAGACCAATCTTTACGAAAGTAACGGGTGCTTTGACTGTCACAAATATTGGAGTGTCTTTCTGGAACAAGATAGCCTCGCTGTAAGATGTTTTAGGAGCTGTGAAATGGACGACGTGGCCTTCCAATAATACCAACATATCACTCTTTGGTATAATTATCGAAAAGTACCTGAAATCATTCAGGAAAATGATTTCTTTTTCTTCTAAACCCAGTCAAGCATAGGAAAATGAGGCCGGAGAATGAAAGGACTTATAAATGATGTGACGGGGATCTAATATACATGTTTTGCCACAATTCGCTGGCCCACATATATTTATATCTATATATTTCTGCCCTTGCCTCCACCCATTACAAGAAGCTTAATACTGGTGTCAGAGAAGACTGCCCTATTGACATCATTACTGTCCAAAATCTCCAAAGCGCAGCACAACCACTGGCCCTCACTCACACATGGTTCCTTATGTTATATTAACATTTCAATGTATTTCATGTGACACTGGCAGTATACAAGATTTGTTTCAGAAACATGCAATTAGCGTTGTTGGATAAGTAGGAAAGATGGAAATAGTATGATTGATATTAATATAAATCTAAGTTTTCTACGGATAATCTTGCAAAACATATAAAATATGGCATTGAAAAACAACCTTTTAGCTATTATGACGTCACACACCATTCTGATCAAAATTTAAACTTCACCGATGAAATCAGCACCCCAGAAAACCTCCATGTCAACATTTTTTCTGATATCCTAATGGCCGTTTTCGATATTTTGAAAAGACAATGGCCGCCAAAAGTAGTTGGAACAGTAGCGTGGAATTGCCAGGAAATAGATATTTCACGCTTCATTGTCGTATTTCACACAAACAGCCCCCCTTCCCCCCTGAAACAATGTTGAGAAGACAGAGGAATATGTCCCAGGATATTTGGTGTACTTGGTCAACTTAGATCTTAATTTTTTCTTCATTTCCTAGCCATATTACAACATTGTATTTGGGGGGGGGGAGGGGAGATAGCGTACAGAGGTAAGAAGCATAGTGTTCCAAGAGTTTTGGCGGCCATTGTAGCTTGGAATTTATCCAGTGCTTTTACCACATGTGTGAATGACATAGGATACGGTTGTGTTTGGCAATAAAGTCTTGGTATGTGGAATGCTTTCACTGAAGTATGTATAGGGCTATTGCTGAATGTGGTTACCCTAATTTTACAGTGTTTACTTTCACTCTTTACTGTTGTCGTAGTGTGTACTGTGAAATACGAGGGGTTTCCCGAGTTCATCTCATGATCGCAGATACCTGTTGTCCTTTGTTTTGGATTTAATTGGGGTCTTTTGAGGGTGATTTCATAACTTTGCTTCAGGGGCAATAAGCTCACGGCAGTTCCCCTCAGTTTTGCTTGATTTTCTGTTCAGAATTACTGTTTTGTTACTGCAGAAGTATGGTTATGATATTGAGGACATATTTAATGCAATATTTGCTGATGTACTAGGAGCTTTTAGCTTGCTCTTGATTCTTAGTATATGCACGTGAGTTGGATGTTAGGATGTCTCAAGAGTTTGGGCACTTTGCTTACATGTGAGATATTGCCCTTGCAGTCAAATATACTCCTTGATTTTATCATACACGCTTTGCAGGAAACACTAAGATGTTACCAACTTTATTCTCAGCTCAGTAATTCTCTTTTTATTTTCTTTTCACAGTATTTAAAGTAGGCTTCATAGCTTTTTCCACTATAGATGGTAGAGTTATTCTGGTCAAGTCAAATGTAAGGGGTTCCACTATACTGAATGCTCTTCTGCTGGGACACAGTTCCCCGTCTTTCTGAGATCATTTGTTATAAATGCCAGTACCGAATTCCATAGATCATTCTGTACGTGATGGTATACTCTTAAAGGATGAATTAGTACTAGATATAACCATCATGTTTATTGCCTAAACTTAATTTATGAAGCCCCTTGCCCCCACTGAGGTAATGCCTTCATTTGACACCTGAGTTGATGATACAGGATATATATTACTACTCATTTCAAAGAATTACTGACTTCCATCGATCATTCTGCATATGATATTATACTTCTTTTAGGGATGACTTAGTACTAGATAGCACTATTTGATTTATGGGGCCACTTTCCCCTATCCAACTACACTTATTGTTTGAAATCTGAATTTCACATGGTTGTACCAGATAGTTTAGTACTGGATTGCTGCATTATTTGTTTTGTATAGCCATAACTTATTGACTCCCCCCAAGAACTTTGGCTGATATCTAATATGATTCATGCTGCTCAATCGATAGCTTTACACTCTGTTATATATTATAGAAAGGTGTGATATAGGAATACTAAGCAATATTCTTTTGGTTTATCACCTTGTGCTACCAAGTCCTATTACAGATTCCAGTTGTATAACACCTACGTTTATGGATCAGACTTGATTGTGTACCTCTGTAGACAGGATTAGTGGTCACCTACATGATAACAGAACAACTCATACCTGCCAATTCATGTGCGATATTGTATCTGTTATAACATCTTAAAATTATTTCCAAGACTCCTTACGTTAGATTTGAGTGAAGTAGGAGACAATATGTCATGTAGTTTCATTAGTGCCTCATTGTAGAGAGCATTTTAAACAATTCTATGCATTCAACAAGTCGTATAATAGAGACTAGCTTAGTACTGATAGCCAGCTACATGTGGGCTTCCCTAGCCCCAGTTCAAAAGTTGCATATTAGCCTTGGAAAGACTAACGCTGTGCCCCCATGAAAGTTGCTTGGTCTGGTCGCATAGGATCATGAGAAGGTGACATCATGGACCTCTGCGATGGAGCACGTGACTTTCGGCCTTCCATTGTGCAATTCGAAGAAAATTGCGAGACAATATTGTGCAAAAAATGCTCGGATACCTGCGCTAGGCTAAGGGGCTTCTTGATTGTCATCCTTTCCCTTTACTGCCCCATAGCCTAGCGCAGGTATCCGAGCATTTTTTGCACAATTTTTTCTCGCAATTTTCTTCCATTTGCACAATGCAAGGCCAAAAGTCACGTGCTCCATCGCAGAGGCCCATGAAGTCACATTCTCATGATTCTATGTGACCAGACCAAGCAACTTTCATGGGGGCACAGCGTTAGTCTTTCCAAGGCTAATATGCAACTTTTGAACTGGGGCTAGGGAAGCCCACGTGTAGTAGGCTATCAGTACTAAGCTATCTGTATATACCAAAATGCCAAAATGCAAATGAGCTTGGACATTGTTAACATCAAACAGACCGGCCCCCGATGCTGTACAGGATACTCCTCCTAGGATAGTTGGGGGATCGGTCTCAGAGTCTGGTCGAGTGTCTCTTCCTAGGTCTAGATTGCAGCAACGCTTTGATCATTTTTGTATCGTTGTTTGTTGCCGTGATAGTCCACCTTCCCTGAGCGTATACGTGAACCTTTGTCTGTCCTCTATTGTGCTCCATTGTTGTCATCCACATGGATGGCACTGCTCTCAGTACAAGGCCTGTTCGATCGAGGTCAGGTTTACTCACTTTTGAGCAGAAGTTTGGTGGATTTCTACCAGGTTAGTAGCAATGTTTCCTCTCTAAATACTGTATTGTCGTTCGCTTACATTTTATTCCTCGATTGTGTGCGTTTTCTGGTGTTTTAAACAAGTCTTGTCAATGCATGGATGCAGCTTCGTACACCCTCCCTCGCAGTTGTTATTCTCCATCACAGTTGAGCACCTAATTCGTCGCGTCATTGCTATCTGAAGATTGGACTTATCATTACTAGTCTTTACTCAATGAAATTATAGCACTGCTGCCGTTTAGATGCGATTTACGGGTGATGTGAGCCCTGTATTTCCCTCTTTTTTTAGGCCAGATTGGAAGAGCTTCCCTCGGGGGCATTCTCGCCATGACAGTTCTTCTCCAACCGTTCGATTCTGTTCGCCAGATTTCAATGCTTTAACTGGTAAGTTGTGCTAACAGATTTAACTGAAGTTTCATGTTGTATTCTGTTGTGTATTAGGATAATATGTATGTGTTTGTCATGCCTTTTAACTAGGATATACCGAACGTGAAGCTCTCAGTTCGGACATGGGTTGACTGCGACTGATGTTCCAGTTGGAAGTTGAGGAACATTTTGTGGTTCTGTTACCAGGTGAGTCGTTTTCTACTGCTATAACGCTTGATTTCACATCGCCTGTCTTTCCCCTTTCCTCTGTAGGCTCTTCCTATAGTATTGTCTACACTGATGTTCAATATTGCCAGCAAAATTGCAATAGCTTCCCTCGGGGGTTTTCTGCCATGACAGTTCCTCTCCACCATGGTTGATGGTATTCTCTGTTGCCGTGTCAATTCAAACGAATTTTCGTCCTTCTACTACTTGGTAAGTCGCTTTTCATGTAATAAGGTTTGTTGTCAGATTGCCTGTAATTTTTCTGTCTACTATACATGTTTCATATTACACACGTTATGTCAGTATTTTGAGCGAGCTTCACTCGGGGGTATTTCGCCATGACACTTCCTCTCCGATCAGATTGATTTTATTCTCTAAATTGTTTTGGTTCATTTACCATAGAGGGATGAAATGTTTACTGTCCTATTCCTTGCTAGATTGCTGTTTATACCTTGAAGTTAATGCGTGCATAAAGGAGATAGGAAATCGTTATCTTTCCTGATGAATTATCCTACATGACATGCTGAATTTGAGCATTGATGAAGTTTTGTGGATCAAAGTTTGCATTTGTATATGTGACTTATTGTGTGACTTGTAGTAAAGCGTTTACGTTCTTTTCGGCAATATAACTGTACTTAGACGGTTGCATCCCCCTCAGTTCAGTCAAGGAAGCCACTGCTCTGTGTATTTCATTCTCATTGCCACTAGCCACAAAATATCTTAACATGGTTGTACAGAGAGGTCTACAGTGTGTATATTTTATTTGCTAGCTGTCCTTGATCTTGTTCCTATGATGTATTGGTGTCCTTACACTCTTTATTTTGTTGTATGTTTTAAATAGATATGCGAGGGGATTCCCAAAGCAAGATCATGATTGCAGAAACCACTCATCCTTTGTGTCCAAACAATAGTGTTTACACAAGACCGCATGTTTGTAGTTGAGGGCGTGTTTACAAAGTGGATGGATTTCTTTCAAGTCTTCATGCAATTTCGTCCCTTCTCGATAAGGTACGTTGTTTATTTCATTGACAAGGTTTCGATTTAGTTTTACCAGGATTGTTTTGTGTAGAATGGTCGCTACTTTCCCAGTTGGACGAGATTTAATGCCGTGTTTTGATCGAGATTCCATACCATTGCCTCCAGGGCCCTATGATCATGCCGATTCCTCTCGTGTTCCCTTGATTTCCACCTCTAAATTACCGTTTTGTTACTGCAGAAGTTTCGTTATACTATTCAGGGGATATTTACTGTATTATTTACTGATATTATTGAACTTGACAGGTTAGCGTGCTGTTGATACTTTGCATTTGCGAGTGATTTTGAAGGAAGTACATCTGAACAGTTAGGCAGCTTTCTTTATGTGTGATTTGTTGCCAGTCACTTCTGGTTAGCTCTTGGTTTGTACCATACACTTATTGAAGCCTGGAGCTAAGATGTTTTTCAAATTATTCCTTGGATTATTGGAGTGTAGTAGCTCTCTTTCCCGTTTGGTTTTTGTTGCAGTATTTTGAGGAAAGTACTATGCCTATTCTCTCTAAAACCTTGAGGGGCGTTTCATATTACTCTCAGTCACCACAACTGATGCCTTCCTTATTCTCAGTAGAACACTTGTTATTCTGAATCACTGGTATACTTATGATTACAGTGCCAGGTCGTTTATATATATTTTATGTACTAAGTCGTTGATACATTGGCGTACCGTTAGTACCGTGCGTTTGCCGGTTGTTCCTTCTTGATTCATTGACGGTGATATTGTGTTCTAAATTAGGTTTGTAGTCAAGACTCTTAAGTAGCTTATTCAACAATCTTTATTCGGTATAGTGCTCTACTGATTGCCTATGTATTTACAGCAACCTAGCAATCTTTATTTACAACAGTCTAATTGTTATATTCACTATAGATTTTAGTGTTATTTAGTGGAATGAGCCTATTGTTACTTTAATCCTACGTCCTCCTTTCCTGGCAAACCAGCTCCCCTCTGTCCTAAGATCATTTGTTATAAAGACCATTAATGATTTCTATACATCATTCTGCACATGATAATATTGCTTTACTGCATCGAAATGTATTAGCTAACAATGATTCCTTGATCCCCATCTTCCAGCGCGGAACCCAATTTGCAGTAGTGTTCGTAATCATATTTTGTAAAAGATTTATTGTAAAAGAGTATTATGTATAAAGGCGTTTGCCACACTCATGCACAATTTCTGAGTTTCTACTCATTTTTGACTAGCACACTGTTTTGTTTTGTTTTATATTCTCATAAAACTTACAATGACAAACAATTACAATACAAAGTCTAGGGTGCATGGAAATGCATAACAACCCTAAGACTTACACTTAACATTGAGACATAAATATTACAATAATAAGCTACAAAAGTGATTGGAGTGGTGTCGCCCATCGTGCCAATAGCGTTGCAAATATGACAAATCATCACAAAAAGCTATTATAAAAGGAGATATCAAGTCTACCTATGTTCCTTGCTAATCAAAAAGAAAAACAAAACAAACAAAAAAAGAAAAAAAATTTTTTGCCCAGACACGATGAGCGACACCACTCCAATCGTAAAAGGAATAAAATTTACACAAAAGAGAAAATAATTTACACAAGAGAGGTTTTCACGAGAAAGTTAGTAACTTATTGGAACTGTTCTGAGGCCTGAATGTATTTTAATGTTGCATCAAGAATGTTTGTATTCGAATCAAATGGTAACTTTTCATGGCCATAAAGGAGTATTTGCAATAGTTCTTTGTTTGGAGGCCATGAGGACGCAATATTGTATTAACGCTGTCGAGAAGATCACGTCTGTGTATGTCATAGGCACTGCAGAGCAGCAAAAAGTGCTTCGTATCCTCAATACCATCATTTATCAAGCACAGGGGATTAAAAGTATCCCTAAAATTATGTTTAAATTTGTGGTAATTTAGCTTACTTAGTCCAATGCGTAGCTGCGTTAAAACAGATAATAGTTTTGGATCATGAATTCCATAGACTGATTTAGAGGGTGGATGAATGAGTCCTAGAAGTTGTTTCTTGAAAACATTCACTGAGCAGGATTCACAAATTTCAGGGTCAAGGTTTTCCCATTCCGAAAAGCAGTTTGGGTAGAAAGTTGATTTAAATCTCTCTGTTCTTGCACGTATTTGCCCTATTGTAGCCTGCCTGCACAGACTGTGGTTTGACTCCTGGCGTTGGGGTATAGGATTTCTTGTGTAATCTGGAGTTAAATTTTTCATACTCTTATAAAAGAGGACAAGACGTCTACTCCATCGATGGAGGTTAAGAGACTCCCAGCCAAGCTCTTCATATATTTTTTCACGCGATGTGCCCTTCCAAGCACCAGTTACTGCTAATGCAGCAGAATATTGTACAGCCTCAAGTTTCTCCATTTGTTTGGTTATTGTTTGGTTATACTAGCACACGTTAAGGACTATTCTTTAGCGGCAACTGTAAAATGCAGGTCACCAGGTCATGTAAAATGCAGGTCACCAGGTCATGTAAAATGCAGGTCACGCTGGCAGCCACTCGCATTTTTATGAGAAGGCCATGCGGTTCAATGAATCCCTTAAGGAAGCGAGGTTAGAGGCCGTCAATGAATCTGAACATGCTTCGAGATGACAAATCCATACCTTCTCAGGCAGGGATGATGCACGTTCATATCAATATGCAATTATCAGATTGCCGCGTAGTTACTTTGTAACTGGTAGGGCACTTAACGTTTTACAACACTTTTCTAGGAACCGTCTCAGTTAATATTTTATGGCAATGAAAATCAGGTATGTTGAACTTTGACCATCGTGTCGTGATACAGCGCATTATGAAATCGAATACAATTTGCACCATGTTTGACACGCATTGTCTTTATAGGCATTTCACTCATCCCTAGATTTGACGACTGTGCCAGAAAACATGGGTAAAAGGTAAAACTTGTAGCACTTTCACTAACCGTCTCCGAAATTACTTTCATCCTCTCGACAATATCTTGGAATACTTGAATCAAAAACAGTTGAATAATGCACTTCCAAACAAAATACTTCTAATCAATATGAATACAACCTTTCACCATTTGTTTCTACAAAACATATGTTTAATGTTTAAAACCAGTGTTATAGACCATAACCTCAACTCCCCCTGCATCGTACGCCATACACTTTTCTATTTTATAAGAAACCTGACTCAAGGCCTAGTTGTAAAGGTTTCCTAACTGTTGTTCACAGTCTTTGTTCTAAAAGTTGCTTAAAAGTTCCGTAAGTCGATAGAAAAAGTGTCAGTGACAATGAAAGCAGAACGGAAAACAGTTTTTTGTATTTAGGTTAAGGACATAAAGATACTGTAGCGGAAACTTTTTTAAATCCGTAGAGAAAAGGGGAGATTGGGCTTCTGAAACTTTGAAAGAAAGCACATAAAGTTCTACTGTTTCTTAACTCTTTCCTTGTAGTTACAAATGCTTCTTAAATTTTAATGTGTCTAGTATTAGGTTTCTTATAAACCTGTTCCCTATGAAAACAATCGTGTAATCCCCAATAATCGATGCTTATATGCGTATGTGTGCCTCTCAAATTCTCAGTGGCATTATGTCCCCTCTTCATTTGTTCAAATCCCGATTTATATTATTTTTCCCATTTTCTATTCCCTCTCTTGACAATCAGATATTGCTTGCAAACTATGTACAAATGAAAAATGAAAAATACAGCAGACGGCTGTAAGCAGTTCCCACAGCCGTAGCCACTTAAATAGTTCCGAGTAACTTCCTGTTTTGTGGCATGACCTGCATTTTACATGACCTGGTGACCTGCATTTTACAGTTGCCCATTCTTTAGCTTTTATTACCTTGAAGTATGAAGCATCTCTAGGCAAGGTGATTGTATATTGCCTACTTTATTTCCTCAAGCTAGCTATTATGGGAGTTCGAAAGATATCACTGGGTGTACCTAGATGGCAATGGCATTGATACATTTCAGTTGATGTTCTTTGATGAGATGTGTACCAGTATAGTACTTGATTGCCTGCTTGTATGATTTTTGTCACTAACCTATTTCACTTTGAGATATCAGTTGTTACTGGTACCATTTCTACTTTTCATATATCATTCTATATGTGATATGTTGTTCAAGTTTTGTATTAGTTATTCCTGGCAGCCTTAGTTTTGTATGTTATACATTATATAATTCACTGAGAGGAGTTACAGCTTTATGTGTGTGACAAGAGGTTAGGTCTCACTTACATGATGTTGGTCCATAGTATTGTTACTTTTGAGTTTGCTATAGGGAGTACAAGGTAATATTATTTCAGTTCTGTACACTTAGGGAGTAGTCATTAAGTATCAGGTGTAGGGGGTGGTAGCAAATGATAAAATAGATCCAAAAATTTTGTACTGCAGTTGGACTTGCACAAATATTCCAGAGCCCCAGTTTGGGGAAGCATGATATTTTGATGCCCCAGCTATACAGACTAAATACTTTGTGGAGTCTAAGAGT
This sequence comes from Mastigias papua, assembly GCA_964019165.1. Classification (NCBI taxonomy): domain Eukaryota; kingdom Metazoa; phylum Cnidaria; class Scyphozoa; order Rhizostomeae; family Mastigiidae; genus Mastigias; species Mastigias papua. The sequence goes on from OZ025276.1 coordinate 4,922,147, forward strand.
CACTGTCCAGCATGATAAGCACACTTCTGTTTGGGGCAAGCGGTGGGCAGTTCTCACCGAGAGAGACCTATCTCTATGGTATTCCTGTACGTTTTTCGTGCTGGGGGGTGGATGGTGCAAAATCGTTTACCAACAATATCCTTTAGGTTGCATGAACTGGAACCATGTTGTCATCTACGGTATTACAAATCTATAGAGGTAAACCTGCTTGAGCTAATCAGTGTACTTGCGAACTTTAAGTAAAGTCAGGGACTTGGTCAATTCATTCAATCACCTATATCCTTACGTTTGCATCAACAGAAGATATGTCAGTCAAATATGACTACATCCTGTCTATCCCGGAAATCATAACGTAGAAAGTAGCTGTGATGTGTACTCACAACATAGTTCTAACTATCGAGAATATCCGCCCCATATGAAAGCACGCCTAATACGACTCATCCAACTATGTAAACAACAAGCAGTATAATGGGAAATACACCCTATACGTGTGCGTTACTAAATACAAATATCATAGTGTTGATTGACACAACCGCCCCTACCTCTGGAGTTTGCCCGTAAGATCTGTGCAAGGTCCTCTGTCATTTCAGTCTTCGACAAGCATCAGTTACAAATGTTAGCGATCGTTACGAAGCATTTTTGGTTTTCGTTTTCAGTTTTCAGGTGAATGCTTTTTCTCATGAGAACATACTGTTAAGTCTCACAAGTATTTTCGGTATTTTAGCAACATCACTCTGCTTCCAGCATATTGTCACTATCAGGCCCCTTGCTGTTGACCACTGAAGATTTTTCATTAAGAATTATAACTACTGTCTCCGTACCGTTTTATCATGTTTTCTGTATGCCCTCTTTGCTCTGTATTTTTATACCAGTTTGTAGGGCGGGTGTGCAGTTTGGCAGTTACCCAAAACAGCACATCCGTCCCACTTTGCACTGTATTATCAGCCATTTCGTTTATTTAGTCGTCCTGTTCAGATTTCAAATATTCATTCACCTGCTATTCTTTATTCTAGATATTTTCATTCATTCCATTGGAAAGGACTCAGAGTATACGCGTTCCTGTGTATTTCGACTTGCAGTTATGTAATTCATCAGATTAGCCATTTTTCTCTCATTTTACTTTCTTTCATGCATCAATACCAATACACTTCGTAGACTTATTGGCCTGATTATATCTGTCATACGAGAAGAACATCTCTCACTACTTGACGTCCGTATAGAACAAGTAATTGTTACTCACAACTGCCTAAGGTAGCGAAATGTTACTACATTTACTTATCACACCAGATGGGACGTTTGTTATGAACGTAGTTTTACTCTGAGATGGAAGTGCAGTCGCTTTGGGTAAACTCATGTATTTACAACTTGCTAGCATCCACAGTGTAACTAAATATCGCTAGGCGGTGGACGTGTGCAGCCAATTTCCCGATAACTTGCTAGGTAGTTTTTGTAAGTTGCCGGACAAACTGTTTATATCATGATTGAATGATGAGTTAGCGCCCGTGGTTTTCCTATTATCTGTGTGTTTCACATTATTGTATGCTTTGCGCTATGGCGGGTTGAATATGTTGTGGTTTCTTTTTCTTCGTGTTCTCGTGTAATGGAGCAGTTAATATTCAAAACCAAATGAACCCAAGATTATATATATATATACATATCACTATTTACAAAAACACAAACTGTACATAATATATAAAAAGAGTAAGCAACTTTGATAGCATCTTATTTCTCGCTCGATTATCCCTACATCTTAAGATCCCCTCTAGACACGCCTTCTCCCTCACTTCCTATCTCAACATGGTTACTAAACGGATATGACATATACAACAACAACAGGACATTTACTACAACAATACCTCCACGGGATAAATAAATACACATACAACTAACTATCCTCATAACACTCCTCCTCCCTAAACAAAGATTTATGTACATAATGAGAAAACAAATAGAATGACAACAAAAACACAGAAGCAAAGTTAACGAAAGGCAGCGACAAAGCTGACACGTTCTCGATTGTACTTTACAATGTTTCTTCGTGGTCGCAACTTGTATCGAGGAATGGTTTCATCCTCATCCGAGTTCTCTTCAAGGTGTTCCTCAGGAAGCGTTGAAGGTTCGATACGACTGTCCTTATTCTCTTCAGAGTCAATATTTATTTCAACCAATAGTAAATCATTCCCCTCACGTTTAAGCTTGTCGAGAGTAACAGTTTTGGACACTGGGCCTTTAGTGATAGGAATTGATACTGTATAGATGGGATGAGCAGTCTTTATGACTCTAAATGGTCCATTCCATTTCACCGCCAATTTAACATGGGCTAAACGTGGTAAATAAAGGTAAACATGGTCGCCCACAAGTAATCGATCATCTGAACAATCTTCTTATCATAAGACATAGCATAACAATCTTGACGCATTGCCATATTCTCTCACAATTTCATACATTGAGTTTACAGTTTCGCGAAACGAATCAAATGAAGTCGGTTGATTCAGATCTGGTAGTATGCCATATAGAAGGTCGAGTGGTATGGTAACTTTTCGTCCAAACATCAATTCACCTGGAGTAAAACTGGTACTAGTGTGAACGCTGGTATTGTATGCGGAGCAGGCTTCTCGTAGCCATTGATCCCAATTGTTCCCAGTTTGTTTATTCTGTGTTAATATTCTGTGTTAAAACAGAGGTGAGGTAGGACTTTATGGTAGCATTAGCCTGTTCGGTAAGACCATTAGATCGAGGATTATACGATGTCGTACGTACTTTCTTCACACCCAGACCTCGCATAAGTTCTTGAAAAAGGGGACTTTCATAGGCTGGATCTTGGTCGGATAGCAATTGGTCAGGTATACCAAAATGCATAACATAATCCACAAGACATGTCGCTGCCGTTTTGACCAGACGATCTTTAACCGGGTATAACTGAATGTATTTGGAAAAACAATCATTCACAACCAGTATATGACAATTTCCTGCTCTTGTAGTGGGCAAATCCACTAAACAGTCAATCGAAATCTTTTCCAAAGCTTTACTCGGAAAATGTCTTCTGCCCATTGCTGCAAATTTTTGTTTTTGGGAAGTTACCTTTAAACAAACATCACAGTTTCTGATGAAGTTCTTAATATCATCATGCATCCCAGGCCACCAGAACTTATCAAGTACACGCCTATGTGTCGTAAAGATACCAAAATATCCCGCTGCCCATTCCGAGTGACACAGCGATATGATGTCCAGCCACTGTTCTGGGGGCAATACGACTATAGTTCACTTTGCATGTCGGCAAACCAAAAGACCTGCATCATTGAGAGAGAGTTTGTTAATGTGTGGCCGAAAAGACATAGGGAGGCTATTTTTCAAACATGCATTGTCTTCTTTCTCCAAATATCTCATAACATGTTGTAGTTCATGATCATTCCGTTGAGCCGCCATTAAGTCTGCATTATCGAAGAGGTCTGCAGATAAATGTAGTGATGCACTCCCTAATACATCCAATTGATTTTCCATTTTCACATTTCTGCTCAAATAATCAGCCACAACATTGTCTTTTCCAGGCAAATAGACAATTTTTGTACCAAGCTCTTGGAGAAAGTCAATCCATCGGCATTGTTTATTAATAAGCTCTTTAAACGTTTGTATATATGTCAACGGTTTATGATCAGTATACACCAAAAATGGATGTCCTCGAACGTAAACATCACATTTCTTGCAAGCAAAGTATAGTCCAAGTAATTCCTTATCTGTTATGGAATATTTATGCTCAGCGACTGTAAGGAGTCTACCTCCACATGCGATTGGCTTCATGTCTCCATTTACTTCTTGAGACAAAACGTATCCAATTCCGGAATCACAAGCATCCGTAATTATCACAAATGGCTTAGAAAAATTTGGATAAGCAAGACAATTAGAATGTTCCAAGCAATGCTTCAAGTGGTGAAACGCTTTGTCGCATGCACCAGTCCAGTTGTAACAGGCTTGTTTTCTTAATAGTCCATACAACAGTTGTGCAATAAGCGCAAAATCTTTAACAAACTTTTGGTAATATGCAGCTAAGCCGAGAAAAGTTCGTAGCTGTTCCACATTGATAGGAGTTCTGAATGCTACGATTTCTTCTAGTTTGGACTGTAATGGTTTTAGGCCCTTGGCTGACACACTATGTCCAATAAACTTGACATGCTCTTTAATGAAATCACACTTCTTTCAGTTGATTAGCATTCCTGCTTCCACCAAAAGAGTAAGAACCTTCTCAAAATGAATCATATGCTCCTCTAAACTGTTACTAAAAATCAGAATATCATCAAAATACGTAGCAGTAAATGCTTCTGTCCCTTGCAGTATGTCTTTCATAACTGCTGCGAAGGAGAATGGTGCTCCTACCAGTCCAAAAGGAAGTCTTTTCCACTGAAATTTACTATCTGGCAACACGAAAGCAGTCTTTTTGCGGTCTTTTTCAGCCATTGGAATGTGATGATATCCACTCTTCAGATCTAATAATGTGAATATTTTAGCACCATTCAACTTATCAAGTAACTCGTTAATTCTTGGAATGGGAAAAGTCCTTGGAATTGTTTTACCATTCAAGGCTCTGTAGTCAACGCACATTCGAAGACTTCCGTCCTTCTTTTCAACCATTACAACTGGTGATGCAAACTGAGATTGGGATGGTTCAATTATGTCCTTGCGAAGAACTTCTTCCAATTGCCGTTGAACTTCTGCACGCTGGCTGTAAGGGAGACGCCTGGGGGGCAAGGACACTGGAGTTTCATCTTGTAAATTAATTTCATGCCCAACCAACGAAACTTTCGGGGGCTCTTTTAACCCCTTATCATATTTATCCAGAATTTGTGAGGTTCGTCTCTACATAGACACACTTAAATGATGAAAAATTCGTACATCTTGTTTAACATCAGAAGTATCGCAATCTACAGCTTTATTCTCCAAGCCCAGGATTCCTGATGAGGCTAAATATGCACATTCCAACTTGTTGATGTGACCGAGGGCTTCGCCTTTGCTTAAATATACATCTTCTACACCCGTGTTATATACTGGAAGTTCAATGTGCTTAGTCATTGTTGAAAAGAATATATTTTCAAGTTCAATCTCATTTTGCATTTCATACGATGGTGCAAAGACAAACGGGTGCTGTTCCAATCCTCTGCTATTGACATTGACAATGTTTGAGGGAACGTATTTGATAGAATTCGTAGGTACAACTGTTGCCTTGGCTACCTGCACACAGGCTGATTCCTTGTTGTTCAATTCTTTCCAATATTTTAAAGTAATGTTAGCATCATTGTGTGGTATAAATGTAAGTAGCCTGTTTATATGATCTCTTGCTGCACCTTTAAATTGCAATTCCGTCTGCATTCCTAATATGTTGGATTTACTTTTTGAGCTCACAAGAACAGGCTAATATTCTAATAAGTAAGAAGATCCATCCTCTCTGTAAAATCGAATATTGAGATGGGCTACACCATCCAACTCGAATTTTTCACCAGATACTCCAATGACACTTCTACTTGCTGGCATTAATGGGGGTTTCTGAGGTAACCTCTCAAACTCCTCTCTAGTTAGCATCGTGTACATGCTTCCTGGGTCATACAGCAGAGGGATGTTAGCAACACCTATTTCCGCTTGTAATATGATACGTGGTACTATCTCTATATGTGCACATTGGTCATCTGAAACTTTAGTATGCGTGCTACTCATGTCATTAATTCGGTTTTTTGCATTTCCAGCTTGACTTTTACTCCTGCAGTGTTTTGCAATATGACCTTTTCGACCACATTTATAGCAATCTTTCAACTTAGGGCCTGATTACATGGGCGAGTTGACCCGGTGGTAGCTCGTTTTCAGCTCAGTGAGTTGTCTTGGTGCTTCGGTGAAATCCTTCATAGAGGCATGATGCGATTATATGTAGAGAGCCAACCCACTTTACTGGGTTGACCCGCTTTTCAAAAGTGGGTCATCCCGGCCAGACGAGATGCCTCTTCCCATGTAATCGCATCAACGGAGTCAATGCCGGGTTGACCCGTTGTACACGCATGCTCAGTATAACTACATGCAATAAACAAAATGGCAGCAGCTGCTAGTGCGAAGAAGTTTTCGTGGACATCTCAATTAATAGACAATCTTATTAAGTCTCTCAGTAACTATAAAATCAGAATGGAGTTTATGAACAAAGATTTTAATGGTGATAAGTCCCGTCAATATGAAGAAATTAGAAAGGAAATGGCACGAATCTATTCCAGTGTTGATATCAAGATGTTTGGGCCTGAGTCAGTCATGACTGTGCCGCGTGAAATGGATCCCAGTGCAAGGGTAGAGATGTTGGAAATGATTAAGGAGGAACAGCAATACATAAAGCGGGGGTACAATCGTGTGATGGAAAAGATAAAGAAAATTAGGCAAAATTTCTCATCTGCAGTCATATCGGGTACCAGAAGTGGCTCGGGCAAAGTGGTCATGGAGCATTATGACGAGCTGGTGTCCATTTTTGGCGGTTCACCGTCATCAGAACCTTTGGAATTCGGTTGCATGACAGGGGAAGGAGCTACAGTTGAGCCAGAGCCAGGCTACGAAGATGAACATGAAAATTTTTCTATCAATGAAAGCAGATCAAGCACACCAGTGAATTATTCAAACAATTTTGCAACTGATGAACTGACTAAAGATGTAGATGGAAAGAACCCAAGAAAGAGGAAAAATGCATCAACTATACCCAGGCTTACTGACAAAAAGCGGAAGCATCTTGAAAAATCTCTGTCATCAAAACAAAGAGACCAGTTACTTCTAAAGGCCTATCTCCATTAAAGCGAATTTCAGGCGATCGCTGGCGAAAACTGAGTTTGAGCATGCGCACTTCAATTTCTTCGGCATAACTAGCGATCTTCGGCGAACGCTCACTAGTTCAACCTTGTTCAACTTTTCAGCGATCGCTCACAGTAGGTATGCAATGGCGAACTATCTTCGTTTGATCCATGAACAGCTAGCCAGTCAAGGCCTAATCCCAAATGAAATGCTAAAAATTAATGTGGAGCAAGCTGAACCCGATGCAAGTGAAACAGTAATAGTTAGCGATGACAATATACAGTTCATTCCTTCCAATCAACCTTCAAGCCACAGCCTGGAGGACACTGGTGAAAGACAGGAAGTGAATAGAAATGTTGAAGAAGAATTAATCGAATTGGTGCGTGATTACAGATGTATTTGGGATACATCCTGTAGATCTTTCAAAGAGCACCCTAAAAAGCAACAAGCCTGGAGAAACATATCGGGAAAGTTGAACCTTGATGGTATGTGGTTTAGAAATTTAGTGAGTTTGGAAATCTATGATCATGTTGCTAACTCAGTGGGTGGATTAAGCAATGCTATCGAGATAGATGGATTTCTACTCCACTAGTCCAAAAAAGTACCACTCTAGTTATTATAAACCCCAGAAAATATCATTCACTATTCAAACCATATACGCATATGAAAGCAGTATTTACATTAGCGGTTCTCAAATAGTGGGCACGTCCTTCAAGGGGGGCTCGATGCAGTGCTAGAAGGGGTGCATATGGTCCTGGGCAACAGGTATGCATATACAATTTTTATAGATATTATTTATTTATAGTGACTGGGGGTGCAAAAATATTGTCTCTTTCCATGGGGAGCCTTACAAAAAATAACTGAGAAGCACTGCTTTAACTATAAGCATATAAGGGGCACGGTGAGGGGGCTGAACAAAAGTGGTGGGCTAGGAAGCCAATAACATTACTATCCTTGGAATATTTATCTTTTCGGCTTGTCTAGTTGGCAAAAAATGGGGGCTGAAGCCACCCAGCCCCCTAGTGGCGCCGTGCTTATATAAGTACAGTAACGATAGTAGAAAATAGAGAGCATGTGTGCAGGGAATGTAGAGAATTATCAATTTCAATTTATAGATTCCTCTAACACAGCATCGTTAGGCTAGAAGCTATCTACTATTTTCTAGAGAACATACTAAAGCAGAGTTGGAAGAATCTTCGAGATGTTTTCTCGAAATGTATGAAAAAAAGGGAGCTACTTACTAGGTCAGGTGCTGGCCTAACAAATTTGCCCCAGTGCAAGTATTTCAAAGAACTGGCCTTCCTTTCAGACGTTGTTACCAACAGAATAACAGAAAGTAATCTCAACATGCCACGTTTTCATGCTGTTGACAATGGGGAAAGTGAAGAAATCATGGAAAGCGTCAAGCAACAGGAGTCCACTAGCGCAACCCCTCTGCCAAAACGAAAAAAGGAAGTTCAATGCTAGAGAAAGTCAGGAGCCCTTGGTTGACTGCCAATTTGCTGGAAGCTCGCTAGATAACGCCATAGCAAGCTATCTCCAGAAGGAAAACTCTCGAAAAGATGCAAAAGAAGATGCTGACGAGATGTTTTGTAGGAGTCTAATTCCTATTTTATCAGCACTACCTACAAAAAAAAATAGGAAAGCAAAGGTGGAGATACAAAAAGTATTGTTTGATATTGAATTAGACAATGAGACTGATTGAACTGTTAGCACTAATCACTGAATGGCAGCAACTGAATGTAGCTATTTTTCATTTTCAAATTGTAATTTTGTAAGACTTCATAAAATGCTTAGATATATAGTATTTCCTCTTCTGTATTTGATAAAAGTGCCAGGGAAAGGAAAGAATTTAATATGGTTCATCAGCCATATTTATCAACTCACTATTAGTAACATCAAAGATAACTATTCATCAAAGCTGCACAGTGTGCTAGTAATCATGTCAAATTGCCAGGGCAATGATCCTTGCTCGGAAATGAAATAGTCTCTGAAATTGTCTCTGACAATTTTCGCTTCCCTGCTGTAATTCGTTGATCCAATTAGACTTGTATCTCTTAAGCCACAGCTGTCCCCTTCATCTCTCCAAGGCCAAAGCCCCATCCCCCTTGCCACCTCTTCATCAACACAACCAGAAGGGACATATCTATCTCTGCCTTCATCGTCGGAGTACATAAGAAAGTTGTGTAGAATTACAACAGCTTTTGTAATTGCAATTACTAAGGCCGTTTTTGCAATGATTGACCTGCGAAAGATTCTGAATCTTGAGGCACATATTCCAAAAGAGTTTTCCACTACTCTTCTGGCCCTGCTAATGCGATAATTTGCAACACGCTCATTTACTCCAATACACCCCCTTGGGTATGGCTTGATATGATTCACTTTTAATGGGAATGCTTCATCCCCAACAAGAACATAAGGAAATTGTACGGGGGACTGGTTGGATAACTGTCGTGGTGATGGCAAGGTCATCATGCCATTGTTCATAGCATACCCAATCTGGCTATGAGCGAAAACCCCTCCATCACTTTGACATCCTGCTTCACCAATATCCACCATGGTAAACTTATAGTCACTGCTGACAACTGCCATAAGTACAATACTCTGTGTACCTTTATAGTTATAAAAGGTTGAACCAGCTCGTGGTGGAGCTTGAATCACCACATGTTTACCATCAATGGCTCCAATACAATTTGGAAAATTCCATTTCATCTCAAAGCCAATGGCAATCTCTTTCCACTCCTGTTCAGTGCTTGGAGCTTTGAGGTATTTCTGTTCCATCAGCACTGTCCAGATAGCTTCGCAAGTCTCTTGTATGATTCGTCCCACAGTTGTTGGACTCAAACGGTAGCTCATTCCAATTGTTGTATGCGAATCTCCCGTTACGAGATGACGCAGCGTGACCGACAAACGCTGCTCTGGGCTGACTGGCTCTCTGTTTCGACAATTTGTAACTAACAAAGGGGAAACAATCCTCAGAAGTTCCTCAAATCTATTAGGCAGCATTCGAAAATATTTAAAGAATAGCTCAGTGTCACAAAGTGTCATTTCCAGAACCAGTTGATGAAACTCACCCTTCGCTTTTCGTTCACAAAATATGGGACGAACCCAATATTCATGTTTCCTTTTCCTGTTTCTCTTCCTATTTCTAATTCGTTGCCTCAAAGCCAAGAGGAATGAAAAGTGAGCTCTATCCCTATCCGCCATATTTGTTGACACCATTAACTATGTTGGCGCCAAAACGAGCAATATCTACTCATTCGCTGACGAACGCGCGAAAGCATGTTTATAGAAATGAACGATCGCGCGAGTAAAATCGCTGTAATTCGCTTTAATGGAGGTAGGCCTTAAGGGAAGCATGAGAAGATGCTGCATTCCGCAAAGAATTGTGTGATTCGATACGCAAGTCAAATGATCAATTTGCAGATGCAGTGAAAACCATGAGCAACAGCTTTGTTCAGATAGCTGAATGCATGAAACAATCTATGGATGCTCTTTTAGCTATGAACAATGCAAATGCCCCTGCCCCAGCAATGATGCCTGGAATGCATGCACAGAATTTTACACTTCAAAGAAATTATTTCAAGCAGAACAGTATTAATAAAGCTTCAGATTTATCTTATTTTTGAACAAATTCATTCAGATCATTAACTCAAAGATGGCAAAATAACATAAATAATCAACTTGTTATAAACTGAACACAATCATGCTGCACATATAATAGCCTTATTTTCTTCTTTTGATTTAGTATGAATGTGGCAAGTTTTGATTTACATAAGCTGTTAATAAATCTCTAATCTCTTGCCCTTCTGCAGTTGTCCCTGAATATATTGGATCAGGAATATTTGAGAAAATGTTTGCATCTTCTCTGTTCTTCTCAATCTGTACTCTTTCTAATTCCTCATCCAATAAAATCTTGTTTGATTCACAGTAATTGTGTAATACAAACCAGGCTATAATAAGAGTAGGCACTTTGGTCAAGTCTAGATCAATTTTCCTAGTCAATATTCCCCACCTTGCTTTAAGCCTACCAAATGCACATTCAATTGGATTTCTTGCAGCCCTTAGCATGTTATTGAAGATTACCTGTGCATTTGTTTTACAACTTTCATACTCTTTTAGACAATTAGGAGTTAATGGGTAGGCAGGGTCACCAATGACTTAATTTGGCACTTTTTTATGACCTGGTAAAACCATGCTATATGTTTTGGGAAGTTCCTTATTTCTCATTTGTTTTTCAATATCTGAGTTTGAGAAAACTTTTGTATCATGGCAGGAACCTGGCCATGTGCACTCTACATCAAGATAATAGCCACGGTAATCACAAACTGCCTGTACATTGAGGGAATGAAATTGTTTATAATTGAAATAATCTTGTGAGTTTTCAGGGGGAGTCTTAATTGGAATATGAGTGCCATCAATGCACCCAAAACCTTGGATCATGCCAAACTTTAACTCAAATTGTGCAACTTTTCTCTCCATTTCTGGTACAGTTTTTGGCAAATAACTGTATTGTGGTCCCAATTTCTTTGTTAGAGCAGAGCAGACTTCATGGATCACTTTTGAGACAGTACATTGATGAATACCAACTGTATTGGCTGTCATCCATATGGATCCTGTATCTTTCAAATAATACAATGTCAAGGCAACTTTCTTTTCTATTGATATTTTGCGGTAGTTAGGAGAAGCTTGGCTTGGTGAAATGAAGGGTCTAAGCTCGTCACAAAGATTGAGGAATTGCTCTTTTGGCATTCGAAAATTCTTCTTCCAGCAATCAGCTGGCAACATTCCTAACATCATATTTTCCCACCATTTGTCTGTTCTCCCTTGTTTCACCCAAATTGACTTCTTTTTCCTCAATGGACGAAACAGATGTTTATGTCTTAAGCTTTTGAATAGAGCATTCCTTCTGGATCCATAATATGCTACAATTCTTTCATTAACGTGCTTTCTACAGATAGCATATAGCACTAGCATTTCACACATTTGAAAAAGTAGCATCCACATAATGTGACCACACGAAGTAAACTGAGAAACAAGCTTATGTTTTCCCCTCATGACCGCCATACTGAAAACTGCTGAAGAGGTAACCTCGTTTTGGCTTTAGACGGGTTGGCTCAGGGTCAGAGCCGAGCTACAGGCGGGTATACTCTCCCATATAATCGCAATTACTGGCGAGCCAGAGCCGAGTTAGCACCGAGCTATAAGCGGATCAAATCACCCATGTAATCAGGCCCTTATAGCACTGTTGTCTTGATTGCCCACTGTTTCCACAGTGCTCGCAAGTACTGGTACTTCTGCTGTTTCTACCTTTAGATGTATCGTCCATTAACCGCTCAATTTTTTCCGCAAAGGTTCTCTACCATGGACTCGAGTTTATCAGTATCGTGTCTAGCTGTGCTCGTGGCTGCTGCAGCCATCGGAGCTTGCAAATTCCCCTGCACATAAGGATTTTCTCCAGCCATTGACTTAACACGTTCTAAAATGCTTTCTAACGTGCATTTTCCCATCGATTGCAACAATTTGGCTGGTTCTTGAACAACTGGTTTCAGTTTTGATAGAATGTGGTTCTGAGCGATTGACTCAATTACGGAAGCATCTGTCAATCCATAAATCTCCTGTACTAATGTTGTCAGTTCATGGCAAAACGCAGGTATGTTCTGACCAGGAGTATACTTCAACGATCTTAGTTTAGTCTCTAAAGTCCGCTTGTACTCGGGTCCACAATATGTATCTTGTAGAAGTTTCTTCAAGTTTCCATATGAAATATCGCCGTTTGTAACAATGGCATTTGAAACAGTCGCAAATGCACTAGATTTCGTGCAGCACAGCAGCAGATCATGCAATTTTGTATTTTCGTCCTTGACTTCTAACGCGTTGAGCTGTGCTTCAAATTGTAAAATCCATGAATTAAAACTTATGAAATTATCACCTTTGAATTTAGGAATCGACGGAATTTTTCCAGGCATTTTTAACTCTCCATCGACAGAATAATTTCGCCTTTCTTGCTATCTCCGTTATCTCGGTGGGACCTCCAAATTGTTGTGGTTTCTTTTTCTTCGTGTGCTCGTGTAATGGAGCAGTTAATATTCAAAAAACAAACGAACCCAAGATTATATATATCTATCACTATTTACAAAAACACAAACTGTACATAATATATAAAAAGAGTAAGCAACTTTGATAGCATCTTATTTCTCGCTCGATTATCCCTACATCTTAAGATCCCCTCTAGACACGCCTTCTCCCTCACTTCCTATCTCAACATGGTTACTAAACGGATATGACATATACAACAACAACAGGACATTTACTACAACAATACCTCCACGGGATAAATAAATACACAGACAACTAACTATCCTCAAAACAAATACACAAATCAGGGCACACTAAACACTTTCTGAAGATACTGTATCATAGAACTGTGCATAGGATGTTTCTGGTGTGTGCCATTTTTGTGATTTCTTTGAATTTTCATGTGATTTTCATTACATTTCTGTAGTTGTTTCTACTTTATTTTTTGAGTAGGCTGTTATATCTAGCGGGTTCATTTGTCCGAGTTCTCATCGGTATTGATTTCTTGAGATTGTCCGTTATTGTTCTGGAAGTAATTGATGTAGTGATGTTGTCAAAGGGCGTTGGAAATTGTTGTGAGTCATGTGACCCTCCACTTAACCATAGTTTTGTAACCATTTCTGGCCTGTCAATTATGTCTGTATGCTTGCAGTCACTTCTGTAGATTGTGCTATAATTTTTCCCCTCTATACACTATTAACACTGATACTTACCCTTATAAAAACATCGTATTTAATGAGAATACCACTGCTCACATGTCTGACCGTTGGCAATAATATATAACAACATGCAATTTTTATAAGAAACAGGTTATAAGAAACAGTAGGCTCAATTTTTCAACAGTTAAGAAAGACCCTACCCACATCGAATAAGCTAAGAAACGTTTATAATTACGTCAAATGAGTCTTGAATTTGTTAAGGAGGATAACAACTTTCCCTCAGCTCAGAGGCTTTTCTGTAATTACTTTTGCACTTCTGTAAGAGAATGCTGTTTGTGTGTGTGAGGTATTCCTGTGATTTGAGTAGTGAGAATTTCTGGAAAACACTGCTAGCAGTTGTGTGGAGCAAGGTTGTTGAGAGATTTAATATACCATCGTTTATCATTCTTGGAATTAGCACATTAAAGTAGTTGGCCTCTGAATGTGAGTGAACTGTTTACTTTAGCTTGGCAGCACGTTTACTCATTACCTTAGACCTTTCGATACCAGAAAAATTAATGGCCAGAAAATTTAAGACAATGCCCACCACGACCGGAACTTGGTTTCTTAGGAAAATATACGTGTAGTGCAAGGCTCAAGTTTCAGCACAGTTTAGATTTTTTCCTGATGTTTGTTAGCATGCAAGCCAAGACTCAAATGTATCACCTATGAGAATACTTTAAGAATAATGCACGGCTCAACCTTTATCAACATTTCGGGTTTTTCTGATTTACGTTTATTAGTATACAAAACAAGAGTGAGTCTCACTTGTTACACACTTTATAACAATATAGTCTACACGAGTCTTCATGCTACATGTTGGGAGCAATGGAAGTATAGTCTTTGAATCAACATCTGACAAGCTTCAAGCTGTTTCGGCTCATTGAACGCATACTATTAAGTCCATAATCGACAGGGATTGGGATAGTTGTCAAGAATCTTGTGGAATAGTCAACCCCCCCCCTCCCGATTACTAATACCCCGCCTCTGTACATAGTTCGATTGACACTTGTAATGAACAATTAATATATACCCATGTTATGTTTTGTTGAGGAGATTGAGCCTAGGAGATTGGAGTCTGAGAGCCTATAGTTTATTACGCATATATTTTACATTTTCTACACATTTATCGATCTTAGAGTTTCTGTTTATTGTGGTTTTATGTATATATGTTTTGGATTGGAGCATCGGAGCCTAGAGCCTACATTGTTGGTTTAATTGAAAAACAACCTTTGGAACTTGGAGTGGGGCTTACCTGCGTACCCCGTGCCAAGAAGGATTCTTGTGAAATTATATAACATGGTCCACCGAGCCGGATAATAGATGCTACACTATGTCGAAGCAAATCAAGAAATCGAAGCAATGCTGTGAAAAACTTTCTAGTATCAGACTAGGCTGTCGGAGATACTTAGATGAAATCATGGATAATGCAAGGGCAGTACTTTCAGATACATCTGTACACTCTGAACAGAGGTTTAAGCAGTTCAGATTAAGAACCAAAGAGGAACTTGAATCTATTAGACGTTTGGATGAGGAAATAATTAATTTGTTGGAGGACGATCTTGAGATACTTACAGACCTCAAGCACGCGGGCCAATTTTGCGACAAGGTTACGGAAGTGCTGTTGCAAATCGAAGAATACTTATCTAAACCCGTAAATTTACAAAAGATTACACCACAAGAGACTGCAGCTGCATCGAAGTTAATTTGTTGGCTTTTAACTTTAATTTATTTGCCGTTAATTTGCCTAAACTGAAATTGAAGCGGTTTAATGGAGAAGTTACTCAATGGCAAACTTTTTGGGATACGTACAAAAGTGCTATACACAGTGACACGAGTATGAATATCATTACAAAGTTCAGTTACTTGCGAGATTTATTGGAAGGGAGTGCAGCGGCTGCAATTGCTGGTTTGACAACAACAGAAGCAAACTATGAGTCGGCAATAGATTTGTTACAAAAACGGTTTGGCGATAGTCAGGTCATAATAAGTGGTCATCACGATGCATTGTTGAAGATAGCGCCCCTGCACTCGTCTAAAGAAATAAAAGAGCTAAGGAATTTGCATGATAAAGTGGAAGTGCATGTTAGAGGCTTACAATCACTTAATGTACCTACTTCTGCCTATGGGAGTCTCTTAATACCAGTTCTGCTGGGGAAAATCCCCGAAGATGTCAGGCTTCTTGGAATGAAAGATGGACATTGGGAACTAAGTCGGTTACTTGATCTATTGCGAGAGGAAATTGAAAACAGGGAGAGATGCTCAGGTATTCAAGCATCCTTTCCAACGAATACTTCTAGCACACCCGTAACAAAGCAAATGCCTTCTACAGCCTCTGCCCTTCTGACGGATGGCAGAAAACCCAACTGCACTTATTGTAGACAGATTCATGCGTCCCACCTCTGCAAAATCGTCACGGATAAAGCTGCACGCAAGGATATTTTACATCAACAGGGATGTTGCTGTATTTGTTTACGAAGAAACC
This sequence comes from Mastigias papua, assembly GCA_964019165.1. NCBI lineage: Eukaryota > Metazoa > Cnidaria > Scyphozoa > Rhizostomeae > Mastigiidae > Mastigias > Mastigias papua. Next base: position 4,938,212 of record OZ025276.1, read on the forward strand.
ATGTTGCTCGAAATTGTGAATCGAAAGGGAAATGTTTTTCATGCGCGGGAAAACATCATGTGAGTATTTGTGACAGTCGTAGTTTACCTTCAAAACCGGATGAAATGCCAAAGGTCATTAATCAGAGCTCGAAGACTAATGCGTTATACGTAAGCGGGAAGGACAGTATACTATTACAAATGGCCCAAATATACATTCCTGGAGTTGACGCAAAGGAGAAAATATGCGCACGCCTACTCTTTGATTCTGGTAGTCAACTTTCGTTTATCTGTCAAGACATTGCTAGTCATTTAAAATTGCCCATTGTCGGAAAAGAGATTTTGGACGTCAAGGTTTTCGGTAGAAATTATAGCCAAGTTCGTGACTATGATATTGTGCAGTTCACTGTTGAAAGCATTAGAGAGGATTTTGCCGTTACTATGGAAGCACATTCTACGCCAAATATTTGCACCCCGATCTGTCAGCAGAATATCAACGGCGCCATAGAACAGTTTGATTATCTTCAGGGGATTCCATTAGCAGATTGTAGCAGCGGCGAAGACAATCTGGAAATTGATCTCTTAATTGGAGCTAAGGATATGGCAAAATTCTTTGATGGCCTCGCAATACGGGGGGAGAAAGGAGATGGCCCTACCGCCCATAGTACAAAACTTGGCTGGGTACTGTCTGGATGTGTAACTTCTGCAGTTGCCAAGGAAACTTCACAGAATGTTAATTATGTTTCATCACACGTGTTGCAAGTACAAATCGGAAGCGAGAATCAACATACAGATGATATTGTACAAAGTCTTTGGGATTATGAGTCTATTGGAATTAGAAAATTACACACTGTTCACGAGTCCTTTATCCAGAAGTGGAGGACAATAGATACTGTGTGACTTTACCCTGTAAGGAAAATCATGAGCTTCTACCGGACAATTATGAACTGAGTCTATCCAGACTGCAGTCTTTACTAAAGCGCCTTCGCAGTGACCAAGAAATGTACAAAGAATATGATGAAATTATTCGTGACCAAGAGAAAAAGGGAATCATCGAAAGGGTTGAATCCCTATCTGAAACCGGAAAAGTAGGGAAAATCCATTATTTGCCCCATCAGCCAGTGAAACGTCAAGATGCCTTAACAACGAAATTACGCGTGGTTTTTGATGCAAGTTCAAAGGGAAACCTTTCATTACCATCGCTAAATGAATGTGTTTATGTTGGCCCATCAATGGTCCCTGCTATTGTGGACATACTTCTCAGGTTTAGATCATTTAAAGTGGGCTTAGCAGCAGACATTGAAAAGGCCTTTTTAAATATCGGAGTGAAAAAAGAACAAAGGGACCTAATGCGTTTCTTATGGGTGAATGATTTGACGGGTGAAGAGCCAGAAATAGTCGTATTTCGATTTAAAACTGTACTATTCGGGATGTCTTGCTCTCCATTTTGTCTGAATGCCACCCTGGACTATCACATTAGAAAGTACTATAAGGAAAATACTGAAATGGCAGAAAAGGTCTTGCAAGGTTTCTATATTGATGACTGGACCTGCGGAAGAGCGAACAAGGACGAGGCCTTCAAATTGTTTCAAGAAGTGAAAACCTGTCTTGCTGCTGGTGGCTTTAATTTGAGAAAGTGGGCGTCAAATTCGGTGGAAGTTTCAAATCTTATTGCTGCGTACAACAAAGAAATACCCTGCAATAAAGCATTATCAAATGATGAAGAGAAGTCATACGCGAAGATATCCCTGGGGGGTTTGAGTGAAATTGAACCAGGGAAAGAACACAAAATCCTTGGATTGAACTGGGATTTACAAGAGGACAAAATTGTTTTGAAATTGTCGAATCTTGCAGATTTTGTCAAGGGATTAGCGCTGACAAAAAGGAACATTTTGAGAATTCCCGCCAAATTATTCGATCCACTTGGACTTGCCATACCTATATTCATTCCGGTACGGTTGCTATTTCAAAATTTATGTAGAACAAAGAGATATTGGGATGGTCCTCTACCAAAGGACGAGCAAATTACTTTGGAAAGATGGGTAAAATGCTTGGAAGGGATCAATATTGAACTTGATAGGTGTTATATGCAGTCGGACATGGAAATAGAGAGTTGCTATCTACATGTTTTTGGTGACGCATCAGAGACGGCTTACTGCGCAGTGGTATATTTGTCCTTTAAAACAACCTTAGGATGGAAGTCTGTACTTCTTTGTTCCAAAGCTCGTCTTGCACCTTTATCAGAAAACAAAACATCAATTCCACGCTTGGAATTACTAGTGGCTTTGATAGCTGCTCGATTAGTTACATCAGTGAAAGAGGCACTGTCTCCAGTCCTAGCGATTGATGGAACTTTTTGCTGGTCTGATAGCAGAGTTATATTATGCTGGCTGCAAACAGATAAAGATTACAAACAATTTGTCTTTAACAGAAGAAAGGAGATAATCAAACGTACTGGTGTTGATTGTTGGAGACATTGCGCGGGTACTGAAAACCCAGCAGATCTTGGATCAAGGGGATGTTTTGCAACTACCCTCGTTTCAAGGGAGCTGTGGTGGAAAGGCCCGGCATGGCTTAGAGGACCCCCTAAAACATATCCTGAGAGCCACACTACAGGAGAAGAAAGGGAGGTCTTGGAAAATTGTGAGAAAGAAGTTAAAGTGCAAGCAAAGAGCTCTACAATATTACTTGCTACTAAGGGGAATAAAGGATGCCAACTATCTGTCATCATCGACATCAAAAGATTCAGCAATTGGACAAAGCTATTACGAGTGACAGCCTTGGTGAGGAAATTCATAGCAGTGCTGAGGAACCGCGCTATTGAGAGAGTTATTGCAACGGAAGACGTTCTAGCTGCAGAAAGATTGTGGGTAATGGAATTGCAAGCAACTCTGAAGAAAGATGAAGGATACATTGAAAAGTTAAATGCAGAACTTGGATTGTTTGAAGCAAATGGCTTGTTGAGGTGTACAGGGAGATTCAAACGATCTGCGTTACCTTACACCTCGAGGTACCCAATCTTATTACCAAGGAACCATCATGTTACTGATTTGATCATTTTACATTGTCACAGCTTTGAGTCACATAATGGGACAAATGAAACTCTGGCAGAATTGCGACAGAATTATTGGGTTCCACGTGGGAGACAATTGGTAAGAAAATTGATTCATACCTGTCGTATTTGTAACTGGCACAAGGGAATAGGCTATAAAATACCTAAACCAGCTGATCTACCGGAAGGTAGGGTGCAAGGGGCTACAGCCTTCGTTGATATTGGAATAGACTTTGCTGGCCCTTTATATGTGAAATCTGAAGGCGATTTGCAAAAGGCCTACATATGCATATTTACATGTTCAGCTAGTCGTGCAGTTCATCTGGAAATGATGCCTATTTTATCCACTGCTGCTTTTATTCGTTGCCTAAAAAGGTTTATCGCTCGTCGGGGCCTACCTAACAGAATTACATCTGACAATGCTAAAACCTTCAAAAACGCTAACAAGGAAATTGGGACAATGTTGAAAGGTGCAGAAGTTCAAGGTTATATTACTCAAAGGAACATTGTTTGGAAATTCATATTGGAAAGAGCACCATGGTTTGGGGGGTTTTATGAACGTATGGTGCAAGCGGTAAAGCAGCCACTGAGGAAGGTCCTAGGGAATGCAAGGCTCAATTTTGAGGAGCTGACAACAGTTGTCACTATAATAGAATGAGTGATCAATTCTCGCCCATTGACTTACATTTGTTCAGACGAATTTGAGGAACCAATTACACCAGCTCATTTGGTCATAGGGAGGCGCATTTTGAACATGCCACCCCGTGGGTCAGATGAGGAAGAGGACGATTATGACGCAACAGAAGTAGAGAAACGTGCACGTTACTTGAGCAGGCTGCTTGGACATTTTTGGTCAAGGTGGAGCAATGAATATCTGTTGAATTTGAGAGAATTTCTTCATCTTAAAGGCAAGAATTTGGGTAGAGCTGAGGTGCAGGAAGGAGATGTTGTCATTGTCAAGGAAACAGATGCACCTAGGAACTCATGGAAGCTAGCTGTGGTGAAGAAGCTGATTCCAAGCAAGGATGATGAAATAAGAGGGGCCACTATCAGGGTGGTGAATGGGAAAGGGAAACTGACAAGGGTGATTAGACCCTTGAAAGTTTTCGTCCCTTTGGAAGTAAGCCAAAAGGAAGATAAGAAGGATAAAGTAAGAAGACCAAGGAGGGAAGCTGCAATGAATGCAGATGCGATAAGAAGGGCAGTTGATCAACTGGACAATTGATCAAGGGGGGAGTGTCAAGAATCTTGTGGAATAGTGAACCCCCCCCCCGATTACTAATAGCCCGCCTCTGTACATAGTTTGATTGACACTTGTAATGAACGATTAATATATACCCATGTTATGTTTTGTTGAGGAGATTGAGCCTAGGAGATTGGAGTCTGAGAGCCTATAGTTTATTACGCATATATTTTACATTTTCTACACATTTATCGATCTTAGAGTTTCTGTTTATTGTGGTTTTATGTATATATGTTTTGGATTGGAGCATCGGAGCCTAGAGCCTACATTGTTGGTTTAATTGAAAAACAACCTTTGGAACTTGGAGTGGGGCTTACCCACGTACCCTGTGCCAAGAAGGATTCTTGTGACATTATATAACAATAGTAGGGGGTTGGAACTGTCCTAAAAGCTTGAAAACTGGGGTGGTTGGAATGAGCAGGGTGAATGGAAAATTTCTCTAATGATAATAAATATGGATGAGTTTCACTCCGCATTTCAAGTGTAAACAAGTGGAAAAAACCAGTTTTTCAAACAACTTCTTACTCAATCGATATACACACACAACAATAATAAATGGGGGGTCTGGACTAAAGATCTCATGTGTGCATTTTGTTCAGTAAATTGGTAAGCGGGAGATGTTTAGTTCTTTGTACTTCTGAGGTGTTGCAAACTTGCAGGTAGTTGGTTTTTACCACCACTTTAAAGCTATTCATGTTTCTCTGAGTTATTTTCTGTAAGACCACGAGATTTTTTATACCACACTGGTTTAACCCACAGTAATAGCGTAATGTTTTAACTATAAGCTGGTGTTTACTTTTTTCGTTGCACGTTTTTTTGTGGCTTATTCTCAAAGTGCCTTGCAGAAAACGGCAGCCGGCATTTCTATCACAGCCGACATGTCTATCACCGCTCTCACACCACCATAACAGTTCAGTTTTACGCAGCGCAAATTCCAGGATGTACGACTTCCTGTATTTAAAGTGAAAAGTCAGATGTATTGACACCAAGTGCTTGCACGTTACCAATAAATTCAGTATCCACTCAGAAGTAGTGCTCGCTCGCTACCATTACATATAAGCGTTTGGTACAAGAAACATCTGTTGTCAAAAGTCTTCTGTTTCTAAATCTGGCAATATGTTTCTACACTACCCACTTCATTTATTTCTGTACCCTATTTTGTTGGTTACACCCTGCCCTGCAAAATTTCTTTTTGCCTGCCTTCATAACATACAGCCATGCGTTCAAACACTTGTCGGGTACTAATGACTTTCTCTTCCAAACTTTCTCACTGAGTCTTATTGTCTAATTTCTGATTTTGTACTTGTACTGAATTGCACTGCCATTTCACAGCACCCTATTATTATTATTATCATCAAACGATGCAATAAAATCCCTCTGGAAAACTACTAACTTCGGTATGAACATACAATATGATGCATACCGAAACACAAAGCAAGTTCTAAAGGCAGCACGCCAAAACCATACTCAAAAGCTTCAATCTAACTTAACTTCACAAGGCTTTATCATTACTTTCCTCCTCAATCATTCATTGAAAGCTACAAATTCTCTCTGGTCTTCTGCTCAAAGTAAACTACCTAAAAATATTTTCAACTTTACTGTCAGGTATCTTAACAACACACTCGCAACTCGCAAAAATCTCACGCTGTGGAATCTCTCACAAACGTCTGACTGCTCCTTTTGTTTCCAGCCAGAGTCTCTTCTCCATGTTGTTGCAGGCTGTAAAACTTATCTCAACGAAGGCCGCTTCACATGGAGACATGACTCTGCCCTAAACTTCCTTGCCTCATCATTGCAATGTTTGAATCACTGCACTTTTTATGTTGACCTCCCTCAATATCTTTCCCCTTCTCTTATCACTGGCGATGATCTACGTCCTGACATGCTTATCTCCACTTCTTGTAATACTCTGTACGTAATTGAATTGAGCGTCGGCTTTGAGACGAACCTTAAGAATAATGCTAATAGGAAATTTACCAAATATCGTTACCTTCTAAATGACCTTTCATCGAAATACCGTCACGTCAAATTTGTGAACTTGTCCATAAGTTCCCTTGGAATCTTTGGGCAATCTTGCGATTCGTTTATTCAGATGTGTAATGATCTAACTACTAACACAGGGCACACTAACTTCATAATTACTAAATTAACTAGTATAATAATTCGCACAACGTATTACATATTCTGCATGTGCAACAAACCCTGGACTAACCCGGAACTTCTTTCTTATTAACAGATTTCTTTCCTCCGTTAGCTTGTTCATATATATAGTATCTCTCTTTTCTTTTAACGTTATCTGTAATTAGACCAGCCAAGTGCAAATTACCTATCATTAGAGAGATTTGTATTTGTATGTTTAGTTTAAATATGTCAAAGTTCTAAAATTATTTGTTTTTTGTTTGTTTCTTTGTCCAATTTTCCAATTCATTCTTTTCTTTCTATTACCTAGCATTGTAACATTTTAAGCCAGCCAAATACAGATTACCTGTTAGTGAGATTTGTATTTGTAGATTTAAATATGATATGTAATGAAGTTTGAAAACAAAATTAACTCTTTAATTTAAAGTTGGTTGTTTATAGTAGCTACTATAGCTAATTTAGGCCAACTATTTACAAGATAAAAAAGTAAAAGGAAGAAGAAAAAATATGAAAATTATAAATACCCTAATCCATAAATAAAAGTCTTGCAGATCCTACAGTTGCAATGTCTGCCTTTCTCTGATTTCAGATATTTTCTAAAAACTGTCAAAGAGCTGGAAGCTTTTAATTCTACTGGAAATTTTGCCCACGCTCTTTGACCCATGAACCATACTGTATCTGTACCATAGTTTGTAGGTCTCACTTTTGGTAGATTTAGTTTACTCGTGCTTCTTAGCTGATAGGGCACTTCCTTATCGCCAAAAATTTCTATCATAACCGGAGGATTCAACCGATTTTTGGTTCAAACCTGCTGCCAGTATGCAAAGCACTTCATGGTTTCCGTGTATTTTATGTACGTACTCATTCGTATCGCTTTGTCATTGCCTGCACCAACCCACATACTATCATTATTGGACATAGATAAATCTTCATGCAGTTCATTCCATCTTCCACCTCTCCAATACCATTTACTTACTTTGTTCCATTCTTCCATATTTAATAGCCTCAGTATTCTGCATTAATTTGTTATATCGCTGTAAATCCTCCAGTTAGCCCAATGAGGGCTTATTTATTCTTGATACCTTTGGGTGCAGACTTAATCAAGGCAAGGCTTATTCAAGACTGTCTTGCTTGACACATGTTCCATATAAAGCTCACTGTCAAACCTCCATTTCTCCTCAGTAGTAATGGCACAATTATTTAAGCAGTAGTCTTTATCAAGGTCGTCATCACCATATAGGGTGGGAGCTTAGTCCATGGGGGGCTCTAGCATGGGGCTTACTTGAGGGGGCTTGTTCTGGGGCCATCTTCCAGGGGGACAATTTGAGGATTTACACTATTGTTGAAGACTTACATATCAGAAGTTGATCATTTGTGATAGAACTGTCTTTTACCATACTATTTTCGATTAGTTGTGGTAGACCTGCCTCCTTCTATTATAAAATACAAATAACATTATATTATACTACTACTATGATTTATTTACTGTTTTCTATGCATTATTTCTCATTTAGAAACACTTCAACTCTTAATACTCTGTTCAATCACTTACTGTCACTCTTAGGACTTCCTTACTAGCTACTGCGCATTTTCTATACCTTTCTGCAATCCGGTATTTTTCTTGACACATACAGCTATTGTCAATATGCCACGTCTACGTCAAACAACTGTCGATAATAGAGGAAGGCGCAGCCAAGCATGCAACCGCATACATGGCAGGAGGCAAGTAGTAAATCAAGGTATACAAGGTAATCAAAATCCACCTATCATTGCTGCAGTGAATGACCTGGCTAAACTACAGATACAACACCCAGTTGCAAATGCTCCCATGGCACGAGGGCCACAACAGCCAGGCCTTCCCTGGAATGATGGTGACAATTGCATCGCTCCCATTCAGTTGCCAGCACCTCATCGCCTTGGTGCCATGAACAACCTGTGTCCACACTGTGCAGCTAGATATTTCCAAGAAGAGTGCACTACACAACAGGTTTTCACTAGATGCTGTTTCCAGGGAAAAGTAGCATTGCCACCAATTCAGCTCCCATCACACAACATTGTGGAGCTTTTCAATGGTGACACAGCACAGTCCCGTCACTTCTTCGGAAATATTTGCCACTACAATGCAGCAATGTCAATGGCTTCTTGGAATGCAACACTCACTGAAGATGCTGGTAGGGGACCACGAGTTGTTACAATTCATGGTCAGGCCTATCATCTCACAGCTGTACAAGAAGCTCAACAGGGTATACCACCTCAGTATGCACAGTTATACATCCTTGACACCAATGCAGCAATGCAGGAAAGGGCCAGTGATCCACGCAATCAAACCCTCCGGCCTCTAATCATGCAGCTTCTGCAGGATGAACTACTTGCTGTCAATCCATATGCACGGCAATATCACAATATGGGTCACATCCTTGAAAGGGAAAGGCAACTTGCTTCTGCAGCCAATCAGCCTGTCCGGCTTGTCAAAATGATCATTGCAACACGGCCATTCCAAGATAGGCAATATGCTAATCCAACAACAACCGAGATTGCAGCAGTGTATGTTGGAAATGATGGTGCTGCACCCAATCCAGCTGACAGAGATCTTGAAGTGTATCCAGCACAACCCAATGCGACCAACACAGTCAAGATCAAGGCCACATCACCAAACACAGACCCCATGACTTACCCATTGCTGTTCTTTCATGGAGACATGGGCTGGAGTGTTGACATTCAAAGATATGTTGTACCCAATGAAAGTCAGCGAGGGGCAAGACGTAGAGCATGACTGTCATTGAATGAGTTCTATGTTTTCAGAATTGCTGTGCGGGACAACTTCTCCACCATTCATCTTTCCTGTCTACTACTTCAACAGTACCTGGTTGATGCCTTCACCAAAATAGAGGGAAATGAATTAGCTTACATCAGAACACACCAGCAGCAGCTGCGTGTTTAATCATACCAAGGCTTGATGGATCACATTCAGCAACGTGCCCAAGCAGAAGATATGAATGTAGGCCGCATTGTGATTCTAACATCAAGTTTTGAAGGCAGTCCAAGACACATGTACCAAAAGTACCAAGACACGATGACAATTGTAACAAAGCATGGAAAGCCAGACATTTTCCTTATAATGACAGCAAATCCAAAATGGCCTGAAATTCAAGAGAACTTGCTTCAACATCAAAATGCAAGTGACAGGCCAGACATTGTCAGTTGTGTCTTCAATTTGAAACTCAAAGAACTTCTTGATGATCTTCATGAGAGACATGTACTTGGACGTGTAACTGCATTTGTTTATACCATTGAATTTCAGAAAAGAGGTTTGCCACATGCACACTTGATCTTATTTCTAGCAGATGCCGACAAACCTCAAACAACCCAAGATATTGATCGACTGGTATCTGCAAAGATTCCAGATCCACAGGTATAGCCAGACTTTCATGACACTGTCAAGAGGCACATGATGCATGGCCCATGTGGTGACTTGGACCCTGATTGTGTATGTATGGAGAATGGTGAATGCAAAAAACATTTTCCAAAACCTCTCCAACAGCAAACTGAATTCAGTGTCAATGGATATCCACTGTACAGACGACGTGAACAACACCGAGCAGAACTGCGTTGCCACACTGTGAATGATTCATGGGTTGTACCACACAATCCCCAGCTACTCATGAAGTTCAATTGCCATATGAATGTAGAGGTATGTACAACTGTCAGGAGTGTCTCACATTGAAATCAGACAGAACCATCTCAATCATGATGAGATATTGCAGCACCTCAATGCACGCTACGTTGGACCACACCAGGCAGTTTTCAGAATCATGCAATACAAGATGCATGACAAAAGCCACATTATCATCCGGTTGGCAGTTCACTTACCTCTTCAACAGAATGTACATTATCAGAATGGCAATGAACAACAGGCACTTCAAAGCAATGAACAAACAACATTGACAGCATTCTTCGAACTTAACCATAATGATCAAAATGCACATCAATATTTGTACCATGAGATTCCTGAGCATTACACATTCAATAAAAGTGCAAAAAAGTGGAATCGTAGACAACGGGCAAGTGCCCCTGTCATTGGTCGAATTTATCAAGTTCAACCGTCTGATCCACAAAGATTTGCTCTTCGCCTACTTCTTCTGCACCATAGAGGAGTGACATCATTTGAAGATATCAGAACAGTTCATGGTCACATCCATCCAACATTCAAAGATGCAGCAAGAGCAATGGGGTTGCTTGAGGTGATCATGATCTTGAGTTGGGAATCCCCTCGCATTTCTATCTGAAACCTACAACAAAATCAAGAGTGTAAGGACACAAAGCATCATAGGAATAATAACAAGAAAAGTTAGCAAATAACATATATACACTATAGACATCTCTGTACAACCGTGTTAAGACAGTTTGTGGCTACTGGCAATGAGAATGAAACACACAGAGCAGTGGCTTCCTTGACTGAACTGAGGGGGGAAGCAACCTTTCTATTACAGTTATATTACCGAAAAGAACTTACACTCTTAACATTAAGTCACATATACAACTACAAACTTAGACACAAAACACTTCATCAATGACCAAATTCAGCATTTCATGTAGCACAATCCACCCGCAAACATACAGATTTCCTATCTCCCTTACGCAAGCATTAACTCATGGTATAAACAGCAATCTAGGAAGGAATACGACAGTAAACAGTTCATCCTAATATTGTAAAAGAACCATGACTATCTAGAGAATAAAATCAATCTGATTGGCGAGGAAGTGTCATGGCAAACTACCCCCAAGGGAAGCTCGCTCAAACTTCTGACATAAGTTGTGTAATATGAAACATATATAATAGACAGAAAAACCATTACAGGCAATCTGAAAGCACACCTTATTGTATGACAAAACGACTCACCTGGTTCCAGACGGATGACAGTTCGCTTGAAGTCACCCAGCAACAGGAAAGAACATCAATCATGTTGAAGAGGAACTGTCATGGCGGAAAGCCCCTGAGGAAAGCTATTGTAATCTCGCTGGCAATACTGAACGTAAGCGTCGAAAATACTACAAAACGTGCAAACACTGGACAGACAGGCAATTTGAAATGAAACTTTATAGCATTACAAAACCACTCATCTGGTAGCAGAACGATGAAATGTTCCTCAACATACAACTGGAACAATAGTCGCATTCAAACCATGCCCGAACTGAGTGTTAAGCGCTCCGTATATCCTATGTAAAAGGGATGAAAACCAACTAAACATTGACCTAATACACAAAGGAATACAACATGAAAAATCAGTTAAATGTGTTAGCACAACTTACCAGTTAAAGCATTGCAATTTGCGAACAGAATCGAAGGGATCGAGAAGAACTGTCATGGCGAGAATGCCCCAGAGGGACACTGTTCCAATCTGTCTAAAAAGAGAAGTAAATACAGGACTCACATCGCCCATAAATCCCATCTGACAGGAAACAATACTATAATTTCATGAAATAAAACATGGCAATACTAAATCGAATCTACAGACAGCAATGAAGCGACGAATTGGTTGCTCAAATGTCATGGCGAATAACACACGCGAGGGAGGGCATAGGAAAGTGCTTCGATACGTGAAAACAAATCGTTTAAAACAGCAGAAAACACAGGCAATCGATCAAACAACTATAACTCATCTAAAGTAGAGCATTTAGGGAGGAAAAATAGCTACTAACCTGGTAGACACCAACGGAAATCATCTGGCAACGACAGTCAACCAGCTACCGATCGAACACACCTTGTACTGAGAGCAGTGCCTTCCCTGCGGACGAATACAATGGAGGACAAAAGAGGACAGACAAAGCCAGCAAAATCGCAATAGAGAAACTGAAATATCTCCTCGAAACTTGAAGATACAGACTTGAAAATCAAAAAAGCACCAAAACTCACCAGCTTCAACTACCGTCATAATTCTCAGGCACATCCAGAGAAAACCCTAGAAAAAGAATTCATAACAGTGGAGGGTGCCGGTCCATTTGATGTAAACAATGGCGAGCTCGTTTGCATTTTAGGGATCTTAGTATATAGAGAAGTAATGATAGCCCGCTAGATGTGGGCTCCCCTACCCCAGTTCAAAAGTTGCAGATTAGCCTTGGACAGACTAACGCAGTGCCCCCATGAGAGCTGCAAGGTCTGCATTGTCAATGAGCATGGATGAAACAGCTCGCATAGGATGATGAGAGGATGACGTCATGGGCCTCTGCATTGGAGCACGTGACATCCGGCTTTGCAATGGAGAAATCAACAGATTTGCGAGAAAAAATTGTGCAAAAATGCTCGGATACCTGCGCTAGGCTATGGGGCTCTTGAGGATGAAAAGAAAGAGAAAAAAGCCCCATAGCCTAGCGCAGGTATCCGAGCATTTTTGCACAATTTTTTCTCGCAAATTGTTGTTGATTTCTCCATTGCAAAGCCGGATGTCACGTGCTCCAATGCAGAGGCCCATGACGTCATCCTCTCATGATCCTATGCGAGCTGTTTCATCCATGGTCATTGACAATGCGGACCATGCAGCTTTCATGGGGGCACTGCGTTAGTCTTTCCAAGGCTAATCTGCAACTTTTGAACTGGGGTAGGGGAGCACGCGTCTAACGGGCTATCATTACTAAGCTAGTCTCTATTACTTGAACTAAGCATATAAGTGTTTAAAGTTCTATGTGCAATGAGGCATAAATGGAAATACATCATACAATATCTCCTCCATGATTGAATCCTAATGTAATGAGTCTTATACAATAATGTTGCTACATAATATAAACATGTCATAGACGATATGTCATATCACATGAGAGGAATGACTGCAACCTCTATCTGGTTTTAGCTATTAATCTTGTCCACTTGCTTTACTACATAATAAGATCCAATAAAGTAGATGTAATGCAATTATAATACCTCAAAAAACCTATACTGTAAGGTCATACAAATAAAAGACTATTGCTTGGTAATACAACATCACTTTATAATAGTCTGCATAGTAAGATGGAAAGCTAATGAATAAGATATATTATACAGCCTGAAATCACAAAGTCAGATTTCAAGTACACGTTTTTCTTTTTTATAAGAAAAACACTTTTTCTTGAGGCTCAATTTTCTTAACTTTTCACGAATTTGAGGCTGAGAGTTTCTTAAGATTTTCTTAACTTCTGAAGGAAAAAACTGGCTGAAACAGGCTACTCTGTATTTGTTGGGCCACCATAAGTCTCGATCTTTGTACGAGAGTTTGCAAAAATGAGCCAATATCAATTTCTAGCAGGTAAAGTAGATGAACTGGGATTTTCTTAGCATTTTCTTGAACTTGAGCCTTGTGATTTTCTTAGGATTTTCTTAAGATTTTGGCCATTTGAGCCTCCTTTTCTTATAAACTTTTTTCTTATAAAAAAAACGTGTATTAAAGGTACTTATGGTGGTGGTGTTGGTAGGGGGGGGGGGTGTACAACTTAGTAACATACCTTAAACCTAACATTATATAGATGGTTGTAGTCAAATACCCTATCATATTCAGGTCTAAAGAATTCTACTATCTGAGAAAACTCCAGAACAAAGTGCATAAATCATTCCTATGTGTGTGTAGATAAGTGACTAATAACCTCTTAGTAACCCTACAATACTGCATATGAACTTGTGGTGGAACAAAGTCTCATATACCATTACCTATCCTGGTGCTAAGGATCACCAACTAATATATCCAGGACATAAATGACTGATGTAATAAAATCAGTAACAAAAATTAAGTGTTGGGCTCCACAAAGTACTTAATCTGGGGCTCTAGAATATATTTTCATGTCCAACTGGGGAACAAAATTGTTGAATCTATTTTCTCATGTACCTCAACACCCATCCCACTAATACTTAATGACTGCTCCATAAGTGTACAAAACTGACATAATATTGCCTTGTAATCCCTAGAGTAAACTCAACAGTAACAACATGGACCAAAATCACGCGAGTCCTAACCTCTTGTCAACCACATAAAGCTGTAAATCCTATCAATGAATGATATAATGTAGAGCTTGCATCATACACACAAAGTTATTATCAAATCTGCACTTGAGAGGGGGGCTTGATGTGGCAATTGAGTAGAATACAAATAAGGTTGCTGGCTCTACGTAATACAAAACTTTAACAACATATCATCATAAACAGACTGAAATATCAAAAGGAGTAATGGTAGTGGTGACAACTGATATCTCAAAGTGAAATAGGCTAGTGATAAAAATCGTACAGTCAGACAATCAAGTACTATATTGGTACATGTTTCATCTAAGGACATCAATTCAAATGTATGAATACCATTGTCATCTAGGCACACGCAGTAATATCGTCCAAACTCCTATAACAGCTACCTTGAGGCATTCAAGTAGGCAATATACAATCACAATGTATAGAGATGGTTGATAATTTAAGTTCATAAAAGCTAAAGTATATTCCTATAACTGTCCTAGTCAAACATGATTTGAAACTCAGAAATTGTGCATGAGTGTGGCATAACTTTGTATACATAATACTCTTTTACAGTAAGTCCCTGATAACATTTGAGTACAAACAATACTGTTAACTGGGGTGTGGGCTGGAAGACAGGGCTCTGGGAATTAAGTTTAAGCAATGCAAATACTTGTTATCTAATACTACTTGATCCAGTAAAACCATATTATCATGTGCAGAATGATGAATACAAATCATGAATGGTCTTTATAACAGATATTCTTAGGATGGGCTGGTTTGCCAGGACACGGAGAGTTAGGACTAAAGCACAAATACACCGAGTCCTCCAAAATAACACTAAAATCTATAGTGAATACAATGATTAGAATCTTGTAAATAAAGATTGCTAGCTTGTTGTAAGTACATAGGCAATCAGTAGAGCACTATACTCAATAAAGCTTTGTGAATAAGTTACTTAAGTGTGATGACTACACAGCTAATTAAGAACACAATATTACCATAAATAAATCAAGAAGGAAGAACCTGACAACACACGGTACTATACACCAAAGTATCAACAAATTAGTACATACAATATCTGCATAAGACTTTGTCCCTTTCACTATAAATATACCACTGATTCAGAGTTGTAAGTGTTCTACTGAAAATACGGAAGGAATAAGCTTTAGTGACTGAGAGTAATATGAAAGGCCCCTCAAGGTGTCAGAGAGAATACATGTAGTACTTTCCTCAAAATACTGTTGAAAAACCAAACGGAAAAGAGAGCTATTACACTGCAATAATCCAAGGAATAATTTGAACAACATCTTATATCCAGCCTACAATAAGTGTATGGGAAAAAGCAAGAGCTATCCAGACGTGAGGGACAACATATCAAATATAAAGAAAGCGGCCTAACTGTTCATACATAAGTCCCTCAAAATCACACACAAATGCAAAGTATCAACAGCACTCTAAAATATCCTAGTAAATCAGTAAATAATACAGTGAATATCCCCTGAATAGAATACCGAAACTTCTGAAGTAACTAAGCGGTAATTTACAGGCAGACATCCAGGGAACATGACAGGAATTGGCGTGATCATAGGGCCCCCGAGGCAATCGTATGAAATCTCGATGAAAACATGGCATTAACTCTCGTCCAACTGGGAAAATAACGACCATTCTACACAACACAATCCTGGTAAAACTAAATCGAACCCGTGTTAATGAAATAAACCACTTACCTTACAGAGAAGGGAAGAAATTCCATGATGAATTGTAAGACATCCATCCACTGTGTAAACACGCCTTCAACTGCAAACTTGCGGCCTTGTGTAAACACTATTGTTCGGACACAAAGGATGAGAGGTTTCTGCGATCGTAATCTCAAGTTGGGAATCCCCTCCCATTTCTATCTACAACCTACAACAAAATAAAGAGTGTAAGGGCACCAACATATCACAGGAATAATACCAAGAACAGTTAGGAAATAAAATGTACACACTACACACATCTCTGTACAGCCGTGTTAAGACATTTTCTGGCTACTGGCAATGAGACTGAAACACACAGAACAGTGGCTTCCTTGACTGAACTGAGGGGGAACACAACATTTTTATTACAGTTATATTACCGAAAACAACTTAAACTCTTAACAATAAGTCACATTTATAACTACAAACTTAGACGCAAAAGACTTCATCAATGCCCAAATTCGGCATTTCATATAGCAAAATTCATACGTAAACATAAAGATTTCGTATCTCCTTTATGCACCCATTAACTTCAAGGTATAAACAGCACTCCAGCAATGAATACGATAGTAAAGATTTCATACACTTATTGTAAAAGAACCAAGACAATCTAGAGAATAAAATCACTCTGATCGGAGAGGAAGTGTCATGGCGGAAAGCCCCCGAGGGAAGCTATTGTAATCTCCCGGTTAATATTGAATTTAAGTGTCGAAAATACTATAGAACATGCGCACAGAGGACAGGAGAAAGACAGACTATCTGAAATCTACCGTTATAGCATTAGAAAATGACTCACCTGGTAGCAGACCAACAAAATGTTCCTGAACTACCAACTGGACAATTAGTAGCATTCACACCATGTCCGACCTGAGAGTTTCACGTTCGGTTTATCCTATTTAAAAGGGACGAAAACCAACTAAACATTGACCTAATATACAAAGGAATACAGTATGAAACATCAGTTAAATGTGTTAGCACAACTTACCAGTTAAAGCATTGAGATTTGCAAACAGAATCGAAGGGATGGAGAAGAACTGTCATGGCGAGAATGCCCCATAGGGAAGCTGTTCCAATCTGCCTACAAAGAGAGGTAAATACAGGACTCGAATCGCCCATAAATCCCATCTGACAGGCAACAATACTATAATTTCATGAAATAAAACATGGCAATACTAAATCGAATCTAGAGAGACGAATTGATTGCTCACATGTCATGGCGAATAACACACACGAGGGAGGGCATAGGAAAGTGCTTCGATACGTGAAAACAAATCGTTTAAAACAGCAGAAAACGCTGGCAATCGATCAAGAAACTTTAACTCAACTAAAGTAGAGCATGTAGGGAGGAAAAATAGCTACTAACCTGGTAGAAACCAATGGAATTCATCTGGCAACAACAGTCAACCAGCTACCGATCGAACATGCCTTCTACTGAGAGCAGTGCCTTCCATGCGGATGAATACAATGGAGGACAAAAGAGGACAGACAAAGCCAGCAAAGTCGCGATAGAGAATCTAAAATATCTCCTCGAAACTTGAAGATACAGACTTGAAAGTCAAAAAGCACCATAACTCACCAGTTTCAACTACCGTCATAAGTCTCAGGCACATCCAGAGAAAACCCTAGAAAAAGAATTCATAAACAGTGGAGGGTGCCGGTCCGTTTGATGTACACAATAGGCGAGCTCATTTGCATTTTGGCATTTTAGTATATAGAGACTTAGTACTGATAGCCCGCTAGACGCGGGCTCCCCTACCGCAGTTACCCGCATTGGGTGTTTAAATGAAGTTGCAGATTAGCCTTGGAAAGACTAACGCTGTGCCCACCACAGGTACTTGATCCACATTTGTGATGCTCATCAATCAGAACAGCGCACAGAATGATGGGAAGGTGATGTCATCAGCCTCTGTGAAGGAGCATGAGACCTTCAGCCTTTCATTGGTCAACTCAACCCAAATTGTGCTGAAAATGCTGCAATACCTGCGCTAGGCTACAGGCCTTTAGAAGATGAAAAAAAAGTTGAAAAATTGCGCAAACAAATAGTGCTAAAAATGCTCGGATACCTGCGCTAGGCTACGGGGCTTTAAAAGAAGATGAAGTATTAAGAGAAGCCCCGTAGCCTAGCGCAGGTATCCGAGCATTTTTAGCACTATTTGTTTGCGCAATTTTTCAACTTTTTTTTCATCTTCTAAAGGCCTGTAGCCTAGCGCAGGTATTGCAGCATTTTCAGCACAATTTGGGTTGAGTTGACCAATGAAAGGCTGAAGGTCTCATGCTCCTTCACAGAGGCTGATGACATCACCTTCCCATCATTCTGTGCGCTGTTCTGATTGATGAGCATCACAAATGTGGATCAAGTACCTGTGGTGGGCACAGCGTTAGTCTTTCCAAGGCTAATCTGCAACTTCATTTAAACACCCAATGCGGGTAACTGCGGTAGGGGAGCCCGCGTCTAGCGGGCTATCAGTACTAAGCTAGTCTGTGTCATAATATTGTAGAATTTTGTGTCTAGTATGATGAAAATATGAGGCTTATTAAGGTCTAAAATCAATTTTGGCTCTAAATATAGTAGATATAGTCTGTGTTGTTGCTAGATGCATTGGTTGTAAGCCCAAACACCACGTCAAGGTTGCATCCTTTGTTTGGGTAATCCTTATTTCAGTGAGTTTTGCGGGAGAAAACGATACAACTGTTATTTGAATAGGGAGGGTGTGTAGTACCACGGTAGCAGATATGGAAAAATGACTCTGCTATGAGTTAAGATATTTGCTGGGGGAACTGGCTGAAAATAGCAGACCGTGTATTTTACGTAGCCAAAAATGGTTGGGGTGCAAAACTCACTGGGGGAAGCATAACAAGTTCCCTTGGCAACAACACACAAGTGAACCTGAAAACGCATAACCCGAGTGACTATATTTAAGTAACATATAACACAAAAAGTTGAGAATAAGCTCAAAGGTTTATTTGCTAACTAAAGTTGAAATGGGAATTGGGTAACATATGAAATGGTGTTGAGTTGAATATAAAAAGGTCATTGGGTATAAGGGTAAGAGCTGCTGTCTTAGGTAAAGGAAAGGGGTGTGAACGTACATGACAAACTAAAAGTGATGTTATGAAGAAACGGGGAGGGTTACAGTACTAGCATCATAATGATACTACTCTAGGATAATGTGGGGTAATGGGGGTCATAGTTCATATTAAGGGGTTGAATGCAAGTGGTGTATATTGGCGTGTAAAGATTACATTAAGGCACAGTGATATGTTGTGTGCATGTGTCAGAAAATTAATGCTAAGATATGATAAATTCTAAGTACGAAGTAAATATGCATATAGAGAAAGAGCTTAACTATAGATATATTACGGGTGATTGTCGTGAACTACTAAGGAAGGTCTTATTAGCACTGTCTGTTCCTGTGGGTCTTCACGGACAATTTGAATGCTTTCCAGAGTTACCATGGTCAGATAAGAAAGAAAGAGTACTTGCGTGAGTATATTGGTGGTATTTGATTGTCCAGTATCATTTCGCAAGTGCATAATATGGACCATAGTCTAAAAAGGACAGTATTCAAAGTGAGCCCAAACACATTGTGGATATCGGGCCTAAGTAGATTGAGATTATCACTGTCCTGTGGCGCGGGGCTAGAGAGTGCATAGAAACGGCACATAAATTTGCAGCTTTCAGTGTTTATATGCACAGTCTTTACGTATTCCGTGGCATTTACTGATGTTCTGCCTGCTGTCTATCTGTAGACATGAATCTGCACAAGTCTGGGGGCTGTAACATTTTGTTGTGCTTTGGTATTGTACAGTGTGTACTTACTACTCATGCCACATCATCTCTCCTTGTATTAGTCAAGGAAATGTCGAATGAAGTCGTGGAGGATACAATTGCCCACTGAAAATCTAGGCTGGTCCAGTGCACATGACAATACATGCATAAGTATATGACGAAGTTGATGTCATTTGCATGAATGTAACGTTTGATAGCTGCAGAGTTGCATAGTGAATTTGATCTGTAGTAATCAGCTCAATCAAACAGTGGACAATCACACTCAAATACCATCTGTCTAACACAGAAGCTTGTCTTCATCATTTAGCTTGGGGATGGTTACTCTGTGCATTGAATATCTTGCTGCATCTTGAAAGTTGAATATGTGATAGTTCTTTTGCGTATTAAAAATGACTGTGAGAAATACTTATGGTGGAGCTAACATCCTGCTTTACTAAAATATGATACTTGGTTGCTTACTGATATTTTACATATACTGTTTGCTTCCTAATAGCAATACTAATTTCGAACAATACGTGTGTCTACCATTGTGCTAACTGTGGTGGAATATAGTACAGTAATAAAAACATATCTGTAGCTAATGTACCATACATAGAAGATTTTGCAAATGCAGTCATAATAACACTATGTCGGGAAAGAACTTGAGGGTAGGTTCCTGTAGTGATATTTGATGGGAGTATATAGCACATAAGTGCACTCTTACTAATGCCGCAATAGTCAAAAATGTATGTGCTGTGTTAGAGGACTATCTGTATTGCTGAATACTTTTCTCTAACTAAAGCGGGATACATAATAAGTGTGTAAGTCTACTATAAAGAAACATTATTACACAACAATGGTGCTATATCACAGGTGAAAAGTAGGCAATGGTAACATGTATTGCAAATAATCTTATTTATACACATACGATCTGTGTGTATTGAAGTGCTGAGGTAGCTCATTGAGTTTCAGGGTGTATACAGTGATATCCAAAAGGGTGCAGGGGTTGTAAGAGCATAACATAGTACAGGAGGATAGGAGGCCTGTAAGTGTAAGAGAGTATCCGAATGGCAAACAGCGTACAGTGCATAAATACATATGAACAAAATGTTAGTGATTGTACAATCAGTAAAGTGGACATTTTGTTGCTGGCTAAAAACTACAGGCTATGAGTGGCAGTCTTATGTTGGGCCCTGAGATGTAAATAAAGGGTGTTGTTGGAATTAGCCAGTGGTAGGGAGGCAAAAACTTGTAGGCTGCAGCAACATGCATACCGCAGGTACCTCAATGCAAGAAATACATAGTGTTCATAGGTATGGAATGAAATCATGCATGTGCAAGTGAAAAGAGAAAGAACAAAGAACGTAATTATATAGTTCTCCAGGAATATAAGTATATTGCATCAGTATTGGGTTCCTAGTGTTTGTTAAAGAATAGATGTGGCACAGCTTGGGGACTCCAGCTCAATTAATGGCATGTATGTTGTTCTTCAGCAACAGGTTTCACATATAACACATGAAATGATCAAAAAGATTGCAAAGAACAGATAGGAAGAATTTGATACTATACTTACCTAGTACTTACCATTGACAGCTTGTTGGTTGTAGCATATATGTTGCCATGGAAGTGAATTGTACAGATGACTGCATGCACTGTAGTGCATAAGCACCACTGATGTCATCACATAAGAAATCACAGGCTCATGTGCGCAAATATACGAACATATGAATGCTAAGAAATAGAACCCGAGATTCCCACAGTTGAAACCCACTATGAAAGTGGACATACCCCCTCAAGTATGTGCGGTGTTGATTGTGTTGTGTGATGACGACTCTATGTGAGTACATCAATGTGTCGCTAGCCATTAAGAAGCAATGGCCAACATAAAAGGCTGTGTTCATCTGTGCCTGACTAAGTGGTGCGTGGTCATGAGTGAGGAAGCACCGCCAATCACTATAAAATGGATCCATGAGGCGCTCACATGAACCACAACATACGACGTATGGAGTGGTATAGGCAGGAAGATGTAAAGCAGGAGCTCAAACATACAATTGTGCATGGTTGTAAGGATCCATCCGCTCAGGAGATGTTGAGGTACATGCTCTCTTTGTTTAGATAGACAGTGCAGAGAGTTGCCACTAATATATTAGTAGAAAATGTCTTGATTTCTCCTCATATTTTCAGTAAAAGGCTACTCATTGTCCAACAGTACCCCAGGTATTCATATTGCCCTCAGTTATAATCTATAGCTTCTTCAGATAGATGTGGCGGATAGGAGAACCTTGGCCCTAGTCTTGCCGTTTCAACTCTTGTGGTTTCAAAACACACAGAACTACACCATTTGAGTGGAAAATGGGAAAATAAATGACTGACAGTGACAAAAGAGTCGTAGCTTTTGAACAACTCCACGTATATTTCCTGATTCTGTGAAGAATCTGTCTTCTCCCAATGATTACCCCTGAATGAACCTGACAATACTGGATATTCCCTAATTTCCCTGATTTGGAGAGAACCCTCTCGCATAATACACAAATAGTTACAATTGGGTAGCAAGCCAAAAGAGCTAAAACCTGAAGTTGGTGATCATATAAAATGTGACAGAAAGTATAACAATGACATATGCAAGGGTGATTCTTAAGACTGATCTTAGATATATTAGTTGTGTACTGCTACTGTGTAACTCTATCTGTCTATAATGGTGCAGTGCCTTGTTCAATGAAATACTGTAATGTTTCAAGAAATCTGACTTGGCCAGAAAATTCATAACATCCTAGTGGACATCGTAGATATTGAAGAGCTGATAAGTTCATACACATAACAATTTGAATATTTACATAAGGCATCCAATATTTGTAATTAATCTGATACTCTTTTCTACAGTGCAGTTATCTATTATTGTTGCATCCATCTGTATAGCACTGTAATAATTAAATAAACTGAATATAACATATGTTACTATCAAATTATCAGAGCAACAATAAGATAATGCGATGCAAGGGTGAGATTTATGCAAGATTAACTGTCCTATAAAGAGGCATGTACAACAACATCTGGGTGACCACATTGAAGAGCTAGTGATTGGTTGATGATGAACAATGATGACACATTGATATACCGCAAAACAGTTTAACCCGTTTCCAACAACCCCTCATTAACGGGTTAAGAAAGATAGTGATAGTTGAAAGATGCTTATAGAGTCATTAGCCAGGCGTTGTGGTGGTACATGCAGTCACTGTATGTGAAACACCGCAAGATGAGTGGTCCTCAGTGTGAATGTTTATGTGAGGACTTCATGGTAAACCACATTTTTTGTTAGTCTACCAGTTGATGTAAATACTTTGAGGCCAGCAAACGATCGTGCTCTGGAGACTGCCACATACAATTGACCATGACTAAACACAGGTTTTGGAAGGTAAATTCCAACATACCTTAGTGATTGTCCCTGTGCTTTGTTGATTGTAAGGCAGTATGCCAGTCTGACAGGAAATTGGCACCTGGCAATGTTGATTGGAAGAGCAGAATCTTGTGATGACAATGCTATCTTTGGTAGCATGACATACTGGCCCCTGTACTCACTTGTGATGATTTCAGCACATATGACATGCCTTTGCAGGTCTCTGACAATGAGACGTGTGCCATTACAGAGTCCCTTTTTAGGATTGATGTTTCGCAATAGAATTATTGTTGCACCAACCTGTGAAGTGGATAT
Organism: Mastigias papua; assembly: GCA_964019165.1. Taxonomy (NCBI): domain Eukaryota; kingdom Metazoa; phylum Cnidaria; class Scyphozoa; order Rhizostomeae; family Mastigiidae; genus Mastigias; species Mastigias papua. Next base: position 4,961,804 of record OZ025276.1, read on the forward strand.
GGAGACGGATGAGAGGCAAATAAGAAATGTGGGATATGTAGAAGTGTAGGAAATATTTTGTTCTGCATATGAATGGTCCAGGAGATGAATTGGATATAGGTATGGACATGTGGAACATAGCAGTGGCTGATCATTGTATGAAATGTAACTGACAGAGTAAATAGAACTTGTAAGTGATATCATAATGGAGATGAGAAGAAACAGGAGTAAATATGAAGATATGTCAGTAAAAGGACTAATCATGGAAAAGTGATGGCCTATATGATACACATGAAGTAAAAGAAAGGTGGTCATACCTTGAGTTCCAATTTGTGTTTTGGCAATCCACTCGGGGTTTGTGCATTGAGAAATTCCATTGCATATGCTGCTGCTTCCTCTGGATTATCAGTGACAACCCTATCTGTACTCAGATATGTGTGCACTGGTCCATGGAGTTGATGTAGAATGAGATCATTGATTTCGTGTGAGTTCTCATTCAGTGGTGTTAAGCAGCAACGCTCTGACATGTATACTGGATCTTGCATTAGATCTGCATGACCAGGCTGAGTAGGTGGGTAAACAAAGTTGATCATTTCGTCTCGTGAATCAGTCATGATCTCACGTGGGAGGGTGACTTGATCATTTGCATCATGTGGCTCTTCACCTGTGCCAATTCTGAGGAGCCACTCAGAGAATTGTGTGTATGTCTGATCTTGAGCGGCTCTCATATTTGTCACAAGTTTGAACTGGTGGAAGTGATGCCACAAGTGTGAATTGATGATGCATTGGCGAACAGTCTGTTCTCTACCTGCTCTAGGAACAACTGGGAGAACCTGTCGAAAATCACCACCAAGAAACATGAATTTACCCCCAAATGGCCTGTTAACCTGTGTTATGTCTCTGAGAAGGACATCAACAGATTTTAGTGCATCTGCTGGGATCATTGATGCTTCATCCCAGATAAATATTGCTGTTTCTCTCAGAATATCAGCTCTGGCACTTTGCCTCTTTATGTTACACGTAGAATCAGGCAAGAAAGGAATAGGTATTTGAAATGTGGAGTGTGCAGTTGCTCCATTGATGAGCAATGTGCTGGCAATTCCTGAATATGCCATACATTTCACCTTTATTCCCAAAGCCTGAAGGTTGTGAACTATAGTATTATAAAGAAAGGTCTTACCTGTGCCAGCTGGTCCATCCACAAAGTAGCAATTCTGATCAGAATTGGTTGTTATGGCATCGACAATGGTGTCGTGAATATGGTGCTGATCAATGTTGAGTTGTTGGAGCATTTGCTCACCCAGCTGCCTTTCACGAACAATGTCAATGTGTTCATTCTGATTCTGTGGATGGATGAAATTGGGTGGAAGCTGTGGAAGATCAGAAAATTCAACATTTGAAATTGACTTACCATGAACCCTGAGGCATGTGTCAATGTCCCATAGACAGAGATGAATGTGTCTGTCTTGCAATGTCACTTCTGGGTCATTGAGTTGATCATGTCTGATGTAATCTTCACACATAGCTTCCTTGAATTCATCAAAGAGGGCTCTGATGTCAGATGGAGTTTGAAACACCATCAATGTGGCAAATAATTGGCGCAGTTGGGAAGGCATGTTCATGACTGCAGCCTCCTGTAAACAGCGCCTGTGTTCGGTGTCATCCTCAAGTAACCCCATTGCTCTTGCTGCATCTTTGAATGTTGGATGGATGTGACCATGAACTGTTCTGATATCGTCAAATGATGTCACTCCTCTTCGGTGCAGAAGAAGTAGGCGAAGAGCAAATCTTTGTGGATCAGAGGGTTGAACTTGATAGATTCGACCAATGATTGGGGCACTTGCCCGTTGTCTACGATTCCACTTTTTTGCACTTTTATTGAATGTGTAATGTTCTGGAATCTCATGGTACAAATATTGATGTGCATTTTGATCATCTTGGTTGAGCTTGAAAAATGCTGTCAACATTGTTTGTTCATTGCGTTGAAGTGCTTGTTCTTCATTGCCATTCTGATAATGTACATTCTGTTGAAGAGGTAAGTGAATTGCAAGTCAGATGATAATATGGCTTTTGTCATGCATCTTGTATTGCATGAGTCTGAACACTGCCTGGTGTGGTCCAACATAGCGTGCATTGAGATGCTGCAATATCTCATCATGATTGAGATGGTTCTGTCTGATTTCGACATGTGCAGCATCATTGCCTTTGTGGATATACTTGAAAATGTATTTCACACTCCTGACAGTTGTACATACCTCTACATTCATATGGCAATTGAACTTCATGAGTAGTTGGGGATTGTGTGGTACAACCCATGAATCATTCACAGTGTGGCGACGCAGTTCTGCTCGGTGTTGTCCACGTCGTCTGTACAATGGATATCCATTGACACTGAATTCAGTGTGCTGTTGGAGAGGTTTTGGAAAATGTTTTTTGCATTCACCATTCTCCATACATACACAATCAGGGTCCAAGTCACCACATGGGCCATGCATCATGTGCCTCTTGACAGTGTCATGAAAGCCTGGCTGTACCTGTGGATCTGGAATCTCTGCAGATACCAGTCGATCAATATCTTGGTTTGTTCGAGGTTTGTCGGCATCTGCTAGAAATAAGATCAAGTGTGCATGTGGCAAACCTCTTTTCTGAAATTCAATGGTATAAACAAATGCAGTAACATGTCCAAGTACATGTCTCTCAAGAAGATCATCAAGAAGTTCTTTGAGTTTCAAATTGAAGACACGACTGACAATGTCTGGCCTGTCACTTGCATTTTGATGTGGAAGCAAGTTCTCTTGAATTTCAGGCCATTTTGGATTTGCTGTCATTGTAAGGAAAATGTCTGGCTTTCCATGCTTTGTTACAATTGTCATCGCGTCTTGGTACTTTTGGTACATGTTTCTTTGACTGCCTTCAAAACTTGATGGTAGAATCACAATGCGGCCTACATTCACATCTTCTGCTTGGGCACGTTGCTGAATGTGATCCATCAAGCCTTGGTATGATTAAACACGCAGCTGCTGCTGGTGTGTTCTGATGTAAGCTAATTCATTTCCCTCTATTTTGGTGAAGGCATCAACCAGGTACTGTTGAAGCAGTAGACGGGAAAGATGAATGGTGGAGAAGTTGTCCCGCACAGCAATTCTGAAAGCATAGAACTCATTTAATGACAGTCGTGCTCTACGTCTTGCCCCTCGCTGCCTTTCATTGGGTACAACATTTCTTTGAATGTCAACACTCCAGCCCATGTCTCCATGGAAGAACAGCAATGGGTAAGTCATTGAGTCTGCGTTTGGTGATGTTGCCTTGATCTTGACTGTGTTGGGCGCATTGGGTTGTGCTGGATACACTTCAAGATCTCTGTCAGCTGGATTGGGTGCAGCACCATCATTTCCAACATACACTGCTGCAATCTCGGTTGTTGTGGGATTAGCATATCGCCTATCTTGGAATGGCCGTGTTGCAATGATCATTTTGACAGGCCGGACAGGCTGATTGGCTGCAGAAGCAAGTTGCCTTTCCCTTTCAAGGATGTGACCCATATTGTGATATTGCCGTGCATATGGATTGACAGCAAGTAGTTCATCCTGCAGAAGCTGCATAATTTCAGGCCGAAGGTTGCGATTGCGTGGATCACTGGCCCTTTCCTGCATTGCTGCATTGGTGTCAAGGATGTATAACTGTGCATACTGAGGTGGTATACCCTGTGGAGCTTCTTGTACAGCTGTGAGATGATAGGCTTGACCATGAATTGTAACAACTCGTGGTCCCCTACCAGCATGTTCAGTGAGTGTTGCATTCCAAGAAGCCATTGACATTGCTGCATTGTAGTGGCGAATATTTTCCAAGAAGTGACGGGACTGTGCTGTGTCACCATTGAAAAGCTCCACAATGTTGTGTGATGGGAGCTGAATTGGTGGCAACGCTACTTTTCCCTGGAAACAGCATCTAGTGAAGACCTGTTGTGTAGTGCACTCTTCTTGGAAATATCTAGCTGCACAGTGTGGACACAGGTTGTTCATGGCACCAAGGCGATGAGGTGCTGGCAACTGAATGGGAGCGATGCAATTGTCACCATCATTCCGGGGAAGGCCTGGCTGTTGTGGCCCTTGTGCTATGGGAGCATTTGCAACTGGGTGTTGTATCTGTAGGTTAGTCAGGTCATTCACTGCAGCAATGATAGGTGGATTTTGATTACCTTGTATACCTTGATTTACTACTTGCCTCCTGCCACGTATGCGATTGCGCGCTTGGTTGCGTCTTGCTCTATTATCGACAGTTGTTTGACGTAGACGTGGCATATTGACAATAGCTGTATGTGTCAAGAAAAATACCGGACTGCAGAAAGGTATAGAAAATGTGCAGTAGCTAGTAAGGAAGTCCTAAGAGTGACAGTAAGTGATTGAACAGAGTATTAAGAGTTGAAGTGTTTCTAAATGAGAAATAATGCATAGCAAACAGTAAATAAATCATAGTAGTAGTATAATATATGTATTTAATAATAGAAGGAGACAGGTCTACCACAACTAATCGAAAATAGTATGGTAAAAGACAGTTCTATCACAAATGATCAACTTCTAATATATAAGTCTTCAAAAATAGTGTAAATCCTCAAATTGTCCCCCTGGAAGATGGCCCTGGAAGAAGCCCCCTCAAGTAAGTCCCATGCTAGACCCCCCATGGACTAAGCTCCCACCCTATATGGTGATGACGACCTTGATAAAGACTACTGCTTAAATAATTGTGCCATTACTACTAAGGAGAAATGGAGGCTTGACAGTGAGCTTTATATGGAACATGTGTCAAGCAAGAAATTCTTGAATAAGCCCTGCCTTGATTAAGTCTGCACCCAAAGGTATCAAGAACAAATAAGCCCTCATTGGGCTAACTGGAGGATTTACAGCGATATAACAAATTAATGCAGAATACTGAGGCTATTAAATATAGAAGAACGGAACAAAGTAATTAAATGGTACTGGAGAGGTGGAAGATGGAATGAACTGCATGAAGATTTATCTATGTCCAATAATGATAGTATGTGGGTTGGTGTAGGCAATGACGAAGCGATACATATGAGTACGTACATAAAATACACAGAAACCATGAAGTGCTTTGCATACTGGCAGCAGGGTTGAACCAAAAATCGGTTGAATCCTCCGGTTATGATAGAAATTTTTGGCGATAAGGAAGTGCCCTATCAGCTAAGAAGCACGAGTAAACTAAATCTACCAAAAGTGAGAACTACAAACTATGGTACACATACAGTATGGTTCATGGGTCAAAGAGCGTGGGCAAAATTTCCAGTAGAATTAAAAGCTTCCAGCTCTTTGACAGTTTTTAGAAAATATCTGAAATCAGAGAAAAGCAGACATTGCAACTGTAGGATCTGCAAGACTTTTATTTATGGATTAGGGTATTTATAATTGTCATACTTTTTCTTCTTCCTTTTACTTTTTTATCTTGTAAATAGTTGGCCTAAATTAGCTATAGTAGCTACTATAAACAGCCAACTTTAAATTAAAGAGTTTTTTGTTTTCAAATTTCATTACATATGATATTTAAATCTACAAATACGCATCTCACTAACAGGTAATCTGTATTTGGCTGGCTTAAAATGTTACAATGCTAGGTAATAGAAAGAAAAGAATGAATTGGAAAATTGGAAAAAGAAACAAACAAAAGAAAATAATAATAATAATAATAATAATAGGGTGTTGGGAAATGGCAGTGCAATTCAGTACAATTACAAAATCAGAAATTAGACAATAAGAATCAGTGAGAAAGTTTGGAAGAGAAAGTCATTAGTACCCGACAAGTGTTTGAATGCATGGCTGTATGTTATGAAGGCAGCCAACAAGACATTTTGCGGGACAGGGTGTAACCAACAAAATAGGGTACAGAAATAAATGAAGTGGGTAGTGTAGAAAAATATTGCCAGATTTAGAAACAGAAGAATTATGTTTCATGTACCAAACGCTGATATGTAATGGTAGCGAGCGAGCACTAATTCTGAGCGGATACTGAATTTGTTGGTAACGTGCAGGCACTTGGTTTCAATACATCTGACTTTTCACTTTAAATACAGGAAGTCGTACATCCTGGAATTTGCGCTGCGTAAAATTGAACTGTTACGGTGGTGTGAGAGCGGTGATAGAAATGTCGGCTGTGATAGAAATGTCGGCTGCCGTTGTGTGCAAGGCACTTTGAGAATAAGCCGCAAAAAAACGTGCGACGAAAAATGTAAACACCAGCTTATAGTTAAAACATTACGCTATTACTGTGGGTTAAACCAGTGTGGTATAAAACAACTCGTGGTCTTACAGAAAATAACTCTGAGAAACATGAATAGCTTTAAAGTGGTGGTAAAAACCGACTACCTGCAAATTTGCAACACATCAGAAGTACAAGGACTAAACATCTGCCGCTTACCAATTTGCTGAACAAAATGCACACATGAGATCTTTAGTCCAGACCCCCCGTTTATTATTGTTGTGTGTGTATATCGATTGAGTAAGAAGTTGTTTGAAAAACTGGTTTTTTCCACTTTGTCTACACTTGAAATGCGGCGTGAAACTCATCCATATTTATTATCATTAGAGAAATTGTCCATTCACCCCGCTCATTCCAACCACCCCAGTTTTCAAGCTTTTAGGACAGTTCCAACCCCCTACTATCCCAATCCCCGTCGATTATGGACTTAATAGTATGCGTTCGATGAGCCGAAACAACTTGAAGCTTGTCTGATGTTGATTCAAAGACTATACTTCCATTACTCCTAACATGTAGCATGAAGACTCGTGTAGACTATATTGTTATAAAGTGTGTAACAAGTGAGACTCACTCTTGTTTTGTATACTAATAAACGTAAATCAGAAAAACCCCAAATGTTGATAAAGGTTGAGCCATGCATTATTCTTAAAGTAGTCTCATAGGTGATAAATTTGAGTCTTGGCTTGCATGCTAACAAACATCTGGAAAAAATCTAAACTGTGCTGAAACTTGAGCCTTGCACTACACGTATATTTTCCTAAGAAACCAAGTTCCGGTCGTGGTGGGCATTTTCTTAAATTGTCTGGCCATTAAGTTTTCTGGTATCGAAAGGTCTAAGGTAATGAGTAAACGTGCTGCCAAGCTAAAGTAAACAGTTCACTCACAATCAGAGGTCAACTAATTTACTGTACTAATTCCAAGAATGATAAACGATGGTATATTAAATCTCTCAACAACCTCGCTCCACACAACTGCTAGCAGTGTTTTCCAGAAATTCTCACTACTCGAATCACAGGAATACCTCACACGCACAAATAACATTCTCTTACAGACGTGCAAAATTAATTACGGAAAAGCCTTTGAGCTGAGGGAAAGTTGTTATCCTCCGTAACAAATTGAAGACTCTCATTTGACGTACTTATAAACGTGTCTTAGCTTTATTCGATGTGGGTAGGGTCTTTCTTAACTGTTGAAAAATTGAGCCTACCGTTTCTTATAACCTGTTTCTTATAAAAAATGCATATTGTTATATATTATTGCCAACTTTCAGACATGTGAGCAGTGGTATTCTCATTAAATACGATGTTATTATAAGGGTAAGTATCAGTGTTAATAGTGTATAGAGGGGAAAAATTATAGCACAATCTACAGAAGTGACTTTAAGCATACAGACATAATTGACAGGCCAGACATGGTTACAAAACTATGGTTAAGTGGAGGGTCACATGACTCACAACAATTTCCAACACCCTTTGAGAAAATCACTAAATCACTTAATGCCAGAACAATAACGGAAAATCTCAAGAAATCGATACCGATGAGAACTCGGACAAATGAACCCGCTAGATATAACAGCCTACTCAAAAAATAAAGTAGAAACAACTACAGAAATGTAATGAAAATCACATGAAAATTCAAAGAAATCACAAAAATGGCACACACCAGAAACAGGCGGATTTGCAGTTTAGGGTTCCAGCCAAATCGCCGCAAATTCTATACGAAATTACTCCTTACGATGCAGAGAGTCGAAACAGACGATAAAAAGTGGGGTACTACTTACCAATTACTTATTTACTCTTATTTTTCCCTCGCTCAACAGTGAAATCCCTTTGTCCTTTAAGAAACTTCCGCCTGTTCTACAACTAACGCTAACCCTAACCCTGACCCTTACCCTACAAAAAACCCTAACCCTGACCCTAACCCGAACCCAAAGTAATTGGTAAGTAGTACCCCACTTTTTATCGTCTGTTTCGACTCTATTGATCGTAAGGATTAATTTCGTATAGAATTTACGGCGATTTGGCTGGAACCCTAAACTGCAAATCCGCCCAACACCCTATGCACAGTTCTACGATACAGTATCTTCAGAAAGTGTTTAGTGTGCCCTGATTTGTGTATTCAACCCGCCATAGCGCAAAACATACAATAACGCGAAACACACTGATAATAGGAAAACCACGGGCGCTAACTCATCATTCAATCATGATATAAACAATTCGTCCGGCGACTTACAAAAACTACCTAGCAAGTTATCGGGAAATTGGCTGCACACGTCCACCGCCTAGCGATATTTAGTTACACTGTTGATGCTAGCAAGTCGTAAATACATGAGTTTACCCAAAACGACTGAACTTCCATCTCAGAGTAAAACTACGTTCATAACAAACGTCCCATCTGGTGTGATAAGAAAACGTAGTAACATTTCGCTACCTTAGGCAGTTGTGAGTAATAATTACATGTTCTATATGGACGTCAAGTAGTGAGAGATGTTCTTCTCGTATGACAGATATAATCAGGCCAATAAGTCTACGAAGTGTATTGGTATTGATGCATGAAAGAAAGTAAAATGAGAGAAAAATGACTAATCTGATGACTTACATAACTCCAAGTCGAAATACACAGGAACGCGTATACTCTGAGTCCTTTCCAATGGAATGAATGAAAATATCTAGAATAAAGAATAGCAGGTGAATGGATATTTGAAATCTGAACAGGACGACTAAATAAACGAAATGGCTGATAATACAGTGCAAAGTGGGACGGATGTGCAGTTTTGGGTAACTGCCAAACTGCACACCCGCCCTACGAACTGGTATAAAAATACAGAGCAAAGAGGGCATACAGAAAACATGATAAAACGGTACGGAGACGGTAGTTATAATTCTTAACGAAAAATCGTCAGTGGTCAACAGCAAGGGGCCTGATAGTGACAATATGCTGGAAGCAGAGTGATGTTGCTAAAATACCGAAAACACTTGTGAAACTTAACAGTACGTTCTCATGAGAAAAAGCACTCACCTGAAAACTGAAAACCGAAAACCAAAAAAACTTCGTAACGATCGCTAACATTCGTAACTGATGCTTGTCGGAGACTGAAATGAAAGAAGACCTTGCACAGATCTTATGGGCGAACTCCAGAGGTAGGGGCGTAGGGGCGGTTGTGTCAATCAACACTTTGATATTTGTATTTAGTAACGCACGCGTATAGGGTGTATTTCCCATTATACTGCTTGTTGTTTACGTAGTTGGATGAGTCGTATTACGCGTGCTTTCATATGGGGCGGATATTCCCGATAGTTAGAACTATGTTGTGAGTACACATCACAGCTACTTTCTACGTTATGATTTCCGGGATAGACAGGATGTAGTCATATTTGACTGACATATCTTCTGTTGATGCAAACGTAAGGATATAGGTGATTGAATGAATTGACTAAGTCCCTGACTTTACTTAAAGTTCGCAAGTACACTGATTAGCTCAAGCAGGTTTAACTCTATAGATTTGTAGGTGACAACATAGTTCCAGTTCATGCAACCTAAAGGATATTGTTGGTAAACGACTATCATATGGGGCTGTTCAATAACTACCTCACCCTGAAATTGCCACTTTTGCACCATCCACCCCCCAGCATCACACTCTGAATCACGAAAAACGTACAGGAATACCATAGAGATAGGTCTCTCTCGGTGAGAACTGCCCACCGCTTGCCCCAAACAGAAGTGTGCATATCATGCTGGACAGTGACTCTTAGGCTCCACAAAGTATTTAGTCTGTATAGCTGGGGCATCAAAATATCATGCTTCCCCAAACTGGGGCTCTGGAATATTTTTGCAAGTCCAACTGCAGTACGAAGTTTTTGGATCTATTTTATCATTTGCTTCCACCCCCTACACCTGATACTTACTGACTGCTCCCTAAGTGTACAGAACTGAAATAATACTACCTTGTACTCCCTACAGCAAACTCAAAAGTAACAATACTATGGACCAACATCATGTAAGTGAGACCCAACCTCTTGTCACACACATAAAGCTGTAACTCCTCTCAGTGAATTATATAATTTATAACATACAAAACTAAGGCTGCCAGGAATAACTAATACAAAACTTGAACAACATATCACATATAGAATGATATATGAAAAGTAGAAATGGCAGCAGTAACAACTGATATCTCAAAGTGAAATAGGTTAGTGACAAAAATCATACAGGCAGGCAATCAAGTACTATACTGGTACACATTTCATCAAAGAACATCAACTGAAATGTATCAATGCCATTGTCATCTAGGCACACCCAGTAATATCTTTCGAACTCCCATAATAGCTAGCTTGAGGAAATAAAGTAGGCAATATACAATCACAATGCCTAGAGATGCTTCATTATACATAATACTCTTGTACAATAAATCTTTTACAAAATATGATTACGAACACTACCGCTAATTGGGTTCCGCGCTGGAAGATGGGGATCCAGGAATCAAGTTCACACAATACAAATCATTGTTATCTAATACATTTCGATGCAGTAAAGCAATATTATCATGTGCAGAATGATGTATAGAAATCATTAATGGTCTTTATAACAAATCATCTTAGGACGGAGGGGAGCTGGTTTGCCAGGAAACGAAGACGTAGGATTATAGTAACAATAGGCTCATTCCACTAAATAACACTAAAATCTATAGTGAATATAACAATTAGACTGTTGTAAATAAAGATTGCTAGGTTGCTGTAAATACATAGGCAATCAGTAGAGTACTATACCGAATAAAGATTGTTGAATAAGCTACTTAAGTGTCTTGACTACAAACCTAATTTAGAACACAATATCACCGTCAATGAATCAAGAAGAAACAACCGGAAAACGCACGGTACTATACACCAATGTATCAACGAATTAGTACATAAAATATCTATAAAAGACCTGGCACTGTTATCATAAGTATACCAGTGATTCAGAATACTAAGTGCTCTACTGAGAATAAGGAAGACATCAGTTGTGGTGACTGAGAGTAATATGAAACGCCCCTCAAGGTTTTAGAGAATAAGCGTAGTACTTGTCTCAAAATACTGCAACAAAAACCAAACGGGAAAGAGAGCTACTACACTCCAAAAATCCAAGGAATAATTTGAAAAACATCTTAGCTCCAGCCTTCAATAAGTGTATGGTACAAACCAAGAGCTAACCAGAAGTGACTGGCAACAAATCACACATAAAGAAAGCCGCCTAACTGTTCAGACGTACTTCCTTCAAAATCACTCGCAAATGCAAAGTATCAACAGCACGCTAACCTGTCAAGTTCAATAATATCAGTAAATAATACAATAAATATCCCCTGAATAGTATAATGAAACTTCTGCAGTAACAAAACGGTAATTTAGAGGCGGAAATCAAGGGAACACGAGAGGAATTGGCATGATCACACGGCCCCCGAGGCAATGGTATGGAATCTCGATCAAAACACGGCATTAAATCTCGTCCAACTGGGAAAGTAGCGACCATTCTACACAAAACAATCCTGGTAAAACTAAATCGAAACCTTGTCAATGAAATAAACAACTTACCTTATAGAGAAGGGATGAAATTCCATGAAGACTTGAACGAAATCCATCCACTGTGTAAACACGCCCTCAACTGCAAACTTGCGGTCTTGTGTAAACACTATTGTTCGCAAACAAAGGATGAGAGGTTTCTGCGATCATGATCTCAAGGTGGGAATCCCCTCGCATTTCTATTTAAAACATACAACAAAATAAAAAGTGTAAGGACACCAACACATCATAGGAATAAGATCACGGACAGCTAGCAAATAAAATATACACACTATAGACCTCTCTGTACAACCGTGTTAAGATATTTTGTGGCTAGTGGCAATGAGAATGAAATACACAGAGCGTTGGCTTCCTTGACTGAACTGAGAGGGGACGCAACCTTCTTATTACAGTTATATTGCCGAAAAGAACGTAAACTCTTTACTACAAGTCACACAATAAGTCACATATACAACTGCAAACTTTGATCCAAAACACTTCATCAATGCCCAAATTCAGCATGTCATGTAGCACATTTCATCAGGAAAGAGACCGATTTCCTATCTCCTTTACGCACGCATTAACTTCAAGGTATAAACAGCAATCTAGCAAGGAATAGGACAGTAAACAGATCATCCCAATATTGTAATAGAACCAAGACACTCTAGAGGACAAAATCAATCTGATCGGAGAGGAAGTGTCATGGCGAAATACCCCCGAGGGAAGCTCGCTCAAAATACTGACATAACATGTGTAATATGAAACATGTAAAGTAGACAGCAAAATTACAGGTAATCTGACAACAAAAATTATTACATGAAAAAACGACTTACCAAGTAGTAGAAGGACGAAAGTTCGTTTGAATTGACACGGCAACAGAGAATAACATCAACCATGGTGGAGAGGAACTGTCATGGCGGAAAACACCCGAGGGAACCTATTGCAATCTCGCTGGCAATATTGAACATCAGTGTAGACAATACTATAGAAAGAGCCTACAGAGGACAGGAGAAAGACAGGCAATTTGAAATCAAGCGTTATAGCATTAGAAAACGACTCACCTGGTAACAGAACCACAAAATGTTCCTCAACTTCCAAATGGAATATCAGTCGCATTCAACCCATGTCCGAACTGAGAGTTTCACGTTCGGTATATCCTAGTTAAAAGGCATGACAAACTCCTACATATTATCCTAATACACGACAGAATACATCATGAAACATCAGTTAAATCTGTTAGCACAACTTACCAGTTAAAGCATTGAAATCTGGCGAAGAGAATCGAACGGATGGAGAAGAACTGTCATGGCGAGAATGCCCCCGAGGGAAGCTCTTCCAATCTGGCCTACAAAAAGAGGCAAATACAGGGCTCACATCACCCGTAAATCGCATCTAAAAGGCAGCAGTGCTATAATTTCATTGAATAAATACTGGCAATGATAAATTGAATCTTCAGATACCAATGAAGCGAGGAATTAGTTCCTCAACTGTAATGGCGAATAACATCCATGAGGGAGGGTGTACGACATTGCCTCCATACATCGAACAACATTGTTTCAAACACCAGAAAACACACGCAATCGAGGAATAAAAGATAAGCCAACGACAATACAGTATTTAGAGAGGAAAAATTGCTACTAACCTGGTAGAAATCCACCAAACTTCTGCTTCAAATTGAGTACACCTGACCCCGATCGAACACCCCTTGCACTGAGAGCAGTGCCATCAGTGTGTAGGACAACAATAGAAGACAAAAGATGACAGACAAAGGTTCGCGTAGGAGCTCAGAGAAGATCGAATATCTCGGCAGCAAAAAACGATAAAAATACGATCAGGCCGTCGCTGCAATCTAGACTTACGTAGAGACACTCGACCAGACTCTGAGATGGATCCCCCAACTATCCCAGAAGGAGTATCCTGTACAGCGTAAGGGGCCGGTCTGTTTGATGTAAACAATTGGCGAGCTCATTTGCATTTTGGCATTTTAGTATATAGAGATTTGTTTGATAGCCCGCTAGACGCGGGCTCCCCTACCCCAGTTACCCACTGGCCCTGTCAAAATCAATTTGCAAATTAGCCTTGGAAAGACTAACGCAGTGCCCCATCCAGGTTGCATGGTCCGCATTGTTGATGAGCGTGGATGAAACAGCTCGCATAGGATCAAGAGAAGATGACGTCATTGGAGTGCGTGACATCCGGCCTTTGCAATGGACAAATCGATTAAAATTTGAGAGAAAAAGTTGTGCAAACGTGCTCGGATACCTGCGCTAGGCTATGGGGCTTTTGCACAGTCGTCTTCATCTTCTAAAGCCCCATAGCCTAGCGCAGGTATCCGAGCACGTTTGCACAACTTTTTCTCTCAAATTTTAATCGATTTGTCCATTGCAAAGGCCGGATGTCACACACTCCAATGACGTCATCTTCTCTTGATCCTATGCGAGCTGTTTCATCCATGCTCATCAACAATGCAGACCATGCAACCTGGATGGGGCACTGCGTTAGTCTTTCCAAGGCTAATGTGCAAATTGATTTTGACAGGGCCAGCGGGTAACTGGGGTAGCGGAGCCCGCGTCTAGCGGGCTATCAAAAAAAACCGCTAGTCTCCAGTATATAAATATAGTAGTTAAGTAGCCCAAATGGTTGTTACAATAAGCTACTAAATGAAACACATAATGTATAGTCGTTAGTATCATTCAGTACCATCTAGGCACTAACGTAGGCTTTATGCAATAACACTACCTCAGAATTTTATAGTCTAAGCGTTCATAATTAAAATACTATTCCTTTGTAATCCTACACCATACTCAAAGATCACAACACTATGGGCCACAATCATGTAAGTGAATGCTACACTCTTGTCAAAAACATCAAGTTCTAACTCTTAAGAGTGAGTGATAAAATTTTAGAGATTGCATCATCAAACAAAATTTAAACAATAGTTTTGTGTTAGATAGGAGGGGGGCTTTATATGTCTATTCAATACAATACAAATAAGGTTGCTAGCTGTAACTAATACAAAACTCTAACAACATATCACCACATGCAGAATGATATATGAAAAGTGATAATGCTAGTGGTAACAACTGATATCTGACAGTGATACAGGCTAGTGAAAAAAATTATACAGGGCAGCAATCAAGTAATATACTGCTACAACTCTGGTCTAAGGACATCAATTGGGCACACCCAGTAAACATTGTCAAATTCCTATAATATATAGATTCAAGCAGGTGTTTTGACATGGCAATGCCTAATGATACTGTTTGATTCAAGTGCATCAATGCTGAAGAATATCCCTACGAGATGCTCTAGAATATTCAACAAAGACTTCAAATTCAAACACTGTGTATGAATGTGGCATAAGCTTGTATACATAATAATCTCTTAGAGCAAGCCCCTTATAATATTTGATTATGAAGAATACTGTTCAGTGAGCTTGGGACTGGAAGGTGGGGCTCCAGGGGTGAAGTCTACACAATACACATGCTTGTTATCCAACACTACTTGACAAACAAAAATAATGTTATCATGTGCAGAATGATTTATGGAAATCATAAATGGTGTCTATAACAAATCATCACAGCAAGGCACAGAGCTGGTTTGCCAGGAAAAGAACATTTAGCATAAAAGTACCTACATACAGATTCTACTAAACTAACACTAAAATATATAGTGAACACATATATTAGAATGTTGTAAATAAAGAGTGGTAGACTGTTGTTAGTACATAAGCAATTAGTAAAGTATCATACTAAATAACGCCTCGTGAATATGTTACTTAAGTGTGTTGAATACAAAGTTAATTTAGAATACACTATCACTGCAAATATATCAGGAAGGAACTACTGGAAAACGCACGGTACTATACACGATATTATCAGCGAATTCGTAGATAAAATATCCGTATAAGGCTTGGCACTGTTAACTATGAATACCCCAGTGATTTAGAATACAAAGTGTACTACTGGGAATAACCAAGTCATCAGCTATGGAGACTTGAGAGTAAAATGTAACGCCCGTCAAAGGTGTAGAGAGAATACACTCAGCTCTTTACTCAAAATACTGAAAGACAACAAACGGGAAAGGGAGCTATTATACTCCAC
Organism: Mastigias papua; assembly: GCA_964019165.1. NCBI lineage: Eukaryota > Metazoa > Cnidaria > Scyphozoa > Rhizostomeae > Mastigiidae > Mastigias > Mastigias papua. The sequence goes on from OZ025276.1 coordinate 4,977,690, forward strand.
TAATGTAAGGGATAATTTGAACAATATCTTAGCTCCAGCCTACAATAAGCGCATGGTAAAACCCAAAATCTAAGTAGAAGTGACTGACAACTTCTGAAACGTAAGCAAAGAGGCCTAACCTTTCAGAACTTTCGCCCTCAAACTCTCGAACAAATACAAAGTAAACCAGAACTCTAAACAATCCTAGTATATCAGTAAATAATACAGTAATCGTCTCCTGACTATCATACCGAAACTTCTGCAGTAAGGAAACGATAATTTAGAGGTGAAAATCAAGCGAACATGAAAGGAACTGGCATGATCATATGACCCCGAGGCAATGTTAGTGGAATCTCCATCAAAACATCGCATTAAATCTCGTCAAGTTGGGAAAGTAGTGATCATTCTACACAGAAGATCCCAGCAACACTATATTGATACCTGGTACATGAAATAAACCACTTACCTTGTATAAAAGTGATGAAACTCTACTACAACTTGGAAAACATAAATCCTCTCTGTAAACACGCCCTCAACTGCAAACTTGCGGTCGTGTGTAAATACTATTGTTCGCAAACAAAGGATAAGAGGCTTCTGCGATCGTGAGATGAACTTGGGAATCCCCTCGCATTTCTCTGTACAACCTACAAACAAAATAAAGACTGTTATCAGGTAAGGATACCAGAACGCAATATGTATAATATAGAGAAGAGCTAGAGTGTAAAATATACACAACTTTGGACGTTTCTGTACAAACGTATTTAGATATTTTGAGACTACTGGCAACGACAATGAAACACATGGAGCAGTTCCTTTCTCCATTGAACTGAGGGGGAATGCAAACCCCTTACAACAGTTCTATTACCAATACGAATTTAAACTCTTAACAGTAAGTCACAGAGAAGACAAATAAACACGTAGGCCCAACAGAATAGAGCACTGCCCAAATTAAGCATTCAATGTACTACAAATTCACCAGCAATCATAACGATGTCCTATCTCATCTAAGCACGCATTTAAACGAAGGAATAAATAGCAATCTACCAAAGAATACAACAGTAACCATATCGCAAGTATTTCATGACAATATTATAAAAACACCACGACAATCTAGAGAATAACATCAATCTGATCCGAGAGGAAGTGTCATGGCAAAATACCCCCCATGGAAGGTCTTTGAATCTCGTTCAAATCGCTGAAGTAAAGTGTACAGAAAGCAATACAAAAAGTATAAATTGGATAGAGAAAGAATGGTCAAAGATACATGACACAATTTCTAATGACAAAGGTGAGTCACCTGGTAGCAGTACAGGCAAACTTTCTTTTAGGTCAAAGGGCAGAATAGATCCCCCTCAAGAAACACCATGAACTGAAAGTTACATGATCGCTATCCTTCATAATATAGGCACACGTCAAAATCAAATAATAAATAGACTGTAATCTAGGAGGGGAACGAACAGTAAACATCTTGATTATGGTCTATCACTATTTAGCTGGGAAAGGACGTTGGTTTAGCTAGCAGAATCAAACTGCTTGGAGAGGAACTGTCATGGCGACAATAGCTCCGAGGCAAGGTGTTGGAATGTGGCTGAAAACATCGACACAAATAGCCGAGAACAGTAGAAAACTCGCACACTCGATAAAGCATATACATTTAGAGTTAAATACCACCTTTCAGTAGGAAAAAATGAGACTTACTCCTCTGAATCAAAGGGCAATTTATGATCTCAAAGACACTCCCCGAAGTGTAAGCTAACCGCTCGCACCCCGATCTTCTGTTGTAAATAAACGTCAAGCGCAAGCAAAATAGGCAGAATTATAGCACGTAATACAACAGTAACCTTCTCGTCAATAGTTGATAAGAACTTAGCTAGTATAGCGACGGGAATAGGCGATTAGACTCGAACGGCTTGGAAGCGAACTGTCATGGTGATAATCCCGCTAGAGAGGGTGGTCATGCGATTTCGCTTAAACAATTGAAATACGCAGCTGAAAGTAGGAGGAAACGCAAATATTCGATGAAGAACATGTTGGCAAACTCTAATAACACTCTACTGTACGAAAATAGCGACTCACCTGGAAGCAAGAGGACAATACTTACCACCACTACCATTGCCAAGAGCGAACGACACAACCTCTATACCTGTACTGATAGTACTGAGTTTATGTGGTTGCGGATCAAAACAATGGAGAACAAAAGGCGGTAAACAAAGGCCCGCAAAGTCGAAAAAGAGAAAGTCGAATATTTCGTAAGAAAAAATATATAAAAATAAAAGCGAAACTATTTGCAAATATAGGGCACAGACAGGACGATGGGAGCACAGTCCAAACCCGATCCGTATAGGGACCAGGTCAGGAAAACAGCCAATAGCCAGAAGGGCGGAACATATGATCTAGCTCATTTGCATTTTAGGCACCTTAGTATATAGTGATTTTTTTGATAGCCCGCTAGACGCAGGCTCCCCTACCCCAGGTACCCGCTGGCCCTGTCAAAATCAATTTGCAAATTAGCCTTGGAAAGACTAACGCAGTGCCCCATCCAGGTTGCATGGTCCGCATTGTCGATGAGCATGGATGAAACAGCTCGCATAGGATCAAGAGAAGATGACGTCATTGGAGCGTGTGACATCCGGCCTTTGCACTGGACAAATGGATTAAAATTTGAGAGAAAAAGTTGTGCAAAAATGCTCGGATACCTGCGCTAGGCTATGGGGCTTTAGAAGATGAAGAAGAATGTCCAACAGCCCCATAGCCTAGCGCAGGTATCCGAGCATTTTTGCACAACTTTTTCTCTCAAATTTTAATCCATTTGTCCAGTGCAAAAATGCGGACCATGCAACCTGGATGGGGCACTGCGTTAGTCTTTCCAAGGCTAAGTTGCAAATTGATTTTGACAGGGCCAGCGGGTACCTGGGGTAGGGGAGCCCGCGTCTAGCGGGCTATCAAAAAAAACCGCTAGTCTCCAGTATATAAATATAGTAGTTAAGTAGCGCAAATGGTTGTTACAATAAACCACTAAATGAAACGAATAATGTATAGTCTTCAGCATCATTCAGTACAATCTAGGCACTAACGTAGGCTTTATGCAATAACACTACCTCAGAATTTTATAGTCTAAGCGTTCATAATTAAAACACTATTCCTTTGTAATCCTACAGCATACTCAAAGGTCACAATACTATGGGCCACATTCATGTAAGTGAATGCTAAACTCTTGTCAAACACATAAAGTTCTAACTCTTAAGAATGAGTGATAAAATTTTAGAGATTGCAGCATCAAATAAAATTTACACAATAGGTTTGTGTTAGATAGGAGGGGGGCTTTATATGTCTATTCAATACAATACAAATAAGGTTGCTAGCTGTAACTAATAAAAAAGTTTAACAACATATCACAAAATGCAGAATGATAAATCAAAAGTGATAATGCTAGTGGCAACTACTGATATATGACAATGATATAGGCTAGTGAAAAAATCATACAGGCAGGCTACATCATACTCAAAAGTCACAATACTATGGGCCACAATCATGTAAGTGAATGCTAAACTCTTGTGAAACACATAAAGTTCTAACTCTTAAGAATGAGTGATAAAATTTTAGAGATTGCAGCATCAAATAAAATTTAAACAATAGGTTTGTGTTAGATAGGAGGGGGGCTTTATATGTCTATTCAATACAATACAAATAAGGTTGCTAGCTGTAACTAATAAAAAAGTTTAACAACATATCACAAAATGCAGAATGATAAATCAAAAGTGATAATGCTAGTGGCAACTACTGATATATGACAATGATACAGGCTAGTGAAACAATCATACAGGCAGGCAGTCAGGTAATATACTGCCACAAATCTGGTCTAAGGACGTCAGTTGGGCACACCTAGTAATAGTAAACACTTTGAAACTCCTATACTATTTCGATTCAAGTAGGTTTTTACATGGCAATGCGTAATGATAGCTGTTTAATTCAAGTGAATCAGAGCTGAAGAATATTCCTAACAGATGCTGTAGAATATTCCACAAAGACTTCAAATTCAAAAATTGTGTATGACTGTGCCATAAGCTTGTATACATAATAATCTCTTACAGCAAACCCCTCATAATAGTTGATTATGCTTTATACTGGTAAGTGAGGTGGGGGCTGGATGGCGGGGCTCCAGGAATCAAGTCTACACAATACACATACTTGTTATCCAAAACTACTTCACCAACAAAAATAATGTTATCATGTGCAGAATGATTATGGAAATCATTAATGGTGTCTATAACAAATCATCTCAGCAAGGCACAGAGCTGGTTTCCCAAGAAAAGAACATTTAGTATCAAAGTGCGCACATACAAAGTCAACCAAACACTAAAACATATAGTGAACACAAATAATAGACTGTTGTAAATAAAGGGTGTTAGACTGCTGTTAGTACATAGGAAATTAGTAAAGTACTATACTGAATGAAGCCTTGTGAATAAGGCACCTATGTGTGTTGAATACAAAGCTAACTTAGAATACAATATCAGTGTAAATAAATCAAGAAGCAACTACCGTAAAACTCACGGTACTATACACCATATTATCAGCGAATTAGTAGATAAAATATCCGTACAAGGCTTGGCACTTTGAACTATAAATACCCCAGTGATTTAGAATACAAAGTGTACCGCGGCAGCTATGGCGACAGAGAGTAATATGAACAACCTCTCGAAGTTTTAGAGAGAATACACGTACCACTTTCCTCAACATACTGCAAGAAAAGTGAACGGGAAAGAGAGCTATTACAGTCCAATAATCTAACGAATAATTTGAGCAGTGTCTTAGCTGCAGCTTACAATGAGTGTATCCTAAAAAGAAAGAGCTAAGCAGACATGGCCTACAACAGCTCAAACGTAAACAAAGCGGCCTAACTATTCAGTTATTGAAAATCTCGCGGAAAAACAAAGTAGAAACAGCACGATAAAAGTCCTAGTATATCAGTAAATAATACAGTAAGCATCTCCTAAATATTATACCGAAACTTCTGTAGTAACAAACCGGTAAATCACAGGCGAAAATCAAGCAAACATGAAAGGAACTACCACGATCATATGACCCCCGAGCAGAGGCAATCGTATGGACTCTCCCTCAAAACATCGCACTAAATGTCGTCTAGCTGGCAAAGTAGTGATCATTCTAAACAAAACAACCCTGGTAAAAATAAATTGAAACCTTGTCAATGAAATAAGCCACTTACCTTATAGAAAAGAGACAAAATTCCACGAAGAATTGCAAGATATCCATCCACTTCGTAAACACGCCCTCAACTGCAAACTTGCGGCCTTGTGTAAACACTATTGTTCGCAAACAAAGGACGAGAGGTTTCTGTGATCCTGATCTCAAGTTGGGAATCCCCTCGTATTTCTATCGTCAACCTACAACAAAATAAAGAGTGTAAGGACACCAAAACATCATAGGAATAATATGAAGGACAGTTAGCAAATAAAATATACACACTGTAGACATCTCTGTACAAACCGTATTAAGATGTTTCTTGACTACTGGCAGTGAGAATCGAACACACAGAGCAGTTGCTTCCATGACTGAACTGAGGGGAATGGAAACTTCTGATAACGGTTATATTACCCATAAGAACTTACACCCTTATCACAGTTACACAAAAAAATAAAATCCTAGGCCCAACTGAATTCAGCAATGACCATATACAGCAGCCCATGTACCATAATTCATCAGGAATCACGACATTGTCCTATCCCATCTACGCACGCATTAAATTCAAGCAATACATATAGCAATCCAGCAGGGAATACAAGAGTAAACATATAATAAGTATTTCATCACAATGTTGTAAAAGACCCACAACAATCTAGAGAATAAATTCAATCTAATTGGAGAGGAAGTGTCATGGCGAATTACTCCCGAGGGAAGCTCGAGGACTCTCACTTCCCAAAATAATGATATAACCTGTGCATTATTAAACCCGTTTAGTAGACAGACAAAATAAACGCAATCTAAAAACAACCCTTATTATTTGAAAAAACGACTCACCTGGAACCAGAGGGACAAAAGTTCGCTTGAATTCACCCAGCAAAAGTGAAGAACATCAATCGTGTTGGAGAGGAACTGTCATGGCGGAAAATCCTGGAGGGAAGCTATTGTAATCTCGCTGACATTATTGACCACAAGTGTCCAACATACTATAAAAGTTACACACAGTGAAAAGAGCAAAGACAGGCAATTTGAAACCAATCTTAATAGCGTTAGAAAACCACTCACCTGGTAGAAAATACTTACAATATTTCCTTCCAAGTCAAAGGGCAAACTGTGACCTTGAGGGCACTGTCCAAAGTAACAGCAACACGATCGCACTTATCTCCAGTATATCCTCGCGAAATACACACTAAAACAGGAGAGAATACAACTGTAAACTTCTCCTTGATACTTAATAACAATTTAGCACGAAAAGCAGGGTGATTTAGGGAATAGATTAGACCAGCATGGGAAGCAACTGTCATGGCGATAATCCAGCGAGTGAGGTTCGTGGGACTTTGCTGAAAACATTGAGATACATAGCTCATAATCGTAGGCAAAGCACACATGCAACAGAGGACTAATTGGCAAACTCAAGTCGAAATGTTTTGTACGAAAGTAGCGACTCACCTGGCATGAAAAGAACGACATTCTGTAATGGCGATCAACCCTCGGGGGATGGTCTTGGAATATCGCCGAAAACTTCGACATAAAGTGACCAAAACAGTAGAAAACGCACACATTCGATGAAGTAAATGCACGCAAATATATATGAAACGTTTTAAGCACGAAAAGAGCAACTCACCTGGTAGGAGAAGCGACCAATGTCTCCTCAACAACTGCCATCACGCGCAACCCGAGCGAAAACTGCCTGTGCTGCCAAGAGAGCAGGCTATCCGTGCGGACGACAACAATAGAGAACAAAAGGCGAAAGACAAAGGCCAGAGGATGGCGAAAATGACAGTGGCATATCTCGGCGAAAAAAAATGGGAAACTTAACAGAAAAAGTTCGGCACCCATTCAGACCGTATCAGAACGTTGGGTGAACTTTCAACCCAATGCACGAAGACCGGTAGAAGAAGTATACATCACGCGGCATATGGCGGTCCTTTTGATGGGAACAATGAAGGAGCTCATTTGCATTTTAGGCATCTTAGTATATAGAGATTTTTTTTGATAGCCCGCTAGACGCGGGCTATCAAAAAAAACCGCTAGTCTCTAGTACATACAAAAAGTATTTAAGTAGTGCAAATGACCGTTACATTAAACTACTAAAGGAAGCACATTATGTATAGTCTTTAGCATCATTCAGTATGATCTAGGCATTACAGTTGGCTATATGCAATAAAACTACCTCAGAAGTTTATAGTCTACATGTTCAAAATTAAAAAACTATTCCTTTGTAATCCTACAGCAAACTCACAGGTCACAATACTATGGGCCAAAATCATGTAAGTGACTGCTAAACTCTTGTCAAAACCATAAAATTGTAACTCTTAAGAGTAAGTGATAAAATTTAGAGACTGCATCATCACATAAAATTTAAAACAATAGTTATGTATTAGATTGGAGGGGGGCTTTATATGTCTATTCAATACAATACAATTAAGGGTGCTAGCTGTAATTAATACAAAAGTGTAACAACATATCACCACATACAGAATGATAAATCAAAAGTGATAATGCTAGTGGTAACTACTGATATGCAAAAGTGATACAGGCTTCTGACAAAATCATACAGGCAGGCAATCAGGTAATATACTGCTACAAATCTGGTCTAGGGACATCAATTGGGCACACCTTGTAATAGTACACACTTTTGAAACTCCAATAATATTTAGATTCAAGTAGGTTGTTTGACATGGCGATGCCTAATGATACTGTTTGATTCAAGTGCATCACTGCTGAAGAATATTCCTAAGAGATGCTCTAGAATATTCAACAAAGACTTCAAATTCAAAAACTGTGTATGAATGTGGCATAAGCTTGTATACATAATAATCTCTTAGAGCAAGCCCCTCATAATATTTGATTATGAAGACTACTGTTCAGTGAGCTTGGGACTGGAAGGTGGGGCTCCAGGGATGAAGTCTACACAATACACATGCTTCTTATTCAAAACTACTTCACCAACAAACATAATGTTATCAGTTGCAGAATGATTATGGAATTCATTAATGGTGTCTATAACAAATCATCTCAGCAAGGCACAGAGCTGGTTTGCCAGGAAAAGATCATTTAGTATCAAAGTGCCAACATGCAAATTCAACCAAACACTAAAACATATAGTGAATACAAATAATAGACTGTTGTAAATAAAGGGTGTTAGACTGCTGTTAGTACATAGGAAATTAGTAAAGTACTATACTGAATGAAGCCTTGTGAATGAGTTACTTATGTGGGTTGACTACAAAGCTAACTTAGAATACAATATCAGTGTAAATACATTAAGACGCAACTACCGTAAAACGCACGGTACTATACACCATATTATCAGCGAATTAGTAGATAAAATATCCGTATAAGGCTTGGCACTTTTAACTATAAATACCCCAGTGTTTTACAGTATAAAGTGTACCACGGCAGCTATGGCGACTGAGAGTAATATGAAACGCCCCTCACACGTTTAGAGAGATGACACGCAGCACTTTACTCAATATACTGAAAGGAAACCAAACGGGAAAAAGAGCTATTACACTCCACTAATGTAAGGATTGAGTTGAATAATATCTTCGCTCCAGCTTACAATAAGTGTATCCTACAAAGCAAGAGCTAAGCAGAAGTGACTGACAACATCTCAAACGTAAACAAAGCGGCCTAACTACTCAGTTATAATTCAATGAAAATCTCGTGCTAAGACAAAGTACTACCAGCACGCTAACAGTCCTAGTATATCAGTAAATAATACAGCAAACATCTACTAAATATTATACCGAAACTTCTGTAGTAACAAAACGGTAAATTAAAGGCGAAAATCAAGCGACCATGATAGAAACTGCCATGATCATATGACACCCGAGCAAAGGCAATCGTATGGAATCTCCCTCAAAACATAGCACTAACTCTCGTCTAGCTGGGAAAGTAGCGATCATTCTAAACAAAACAATCCAGGCAAAACTATATCGAAACCTTGTCAATGAAATAAGCCACTTACCTTATAGAAAAGCGACAAAATTCCACGAAGAATTGCAAGATATCCATCCAGTTTGTGAACACGCCCTCAACTGCAAACTTGCGGCCTTGTGTAAACACTATTGTTCGCAAACAAAAGGATGAGAGGTTTCTGCGATCGTGATCTCAAGTTGGGAATCCCCTCGCATGTCTATCTTCAACCTACAACAAAATAAAGAGTGTAAGAATACCAAAATAGCATAGGAATACTATTACGAATAGTTAGCAAATAAATTACACAAACTTTGGACATCTCTGTACAAACCGTATTTAGATGTTTCTTGGCTACTGGCAATGAGAATCAAACACACAGGGCAGTTGCCTCCATGACTGAACTGAGGGGAATGGATACGTCTGATAACAGTTATATTACCCATAAAAACCTACACCCTTATTACAATAAAATAACACAATAAAAACCCAGGCCCAACTGAATTCAGCAATGACCATATTCAGTAGCCCCTGTACCACAATTCATCAGGAAACACAACAATGTCCTATCCCATCTACGCATGCATTAAATTCAAGCAATAAATATAGCAATCCAGCAAGGAATACAACAGTAAACATATAATAAGTATTTCATCAGAATGTTGTAAACGACCCACAACGATCTAGAGAGTAAATTCAATCTGATCGGAGAGGAAGTGTCATGGCGAATTACTCCCAAGGGAAGGTTGAGGAATCTCGCTGCCCAAAATAATGATTTAACCTGTGCAATATTAAACGCATTTAGTAGAGAGAAGAAATAAGGGCAATCTAAAAGCAAACCTTATTATAGGAAAAAACGACTCACCTGGTACCAGAGGGACGAAAGTTCGCTTGAATTCACCCAGCAACAGTGAAGAACATCAATCGTGTTGGAGAGGAACTGTCATGGCGGAAAATCCAGGAGAGAAGCTATTAGTAATCTCGCTGACCATAGTGAACATAAGCGTCCAAAATACTATAGAAGTTACACACAGTGAACAGAGCAACGACAGGCAATTTCAAACCAACCTTAATAGCTTTAGAAAACCACTCACCTGGTAGAAAATACTTACAATAGTTCCTTCCAAGTCAAAGGGCAAACTATGACCTTGAGGGCACTGTCCAAAGTAAAAGCTACCCGATTGCAGTGATCTCCAGTGCATCCTAGCGAAATATACACTAAAATAGCAGAGAATACAACTGTATACTTCTCCTTGATACTTAATAACAATTTAGAACGAATAGCACGGTGATTTAGGGAATAGAGTAGAACGGCATGGGAAGCAACTGTCATGGCAATAATCCAGCGAGTTAGGGTCGTGCGACTTCACTGAAAACATCGAGATATATAGCTTATAATCGTAGGCAAGGCACACATGCTACAAAGGACTAATTGGCAAACTCAAGTCGAAATGTTTTGTACGAAAGTAGCGACTCACCTGGCATGAAAAGAACGAAATTCTGTAATGGCGATAAACCCACGGGGGATGGTCTTGGAATATCGCCGAAAACTTCGACATAAAATGACCAAAACAGTAGAAAGCGCACATATTAGATGAAGCAAATACACGCAAATATATATGAAACGTTTTCAGCACGAAAAGAGCAACTCACCTGGTAGGAGAAGCGACCAATTTCTCCTCGACAACTGCCATCAAGCGCAACCCGAGCGATAACTGCCTGTGCTACCAACAGAGCAGCCTATCAATGGGGACGACAACAATGGAGGACAAAAGGCAAAAGACAAAGGCCAGAGGATGGCGAAAATGAAAGTGGAATATCTCGGCGAAAAAAAATGGGAAAATTAACAGAAAAAGTTCGGCACCCATTCAGACCATATCGGAACGATGGGAGAACTTTTACCCCAATACAAAAAGAACGGCAGAAGTAGTATACATCACGCAGCAACTGGCGGTACTTTTGATGGGAACAATGGTGGAGCTCATTTGCATTTTAGGCATCTTAGTATATAGTGATGCCTCCACGAAAGGTTGCATGGTCCGCATTGTTGATGAGCATGGATGAAAAAGCTCGCATAGGATCAAGAGAAGATGACGTCATTGGAGCGTGTGACATCCGGCCTTTGCAATGGACAAATCGATTAAAATGTGAGAGAAAAAGTTGTGCAAAAATGCTCGGATACCTGCGCTAGGCTATGGGGCTTTTGGACATTCTGTTTCATCTTCTAAAACCCCATAGCCTAGCGCAGGTATCCGAGCATTTTTGCACAACTTTTTCTCTCACATTTTAATCGATTTGTCCATTGCAAAGGCCGGATGTCACACGCTCCAATGACGTCATCTTCTCTTGATCCTATGCGAGCTTTTTCATCCATGCTCATCAACAATGCGGACCATGCAACCTTTCGTGGAGGCACTGCGTTAGTCTTTCCAAGGCTAATTTGCAAATTGATTTTGACAGGGCCAGCGGGTAACTGGGGTAGGGGAGCCCGCGTCTAGCGGGCTATCAAAAAAAACCGCTAGTCACCAGTATATAAATATAGTAGTTAAGTAGTGCAAATGGTTGTTACAATAAACTACTAAATGAAACGCATGATGTATAGTCTTCAGCATCATTCAGTACCATCTAGGCATTAAAGTAGGCTGTATGCAAGAACACTACCTCAGAAGTTTATAGTCTAAGCATTCATAATTAAAATAATACTCCTTTGTAGTCCTACAGCATACTCAAAGGTCACAATACTATGGGTCACAAACATGTAAGTGAATGCTAAACTCTTGTCAAAAACACAAAGTTCTAACTCTTAAGAATAAGTGATAAAATTGTAGAGATTGCAGCATCAAATAAAATTTAAACAAAAGTTTTGTGTTAGATAGGAGCGGGGCTTAATATGCCTATTCAATACAATACAAATAAGGTTGCTAGCTGTAACTAATACAATTAACAACATATCGCCACATGCAGAATGATATGTGAAAAGTGATAATTGCTAATGGTAACAACTAATATCTGACAGTGATACAGGGGACATCAATTGGGCACACCCAGTAAACACTGTCAAACTCCTATAATATGTAGATTCAAGCAGGTGTTTTGACATGGCAATGCCTAATGATACTGTTTGATTCAAGTACATCAATGCTGAAGAATATTCCTAAGAGATTGTCTAGAATAGTCAATAAAGACTTCAAATTCAAAAACTGTGTATGAATGTGGCATAAGCTTGTATACATAATAATCTCTTAGAGCAAGCCCCTCATAATATTTGATTATGAAGAATACTGTTCAGTGACCTTGGGACTGGAAGGTGGGGCTCCAGGGATGAAGTCTACACAATACACATGCTTGTTATCCAACACCGCTTGACAAACAAAAATAATGTTATCATGTGCAGAATGATTTATGGAAATCATTAATGGTGTCTATAATAAATCATCTCAGCAAGGCACAGAGCAGGTTTGCCAGGAAAAGAACATTTAGCATAAAGTGCCCACATGCAGATTCAACCAAAATAACACTAAAATATATAGTGAACACAAATAATAGACTGTTGAAAATAAAGAGTGGTAGACTGCTCCTACTATATAGGCAATTAGTAAAGTACTACACTGAATGAAGCCTCGTGAATAAGTTACTTAAGTGTGTTGAATACAAAGCTAATTTAGAATACAATATCAGTGTAAATAAATCAAGAAGCAACTACCGTAAAATGCACGGTACTATACGCAATGTTATTCGCGAGGTAGTAGATAAAATATCCGTATAAGGTTTAGCACTCTTAACTACAAATACCCCAGCGATTTAGAATACAAAGTGTACTACTGGGACTAAGCAAGTCATCAGCCATGGAAACTGAGAGTAATATGAAAAGCCCATCAAAGTTTTAGAGAGCATACACGCAGCACTTTACTCAAAACACTGAAAGAAAACCAAACGGGAAATTGAGCTAGTACACTCCACTAATCCAAGGAATAATTTGAACAATATCTTAGCTCTAGGCTACAATAAGTGCATGGTAAAACCTAACATCTAAGTAGAGGTGATTGACAACATCTGAAACGTAAACAAATCGGCCTAACTCTTCGGAACTTTCTCTCTTAAACTCTCGCGCAACTACGAGGTACAACAGAACTCTAAATAGTCCTAGTATATCATTAAATAATACAGTAAGCGTCTCCTGAATACTCTACCGAAACTTCTGAAGTAAGAGAACGATAATGTATACGCGAAAATCAAGCCAACATGAAAGCAAGTGGCATGATCATATGACCCCGAGGCAATATTAGTGGAATCTCCATCAAAACATCGCATTAAATCTCGTCCAGTTGGCAAAGTAGGAATCATTCTATACACAACATCCTAGCAACACTAAATCGATACCTGGTAGATGAAATAAATCACTTACCTTGTATAAAATTGATGAAACTCTGCTACTGCTTGCAAAACATCCATCCTCTCAGTAAACACGCCCTCAACTGCAAACTTGCGGTCTTGTGTAAATACTATTGTTCGCAAACAAAGGATAAGAGGTTTCTGCGATCATGAGATGAACTTGGGAATCCCCTCGCATTTCTCTCTACAACCTACAACAAACTAACCAGTGTAATCAGTTAAGGATACCAGAACGCCATAGGTATAGTATGGAGAACAGCAAAAAAAGTAAAATATACAAACTTTGGACGTTTCTCTACAAACGCATTTAGATATTTAGTGACTACTGGCAACGACAATGACACACATGGAGCAGTTGCTTCCTCCATTGAACTGAGGGGGAATGCAAACCCCTTACAACAGTTCTATTACCAATATGAATTTAACCTCTTAACAGTAAGTCACAGAGAAGTCAAATACACACGTAGGCCCAACAGAATAGAGCAGTACCCAAATTACATATTCAATCTACCACAAATTCACCAGCAATCATAATGATTTCCGATCTCATCTACGCACGCATTTAAACTAAGGAATAAATAGCAATCTACCAAAGAATACAACAGTATCCATATCGCAAGTATGTCATGACAATGTTATACAAAACGACAAAAATCCAGAGAATAACATCAATCTGATCCGAGAGGAAGTGTCATGGCGAAATGCCCCCCGAGGGAAGGTCTTTGAATCTCGCTCAAATCACTGACGTAAAGTGTACAGAAAGCAATACAAAAAGTATAAATTTGATAGAGAAAGTATGTTAAAGGATATATGACACAATGTCTAATCACAAAAGTGACTCACCTGGTAGCAGTAATTGCGAGCTTTCCATCAGGTCAAAGGGCAGAATAGATCCCCCTCAAGAAACTCCATGAACTGAAAGCTACACGATTGTTATCCTTCGTAATATAAGCACAGGTCAAGATCAAATAATAAATACACTCTAACATAGGAGGGATAATAACAGTACATAACTTCGGTATGGTCTATCATTATTTAGCAGGGACATGACTTTGGTTTAGCTAGCAGAATCAAACTGCTTGGAGAGGAACTGTCATGGCGATAATAGCTCAGAGTCAAGGTGTTGGAACGTGACTGAAAACATCGACACAAACAACCGAGAACGGTAGACAACTCACACAATGGATAAAGCATATACATTTAGAGTTAAACAAACCATTTTGGTGAGACAAAAGAGACTTACCACGTAGAACACACTGACAACTTTGTCCTCTGATTCAAAGGGAAATTTATGGCCTCGAGGACACTCCCCGAAGCGAAAGCTAAACGATCGCAATCCGATCTCTTGTAAACACGCGTCAAAGGCAAGCGAAATAGGCAGCAATATAGCACGTAATACAACTGACACCTTCTAGTCAATAGGTGATCAGAATTAAATACAGACAGCAACGTGAAATAGCGAGTAGAGTCGAACGGCCTGGAATGGAACTGTCATCGCGATAATCCCGCTAGAGAGGGTGGCCATGCGACTTCGCTTAAAACATCGAATTACGCAGGTGAAAATAGTAGGAAATGCAACGATTCGACGAAGAACATGTTGGCAAACTCTACTGTACGACAACAGCGACTCACCTGGTAGCAAAAGGACGAAACCGTGGATGGCAATCAGAACGAAGATCCATCCAAGCAAGCTCTATACCCGTTCTGAGAGTAGTCAGTTTACATGGTTGGGCACAAAAACAATGGAGAACAAAAGGGTGTAAACAAAGGCCCACAAAGTCGAAAAAGAGACATCCGAATATCTCCTAAGAAAAAATAGATAAAAATAAAAGCGAAACTGATTGCACCCATTGGGAGGGTACACGACAATCGGAGCACAGTCTAAACCCGACCCGACCAGCCACCAGTCCAGGAAAATCGCCACGAACCAGAGCGGCGGCCCCTTTGATTTTGCTCATTTGCATATTAGGGATCTTAGTATATAGATTTTTAACTGATAGCCCGCTAACGCGGGCTACCCTACTCCAGTTACCCGCTGTGGCAGTGAAAATAACATTGCAAATTAGCCTTGGAAAGACTAACGCCATGGACCCTCTCCACCATACATTCTGGACTTTGCATGTACACAGACCAAAAGGTTCGCAATGGATCATGGGAAGGTGACGTCATTGACCTCTGTGAAGGAGCACGTGACACAACAGTTCACAATGGATCATGAGATTTTGACATCATGGATCTCTGCAAAGGAGCACATGACCACAACGAACAACACATTGGCAACAAAAATTGCGAGAACAACTTGTGCAAAAAATGCTCTGATACCTGCGCTAGGCTATGGGGCTTTTTCTGTCTTTTTTCATCGTCTACCAGCCCCATAGCCTAGCGCAGGTATCAGAGCATTTTTGCACAAGTTGTTCTCGCAATTTTTGTTGCCAATGTGTTGTTCGTTGTGGTCATGTGCTCCTTTGCAGAGATCCATGATGTCAAAATCTCATGATCCATTGTGAACTGTTGTGTCACGTGCTCCTTCACAGAGGTCAATGACGTCACCTTCCCATGATCCATTGCGAACCTTTTGGTCTGTGTACATGCAAAGTCCAGAATGTATGGTGGAGAGGGTCCATGGCGTTAGTCTTTCCAAGGCTAATTTGCAATGTTATTTTCACTGCCACAGCGGGTAACTGGAGTAGGGTAGCCCGCGTTAGCGGGCTATCAGTTAAAAACGCTAGTCTTAAGTATATTGTTATTTGCTATTAGTGCCAAGAGAGGTGTTAAGAGACAGGCTATGAAAGACATGTAGGAATTGGTACTTTTGCATAGGTGGAAATACACCCAGAATAGTCTGCTAGAGCCATGTGGATAAATGGAATATAGTGTGCAATCAATATAGTAATCAGTTGGTAACAGAGAAGGTAGTAGTTAAGAATACTATAATATAGTACAAATGTAATATTAACTCATGCTGTAAAATGATATCATCAAGTGCAGAATGATGTATAAAGACAACTGATGGTAGTTGTAAATAGTTGGTTGGTGTTGGATGCATCGGTTTAAAGCCCAAACACCACGTCAAGGTTGCATCCATGTTTGGGAAAAATGTGTTGTGGCAGTAGGCGAACAGCATGTTGTTGTCATAACAGCGAGGTGCTAGATGCCACTGATGGTGAAAGGCTGTGTGCAAGTGGAGAAGCATAATATCAATATGCTGTGAGTGGTTACCAGCTGATATATGCATGATTCATACTTGCACAAACTGTTGCTGTGATGGAACTGACATTGAATGTGTTTACACACTCAAGTCAGTGCTATTGGAATAGTAGCAGAAAACAAAGTGAATCTAGTAGCACAAAATAAGTTCAATCTATGCAATAAAACCAGTAAAGATGAATGTTGTAATGGGTATTGAAATCTGTGCATAAATGTGATATGAGTATTGAAATGTATATAATCATACCATGCTAATTGAATATGAATGGGCACATGAACTGTCATAGGAATCAGTTACTTTCAGATGATATATTGAATGGAGAAAGTAGGGCATAAGTGTTGGCAAATGTGACTGTACAGTCTATGTGATATAAAGTTTCATACAAATGTAATGACTATACATACCATATATACTTACGAATGACATCTATTTGGTCGCAATGGAAGTGTTTTACAGATAACTGCATGCACCTTGGTGCATGATGCACCAATGTGGGCCATCACATACTGAATCTCAGAGCTCAAGTGGGCAAACATACGAACATATGAATGCTAAGATGAGATGAGATTTAAGCTAATGAATCCACTATAAAAGTGACCATACCTCCTCAAGTACGTGCATTACTGCATTCAAAAGCTGTGTGATGATGACTCTAGGTAAGTACATCAATGCATCAGTTAGCCAGAAAGAGTCATGGCAGAGTAAAGGCTGTTCATCCTGCCCGGCATATGCAGTGGTGGTCTGTAATGTATCACTGCAGATCACATGATAGATCCAAGTGGTGCTCACGGTTGCCAAACATACGACGTATGACATGGCATAGGCACGGAGGTGCAAAGGCTGTGAGCTACAAACATACCATGGTATACGCTTGCAAGGATCCATCTGCTCTTGACCGCTGTGAATGCGGTATACTCAAGTAACAGTCTGTTCTACGGGACTTAAAGTACCCTGTGCTAACAGTAATTGCTATTGTATAGGAGCATAGCATGAAATAGAAACAGATAGGCTGCAGTGACATTTCGTATCAAAATGTGTTTTGTAATCTAAGCACATGAGAGTGCAACTCTAAATTATGTTGATAGTGACAATGGCGCTCTGTAATGCACATCACTTATTATCTGGGGATAATCCTTGTGGATAGTCAGGCGTTGAATTATTAGCTATAATTATGTATGATTTCTGATATATCTTTGTAGTTAATAAGTTTAGGCAAAAACAACGAAAATAACATTGATAACTGTATATGGCTCTAATAGGTGTAAAAAACCAAGCAATACATAATTAAGTTTAAGGTTAACTGTCAGACATGGATATATGGTAAAAATTTACACTGCAGGCACTGTAAGGTCATTAAATTTCTGTTGATATAGAGCCCTCTATGTCAACAATGGTGAACTGACTGGTATACCTGAGTATGCACAGACCAAATGTGGAGAGCGAGTGATCATTTGAAGATGAACGAAGATACCTTGATGTACCCTCTAAGCAGTTTAACCCGTTTCCAACAATCCCTCACTAACAGGTTAAGAAAGATAGAGAGAGTTAAAAGATGAGGCTAGAGTCATAAGCCAGGGCTTGGGGTGGTGCATGCAGTAACTGTACGGAGAACACCACAAGATGATATGGCATCATGTTGAATGACGCTTATGTGAGGACTTCACGGTAGACAATATTGTGTGTACGTCTACCAGTTGATGTGAAGGCTTTGAGGCCAGCAAATGATTTTGCTCTGGACACTGCCACATACAACTGACCATGGCTAAACACAGGTTTAGGAAGGTAAACACCAACATACTTCAATGATTGTCCCTGTGCCTTGTTGATTGTAAGGCAGTATGCAAGTCTGACGGGAAATTGGCACCTGACAATGTTGACTGGCAGAGCAGAATCTTGTGATGACAGTGCTATCTTTGGTAGCATAACATACTGACCTCTGTGCTCACTTGTGATGATTTCTGCACATATGACATGTCGTTGCAAGTCCCGCACAATGAGACGGGTACCATTGCAGAGTCCCTTTTTTGGATTGATGTTACGCAACAAAATTATGGTAGCACCAACCTAACATGATAAACATATGGAAAATAAGGATGGTTCTGTTCCTGGGATATACATGGTAAGATAGGATGCTCTGGATATGATCAAACCTTACATAGAATTTGAAGATATAGTAGCAAATTTGGCATGGAAATACCACAACTGTGTGTATCACTCACTAAGAAGGACAGTCATAGCTGTGGAAGTAAATAGGAAAGGAGTAAGGTGTGCTACATGTGGGAATATTAGTCATGCTAAAGAGAGAAGTAGGGTATTAGATACAGAGAGAAGAAGGGTATTAGATATAATACTGAAGATATAAATGATATAGATCATAGATATGTAGAAACAGTGTGACAAACGTGAGGGCAACAATGACAATGAAACCTATTAATACTGTACCTTAAGCTCCAGCTTGTGCTTTGGAAGTCCACTGGGAGTTTGTGCATTAAGGAACTCCATTGCATATGCTGCTGCTTCCTCCGGATTATCAGTGACTACTCTGTCTGTACTCAGGTAAGTGTGCACTGGTCCATGGAGTTGCTGTAGAATGAGATCATTGATGTGATGGGAGTTCTCATTCAATGGCGTTAAGCAACAGCGCTCTGACATGTACACAGGATCTTGCATGAGATCCACATCACCAGGTTGAAGTGGTGGGTAAACAAAGTTGATCATTTCTTGCAGTGATTCTGTCATGATCTCGTCTGGAAGGTTGACTTGATCATTTGCATCATGTGGTTCATCACCTGTGCCAATTCTGAGAAGCCATTCAGAGAACTGTCTGTATGTGTCATCTTGAGCGGCTCTCATGTTTGTCACCAGATGGAATTGACGAAAGTGACACCACAAGTGTGAATTGATGATGCATTGGCGAACAGTCTGTTCTCTACCTGCTCTGGGAACAACTGGGAGAACCTGTCTAAAATCACCACCAAGAAACATGAATTTACCCCCAAATGGTCTATCAACCTGGGTAATATCCCTGAGAAGGACATCAACAGCCTTTAATGCATTTGCTGGGATCATTGATGCTTCATCCCAGATAAAGATTGTTGTCTCCCTCAGAATGTTAGCTCTGGCACTTTGCCTTTTTATATTACATGTAGAAGTAGGCAATAAAGGAATAGGTATTTGAAATGTGGAGTGTGCAGTTGCTCCATTGATGAGCAATGTGCTGGCAATCCCAGAATATGCCATACATTTCACCTTTATTCCCAAAGCCTGAAGGTTGTGAACTACAGTGTTATAAAGAAAGGTCTTACCTGTGCCAGCTGGTCCATCCACAAAGTAGCAATTCTGATCAGAATTTGTTGTTATGGCATCGACAATGGTGTCATGAATATGGTGCTGATCAATGTTGAGTTGTTGGAGCATGTGCTCACCCAGCTGCCGTTCACGAACAATGTCAATGTGTTCATTCTGATTTTGTGGATTAACAAAATTGGCAGGAAGCTGTGGAAGATCAGAAAAGTCAAGATCTGCAATTGACTTACCATGAACCCTGAGGCATGCATCAATGTTCCAGAGACAGAGGTGAATGTGTCTGTCCTGCAATGTAGCTCCTGGGTCATGGAGTTGATCATGTCTGATGAAATCTTCACACATAGCCTCTTTGAATTCCTCAAACAGGACTCTGATGTCGGATGGGGTTTGAAACACCATCAATGTCGCAAACAACTGGCGCATTTGCGAGGGCATGTTCATTACTGAAGCCTCCTGCAAACAGCGCCTGTGTTCAGTGTCATCCTCAAGCAACCCCATTGCTCTTGCTGCATCTTTGAATGTGGCATGCACCTGACCATGAACTGTTCTCAGGTCTTCAAATGATGTCACTCCTGTCCGATGTAGGAGGAGTAAGCGAAGAGCAAATCGTTGTGGATCAGAAGGTTGAACTTGATAGACTCGACCGATGATTGGTGCAGTTGATCGTCGTCTGCGAGTCCATTTCTTCCCTTGTTGGTTAAATGTGTAACACTCGGGAATTTCATGGTACAAAAGTTGACGTGCATTCACATCCTCTTGGTTGAGTTTGAAAAATGCTGTCAATGTTGTGTTTTGACCACGGTCCAGAGCCCTTTCTTCATTGCCATTTTGATAGCATACATTTTGTTGCAGAGGGAGGTGAACTGCAAGCCGGATGATGATGTGGCTTTTGTCATGCATCTTGTACTGCATGATTCTGAAAACTGCCTGGTGTGGTCCAACATAGCGTGCATTGAGATGCTGCAAAATCTCATCATGGTTGAGATAGTTCTGTCTAATTTCGACATGTGCAGCATCATTGCCTTTGTGGATATACTTGAAGATGTATTTCACACTCCTGACAGTTGTGCAAACCTCCACATTCATATGGCAATTGAACTTCATGAGTAAGTGAGGGTTGTATGGTACAACCCATGAGTCATTCACTGTATGGCGACGCAGTTGTGCCCTATGTTGCGCACGTCGCCTGTACAGTGGATATCCATTGACACTGAATTCTGTTTGTGGTTGGAGAGGTTTTGGGAAATGTTTCTTGCATCTCCCATTCTCCATGCAGACACAATGAGGGTCCAGTTCACCACATGGGCCATGCATCATGTGTCTCTTCACAGTATCATGGAATTCTGGCTGCAAGCGTGGGTCTGGAATTTCTGCAGATACCAACCGGTCAACATCTTGTGCTGTTCGTGATTTGTCAGCATCTGCAAGAAATAAGACCATGTGTGCATGTGGCAAACCTCTTTTTTGAAACTCAATTGTATACACATATGCAGTCACATGCCCAAGTACATGACTCTGAAGAATATCATGGAGAAGTTCTTTCAGTTTCAAGTGAAAGACACGACTGACAATGTCTGGCCTGTCACTTGCAGTCTGATGTGGAAATAAATTCTCTTGAATTTCAGGCCACTTTGGGTTTGCTGTTATTGTGAGGAAAATGTCTGGTTTTCCATGTTTTGTCACAATTGTCATCGCATCTTGGTACTTTTGGTACATGTTTCTTTGACTGCCTTCAAAGCTTGATGGTAGGATGATGATGCGGCCTACATTCACATCTTCAGCTTGGGCACGTCTGCCTAAATGATCCATCAAGCCTTGGTAGGATTCAACACGCAGTTGTAACTGGTGTGATTTGATATAGGCTAATTCATTTCCCTCTATTTTTGTGAATGCATCAACCAGATACTGTTGAAGCAATAGACGGGAAAGATGAATGGTGGAGAAGTTGTCACGCACAGCAATTCTGAAAGCATAGAACTCGTTTAATGTGAGTCGTGCTCTGCGGCTTGCCCCTTGTTGCCGTTCATTGGGTGCAACATTCCGTTGAATGTTGACACTCCAGCCCATTTCTCCATGGAAGAACAGCAATGGGTAAGTCAATGGGTCGGCATTTGGTGATGTTGCCTTGATCTTGACTGTGTTTGGTGCATTAGGTTGAGCAGGATACACTTCAAGATCTCGGTCAGCTGGATTGGGTGCGGCACCATCATTTCCAATATACACTGCTGCAATCTCTGTTGTGGTGGGATTAGCATATCGCCTGTCTTGTAATGGACGCTTTGCAATGATCATTTTGACAGGGCGAACAGGCTGATTTGTTGCAGCAGCAATTTGCCTCTCCCTTTGAAGGATGTGACCCATATTGTGATATTGCCGTGCATATGGATTGACAGCAAGTAGTTCATCCTGTAGGAGCTGCATAATTTGCGGCTGGAGGTTGTGATTGCGTGGATCATTGGTCCTCTGGTACATTGCCTCATTGGTGTCAAGGATGTACAACTGTGCATACTGCGGTGGCTGACCTTGTGGAGCTTCTTGTGCAGCTGTGAGATGGTAGGCCTGACCATGAATTGTTACAACTCTTGGCCCCCTACCAGAATGTTCACTCAGTGTTGCATTCCAAGAAGCCATTGACATCGCAGCATTGTAGTGGCGAATGTTTTCCAAAAAGTGCCGGGAATGTGCTGTGTCACCACTGAAAAGCTCCACAATGTTGTGCGATGGGAGCTGAATCAGCGGTAAGGTGATTTTTCCCTGGAAACAGCATCTGGTGAAGATGTGTTGTGCATTGCACTCGTCCTGGAAATATTTTGCTGCACAGTGTGGACATCTGTTGTTCATGTCACCGAGGCGATGTGGTGCTGGTAACTGAATGACATCATCTTCCTGGTGAAGGTCTGGCTGTTGTGGATCTTGTGGCATGGGAGCATTTGCAACTGGATGCTGCAGCCGCAAGTCAGCCAGGTCATTCACTGCAGCAATGATAGGAGGATCATGATTGCGCTGTGCAGCTTGATCAACTACTTGCCGCTCATTGTTTTGATTACGTGCCCGTCTCCTTCTATTTTCTACATTTGCGCGTCGTAAACGGGGCATGCTGAAAATAGCTGTGAGTAGTAAAAAGTAATGGATAAGAAGCAAATAGAGAGAAGTAGGAGACAGTAGTGGGAATGGGTCAAACAGGATAATATGTGAGGACTTGTTTTTAAGAGCCCTAACAGAGTGAAAAATGAGGACCTAACTTGAATTAGAGATTTCCCATAATGATATTCACTGTGATCATTGTGTATCATGTGATATACATCTAAATGTTCTGTGCCCCTTATGATAAAAGTTTAACAACTGTGAGGGCTTCTTGTTAATAATCTTAATAGTGCTACAGAACTGATTGTAACATGAATTCAATGGGTTAAGTAGAAGTAAATGAAAGTCTACCTGGAGGTCAAGGGAAGAGTGAAATGCACAGTATAAAAGCATGCCAATGGGCACAAAATTGCTGACCATGAAATCTGACCTCTGACTCAATTGCAGAAAAAACGCAGGAATGGAATTCAATGGATAGGTAAAACAATACAAAAGTCTACATTATGTGGAATAATATCAAAAAATCCTTAAGAAATAGAAAAGTATGTCTGTATGTATGTATGTGTGTATGTATGTATGTATGTGTGTGTGTGTGTGTATGTATGTGTGTGTGTGTGTGTGTGTGTGTGTGTGTGTGTGTGTGTGTGTGTGTGTGTGTGTGTGTGTGTGTGTGTGTGTGTGTGTGTGTGTATGTATATATATATGTATATATATATATATATGTATATATATATATATATATATATATATATATATATATATATATATATATATATATATATATATATATATATATATATATATATATATATATATATATACATATATACATATACATATATATATACATATATATATATATATACATATATATATATATATACATATATACATATATATACATATATACATATATATATATATATACATATATACATATATATATATATATATATATATATATATATATATATATATATATATATATATATATATATATATATATATATATATATATATATATATATATATATATATATATATATATATATATATATATATATATATATATATATATATATATATATATATATATATATATATATATATATATATATATATATATATATATATATATATATATATATATATATATATATATATATATATATAACAGAAGTCATAGGGGTTTAAAAGAATACATCATATGTGAGGGGTAGGAAGCAGGCCAAAGGACATAAATAGCCAACAAATGTATCTGTCTGGTAACATAAGGGATGCTCTCTCCTTCATTGGCCTATCTAATAAGATCACTGCTGGTATAAGAAATGTCCTACATACAACTCCATGCTCTACTCGATTGTGCCTCTGCTTTGTGGTTTTTGTTGGTGTACAGCTGTATTTAAAACTTATTCATAGTATTTAAGTAACATATTGTCGCCAATTGTATGTACTTGTATGCAGTGGTAATATGAAAGTTTAGAACTGAAGTGAACTGAGGAGAAAACTTGGCAAAGGGCTTCAACAAACAGCTTAGAAGAATACAAAACCCTACATTAAGTGGAATATTTGTACAAACTCCTCAAGACATACAACAAAACGTCTGTGTATATAGCAAATACATAGGGAGTTAACATCACAGGTCAAATTTGGGGGAAAAATGCATACCACAGGAAACAAAATGGCAGTAAAAGGAATGTGCCCGTTAAGTACAGTGATGAAAAGACATCACAGGGATTTAACACACAGCTTAAAAAATATAAAACTCTATAATAAATGGACAACACACCATAAACTGCTTACCAAATTGACCATGTGTGCTTATATACTAAATAGAACTACATGTGTAGTTATTTAGCCAATGCATAGAATAAGACCCAATAGATTAGACAGAATGCAATTACAATACCATACTTCGAGTTCATAAAAATAAAAGAATATTGCTTGGTAATACAACATCACATCATAATATTCTACATAGTAAGACATAAAGCCAATGGTTGAGATATATTATACAGCCTGAAATCACCAAGTCAGATGTCAAGCATTCAAGGTACTTATGGTGGTGGTGGGGGTAGGGGGGGGGGGTGTGTAAGTCAAGTACAACTCATCTAATAGAGCCAGGAAACCAATGTTTAATGTAATAAAATCAATAACAAACATTAAGTGTTGGGCTCCACAGAGTATTTAAACTGGGGCTCTAGATTATGTTTGCATGTCCAACTGGGGTAAAATTGTTGAATCTATTTTATCATATGCCCCCCCCTATGATACTTAATGAATGCTATCAGAATTGTATAAAACTAAAACAATAGGGCCTTGTAATCCTAGAGCAACGTCAAAAGTAACAACACCACGGACCAAAATCACATAAATGAGTCCTAACCTCTTGTCAAACACATAAAGCTGTAAATCCTATCAATCAATTATATAATGTACGGCTTGCATCATAAAAACAAATTTATTATAATAGCTGTACTTGAGAGGGGGGCTTGTTATGTCAAGTGAGTACAATAAACAAAAGGTTGCTAGGTATAACTAATACAAAACTTTAACAACATATCATCACAAACAGAATGGAATATTGAAAGTAATAATAGTAGTGGTCACAACTGATATCTCAAAGTGAAATAGCCTAGTGATAAAAATCATACAGGCAGACAATCAAGTACTATTCTGGTACAAATGTCATCTATGGACATAAATTGAAATGTATCAGTACCATAGTCATCTAGGCACACCCTGTAATATCTTTCACACTGCTACAATATCTAGCTTGAGGAATTTAAGAAGGCAATATAAAATGAGAATGCCTAAAGATGCTTCATAATTCAAGTTAATAAAAGCTACAGAATATTCCTTAAAGTGTGCTGGTCAAAAATGATCAGAAACTCAGAAATTGTGCATGAGTGTGGCATAACTCTTTATACGTAATACTCTTGTGCAGTAAGTCACTCATAACATGTGATTACAAACAATACTGTTAATTGGGGTGCGGGCTGTAAGGAAGCATACCGAAGGAAACAAAATGGCTGTCAAAGAACTTGCCCTCAGCAAAGGGATTTAACGCACAGCTTACAACAATACAACACTCCAAAATAAGTGGAACAACACCATAAATTGCTTAACAAATACGACATGAGTGGTTATATACACAACAGAACTAAATGTCTAGTTATTTAGGAAATGTATAGAGGGGTTAAAACAACGCATCAAATGGGAGGGGAAGGAAGCATACCGAAGGACACAAAATGGCTGTCGAAGGAACTTGCCTTCGAAGTACAGTGAAGAAAAGGCGGCAAAGGTATTTAGCGCACAGCTTAAAAGAATACACAACTCTACATTAAGTGGAAAAACACCATAAACTGCTTAACAAATATAACATGTGTGTTTATATACAAAATAGAACTAAATTTCTAGTTATTTAGGAAATGCATAGAGGGGTTAAAACAACTCATCAAATGCCAGGGGAAGGAAGCATACCGAAGGACACAAAATGGCTGTCAAAGGAACTTGCCTTCGAAGTACAGTGAAGAAAAGGCGGCAAAGGTATTTAGCGTACAGCTTAAAACAATACAAAACTCTACATTAAGTGGAAAAGCACCATAAACCGCTTAACAAATAGAACATGTGTGTTTATTTACAAAATAGAACCGAATGTCTAGTTATTTAGTTATTCTGTCAATATAAAGCTCAACATAAGTGGAATAAAATCATAGAACGAAATACTTAGTTGTCTAATAAATACACAGGGACTTAAGAGAAGGTGGTGAAATGTCAGGGGAAGAAAGCATGCCGAAGGCCACAACATGGTCATGTAAGGACTTTATTATCTGACTGAATTGAAGAGAACACACAGCAAAAGGAGTCAAGGCACAACCAAATACGATACAAAACTCTAAATTAAGTGGAATATCAGTACAAATCTTGAACACACGCAACAAAATGTCTGTATATATATATATATATATATATATATATATATATATATATATATATATATATATATATATATATATATATATATATATATATATATATATATATATATATATATATATATATATATATATATATACTAAGTCATGAGTGGGCTACCACAATTGGAAAATTTATTTTGGCCCCAGTGCGGATTCGAACTCACGATGTTTAGATCAGAAGACTCCTGTGCTAATCAATTGCGCCATCCAGGCATATATATATATATATATATATATATATATATATATATATATATATATATACACCAAATACATACGCACTTAACAGAGCGGTCAAAGGTGAGGGAAGAAAGCATGCCGAAGGAGACAAAATGGCCGTCGAAGGTATGTCTCTTGGCTCAATTGATGAAAAACACGGCAAAAGGATTCAGCACAGAGCGTAAAACAATACAAAACTAAAAATCAGTGGAACAACATTATAAAATACTTAAGGCATAGCAATAAACGTCTGGTTATGTAACAAATACATAGGGACTAAGAGAACGGGTCAAATGTGAGGGGACGACAGCTACCGAAGGGCACAAAATGTCCGTCGAAGGACTGTGTCCTCCGATTGAATTGTCAAACCAACACGGCAAATCATATCTAGAAATGATCATAAAGGGAATTGTGTGCTCTAGCCAACTGGCTGATAAACAAATGTAACTCAACATACAATGTTAAGCAAACAATGGAAGGCAGCAAGCAACGACGTACGTATTCATAGGCAAATTAAAAGCTGTTTCAAAGACAGGTGTCCTGTGGAACTCGACGCAAAACAATACAGAATAACGTCCAGTAGCGGAATGCAGTAAACAAATTAGTGGAATAGAGTAAAAAGTACTCACAAGTCGAATAACACGGTGAAGTTCTTGACTTCGCTTTCAAAAGACGCTCTGCTCTCTCGAAGCTCGCTCAAGAACAAACACATTGAAGATCGTATGGAACTTAAGCAAGCGGTCGTAGGTACTTGACGACGGGGGCTACTGGTGCAAAACTAAAGTAGACACTGCAATTCAGACAAAACTGTCCAAGGAAATTGCAGAATAGAGTGATACCCCCTGAGAGGCGGAAGTGGTAGGCTGTAGCAGGCTGCAGGAAGGCGCTGCATGTCGATAAGGGAGGGGCATAGGCAAGCAATGACCGTAAATTTAAGGTTGAATAACTCAGGGGCTTTTGGACATTCGTCTTTATCGTCTAAAGCCCCATAGCCTAGCGCAGGTATCCGAGCATTTTCGCACAAC
Source organism: Mastigias papua (assembly GCA_964019165.1). Lineage (NCBI taxonomy): Eukaryota > Metazoa > Cnidaria > Scyphozoa > Rhizostomeae > Mastigiidae > Mastigias > Mastigias papua. The sequence goes on from OZ025276.1 coordinate 5,006,006, forward strand.
TTTTTTCTCTCAAATGTTAATCGATTTGTCCATTTCAACGGCTGGATGTCATGCGCTCCAATGACCTCTTCTTCTCTTAATCCTATGCGAGCTTTTTCATCCATGCTCATCGACAATGCGGACAATGCAGCCTGGATTGGGCACTGCATTAGTCTTTCCAAGGCTAATTTGCAACTTGAGTTTGACTGGGCCAGCGGGCAACTGGGGTAGGGGAGCCCGCGTCTAGCGGGCTATCAAAAAAAGCTAGTCTCAAGTACATACATAAAGTAGGTAAGTAGTGCAAATGGTTGCTTCAATAGACTACTAAACGAAGCACATTATGTATAGTCTTCAGCATCAATCAGTACCATCTAGGCATTAAAGTAGGCTGTATGCAATAACACTACTTCAGAACTGTATAGTCTAAGCGTTCAGAATTGAAATACTATTGTTTTGTAATCCTACAACATACTCAACGGTCACCATACTATGCGCGAAAATCATGTAAGTGAATGGTACACTCTTGTCAAAAACATAAAGTTCTAACTCCTAAAAATGAGTGATAAGATTTAGAGCTTGCATCATCAAATGAAATGTAAAAGAATAGTTATGTGTTAGATAGGGGGGCCTTATATGTCTATTCAATACAATACAAATAAGTTGCTACCTGTAACTAATACAAAACTTTAACAACATATCACCACATGCAGACTGATATATGAAAAGTGATAATGCTAGTGTTAACAACTGATAGCTGACAGTGATACAGGCTAGTGAAAAATCATACAGGCAGGCAATCAAGTAATATACTGCTAAAACTCTGGTGTAAGGACATCAATTGGGCACACCCAGTAAACACTTACAAACTGCTTTAATATTTAGATTGAAGTAGGTTTTTCGACATGGCAATGCCTAATGATACTGTTTAATTCAAGTGCATCAAAGCTGAGGACTGTTCCTAACAGATGGTCTAGAATATTCAACAAAGATTTCAAATTCAAAAACTGTGTATGAATGTCGCATAAGTTTGCAAACATAATAATCTCGTAGAGCACGCCCCTCATAATATTTCATCATGAAGACTACTGTTAATTGAGGTGGGGGCTGGAAGGTGGGGCTGCTCGAATCAAGTATACTCAATAACAATGCTTGTTATCTTACACCAATTGACCCACTAAAAATATGTTATCATGTGCAGAATGATTTATGGAAATCATTAATGGTGTCTATAACAAATCATCTCAGTAAGGTGCAGATCTGGTTTGCCAGGAAAAGAACATTTAGCAGAAAAGTGCCCACATAGAGATCCAACCAAAATAAAACTAAAACATATAGTGAACACAAATATTAGACTGTTGTAAATAAACAGTATTAGACTGCTGTTAGTAAATATGCAATTAGTAAAGTACTATACTGAATAAAGCCTCGTGAATAAGCTACTTAAGTGTGTTGAATACAAAGCTAATTTAGAATACAATATCACTTCAAATAAATCAGGAAGGAACTACTGGAAAACGGATGGTACTATACACCATATTATCAGCAATTTAGTAGATAAAATATCCGTATAAAGCTTGGTACCTTGAACTATAAATACCCCAGTGATTTAGATTACAAAGTGTACTACTGGGAATAGCCAAGTCATCAGCTATGGAGACTGAAAGTAATACGAACCGCCTCTGAAAGGTTTAGAGAGAATGCACGTAGTACTTTCCTCAACATATTGCAAGAATAGTGAACGGGACAGAGAGCTATTACACTCCACTAATCTAACGAATAATTTGAATAATATCTTAGATCCAGCATACAATAAGTGTATCCTAAAAAGCAAGAGCTAAGCAGAAATGACTGAGAACATCTCAAACGTAAACAAAGCGGCCTAACTATTCAGTCTTACTTCAGTGAAAATCTCGCGCAAAGACAACAGTACAAACAGCACGCTAAAAGTCCTAGTATATCAGTAAATAATACAGTATACATCTCCTAAATATTATACTGAAACTCCTGCAGTAACAAAAGGTGTATTTACAGGCGAAAATCAAGCGACAATGAAAGGAACTGCCATGATCGTATGGCCCCCGAGGCAATCGTATGGAATCTCCCTCAAAACATCGCATTAAATCTCGTCTAGGTGGGAAAGTAGCGACCGTTCTACAGACAAAAATTCTGGCAAACCAAAAATGAAACCGTGTCAATGAAATAAGCCACTTACCTTAGAGAGAAGGGACGAAATTCCACGAAGAATTGCAAGATATCCATCCACGTCGTAAACACGCCCTCAACTGCAAACTTGCGGTCTTGTGTAAATACTATTGTTCACAAACAAAGGATGAGAGGTTTCTGCGATCGTGATCTCAAGTTGGGAATCCCCTCGCATTTCTATCTACAATGTACAACAAAATAAAGAGTGAAGCACACCAAACTATCATAGGAATAATATTAAGAACAGTTAGGAAGTAAATTACAAACACATTCCACATCTCTATACAAATATATTTAGATGGTGTTTTGACTACTGGTAATGGGAATGAAACACACAGAGCAGTTGCTTCCTTGACTGAACTGAGGGGGATACAAACCTCTTATAATACTTACATTGCCCATAAGAACTTGAAATATTAACAGTAAGCCAAATATTAAACCCAACAGAACTCAGCAATGCCCATATTCAGCATCCCATGTAGCACAACGTCATCAGCAAGCATAACGAATTCTTATTCCATCTAAGCAAGCATTATAGCCAAGAAATAAATAGAAATCTACCAAAGGAATACAATAGTAAATATGTCATAAGTATTTCATCAAACTCCTGTAAGCAAACCACAACAATCTAGGGAGTAAAATCAATCTGATCGGAGAGGAAGTGTCATGGCGAAACAACCCCGAGGGAAGCTCGAGGAAACTCTTCGCTCAAAATACTGACATAATATGAGCAATGTGAAACGCGTATAGTAGACGGAAAAATACAGGCAATCTAAAATAAGAACTTATTGCATGAAAAACAACTCAGCTTGTAGCAGATAGGAGGAAAAGGTCGCTTGAAGTCACCCGGCAAAAGCGAAGAACGGCAATCCTGTAGTAGAGGGACTGTCATGGCGGACAATCCCCGAGGGAAGGCAATGGAATCTCGGTAACAAAGATCGCAAATTAATTGTCGAAAATAATATAGAAAATGCACACAGTGGTCAGAGGAAAGACAGGCAATTTGACATAACAGACTCACCTCGTAGCAGACGTACTAAAGTTTGCTAGACTTCACCCAGCAACAGTGAATAACATAACACGCGTTGGAGATGAACTGTCATGGCGGAAAATCACTGAGGGAAGGTATCAGAATCTCGCTAGCAATACTGACATTAAGTGTCGACACCATTGTAGAAAGTGCACAGCGTGGACAGAGGAAAGACAGGCGATTTGAAATCAAACTGTATAGACTAAGGAAACCACTCACCTGATAGCAGACCAACGAAATGTTCTTGCACTTCTCATTGCAACATTAGTCCCATTCAAACCATTCCCGATTTGAGAGTTACACTCTCGCTAGATGCTATATAACAGGGATGAAAAACAAATACACATTACCTTAACCTACCAAGGAATACAACATGAACCATCAGTCAAACCTCTTAGTACAACTTACCAGTCAATGGATTGCAATTTGGCAACCAGAATCGAGCGGCTGGAGAAGAACTGTCATGGCGAGAATGCACCCGAGGGAAGCTGCTTCACTCAGGCTTAAAACAGGGCAAATACAGGGCTCACAAAGGCAGAAAACTGATAAATTTGACAAAGTAAATACACACACTGTTAAGTCACCCATCTAGGAAGAACACAACGTGCCTACCTGCTAGAAAAGCGACCAAGTCTCCTTGGAACAGCAAAAGCACAACCTCCTTCCTCCATGTCGACTGGCCAAGATGAAAGCACAAATCCTGCGCAGAGGTACAAATTGTTTATGGCGGACAGTTTATGAGAGAAATGACCGTACGTTTAACTTTTGAATATCTTGGGAACGAAGAGAGATATCGAAAAACCCCTCCTTTGTGAGTAAGTAGACACCTAGGAGAACCCCCAAGAGCAGTTTGGTGGCGATCCCCTAACCGGCCTGGGAGGAGAATTGTCATTTAGATAGGGGCAAAAAACGGGTCACGTGGTACAAAATGGAGGCAACCGATTGGCCGGCGACTCATTTGCATATAGGGATCTTAGTATATAGAGATAGTACTGATAGCCTGCTAGACGCGGGCTCCCCTACCCCAGTTCAAAAGTTGCAGATTAGCCTTGGAAAGACTAGCGCAGTGCCCTCATCCAAGCTGCATGGTACGCATTGTCGATGAGGATGGATGAAAAAGCTCGCATAGGATCATGAGAGGATGACGTCATGGGCCTCTGCAGTTGGAGCACGTGACATCCAGCTTTGCAATGGAGAAATCAACAAAAATTTGCGAGAAAAAATTGTGCAAAAATGCTCGGATACCTGCGCTAGGCTATGGGGCTTTAGAAGATGAAGAAGACTGCCCAAAGCCCCTTAGCCTAGCGCAGGTATCCAAGCATTTTTGCACAATTTTTTCTGGCAAATTTTTGTTGATGTCTCCATTGCAAAGCCGGATGTCACGTGCTCCAACTGCAGAGGCCCATGACGTCATTCTCTCATGATCCTATGCGAGCTTTTTCATCCATCCTCATCGACAATGCGTACCATGCAGCTTGGATGAAGGCACTGCGTTAGTCTTTCCAAGGCTAATCTGCAACTTTTGAACTGGGGTAGGGGAGCCCGCGTCTAGCAGGCTATCAGTACTAAGCTAGTTTCTATTACATGAACTAAGCATATAATGTTTTTAAGTGGTGTGTGCAATGAGGCATAAATGGAAATACATCATACAATATCTCCTGCATGATTCAATCCTAATGTAATGAGTCTTATATAATAATGTTGCTGTAAAATGTAAACACTTCATAGACCATAGAGTATGTCACGTCAAATGCGAGGTATGACTGTAAACTATATCTGGTTTTAGCTATTAATCTTGTCCAATTCCTTTACTACATAGTAAGACCCAATACATTAGACAGAAGTTAATTGCAATACCTGAAAGGACCTATACATCTCACAATATGTCATGCATCACTCAATCCTAATGTAATGAGTCTTATACAATGTTGCTGTATAATGTAAATACTTTAGAGAACATATAGTATGTGACATCAAATGAGAGGTATGACTGTAAACTCTATCTGGTTTTAGCTATTAATCTTGTCCAATTCCTTTACTATATAAAAAGACCCAATAGATTAGACAGATTTTATTACAATACCTGAAAGGACCTATACTTTAAGTTAATAATGATAAATGAATATGGCGTGGTAATACAACATCACTTTAAAATATTCTGCATAGTAAGATGGAAAGCCAATGAATGAGATATATTATGCAGCCTGATATCACAAAGTCACATGTCAAGCATTAAAGGTAGTTATGGTGGTGGTGGTGGTGGTGGTGTACAACTTAGTAACATACCTTAAACCTAGCATCACATAGATGGTTGTAGTCGAATACCTTATCCAAATGTCCATACAATTTATCCAGAGGTATCATAGTCAGCTGTAAAAACATCTACTATCTGAGAAGACTCCACAATAAAGTGCATAGATCATGCCTAAGCTTATGTTCCAGAGGTATTATATTCAGCTGTAAAAACGTCTACTGTCTGAGAAGACTCCAAAATAAAGTGCATAGATCATGCCTAAGCTTATGTAGATAAGTGACTCATAACCTCTTAGTAATCCTACAATACTTCATATCAACTTGTGGTGGAACACTGTCACATACTATTGCCTATGCTGTTGCTAAGGACCACCAACTAATATATCCAGGACAAAATGACTGATGTAATAAAATCAATAACAAAAATTAAATGTTGGGGCTCCACAAAGTATTTAATCTGCCGCTGTAGAATATTTTTGCATGTACAACTGGGGTACAAAATTGTTGAATCTATTTTATCATGTGCCTCAACCCCCACCCCGCTGATACTTACTGACTGCTCCATAAGTGTACAAAACTGAAATAACAGTGACTTGTAATCCTAGAGCAAACTCAACAGTAACAATATTATGGACCAAAATCATGTGAGTCCTAACCTCTTGTCAACTGCATAAAGCTGTAAATCCTATCAATGAATGATATATTGTAGAGCTTGCATCATAGAAACAAATTTATTATCATAGCTGTACTTGAGAGGGGGGCTCGAGCTGGCAATTGAGTACAATACAAATAAGTTTGCTGGCTCTAACTAATAAAAACCTTTAACAACATATCATCATAAACAGAATGAAATATCACAAGTACTAATGGTCACTGTGACAACTGATATCTCAAAGTGAAATAGGCTAGTGACAAAAATCCTACTGGCAGGCAATCAAGTACTATGTTGGTACATGTTTCATCTAAGGACATCAAGTCAAATGTATGAATACCATTGTCATCTAGGCACACCCAGTAATATCTTTCAAACTCCTATAATAGCTACCTTGAGGCATTCAAGTAGGCAATATACAATGACAATGTATAGAGATGCTTCATAATTTAACTTCATAAAAGCTAAAAAAAATTCCTGAAAATGTGCTAGTCAAAATTGATTTGAAACTCAGAAATTGTGCATTAGTGAGGCATAACCTGTTATACATAATACTCTTTTACAGTAAGTCCCTCATAACATTTGATTACAAACAATACTGTTAATTAGGGTGCGGGCTGGAAGATGGGGCTCAAGGAATTAAGTCTAAACAATACAAATCATTGGTATCTAATGCTACTTGATCCAGCAAAACCATATTATCATGTGCAGAATAATGAATAGAAATCATTAATGGTCTTTATAACAAATAATCTTAGGATGAAGGGGAGCTGCTTTGCCAGGAAACGGAGAGTTAGGACTACAGCAACCATCAGCTGAGTCCTCCAAAATAACACAAAAATCTATAGTGAATACAAAGATTAGACTCTTGTAAATAAAGATTGTTAGACTGTTGTAAATACATAGGCAATCATTAGAGTACTATACTGAATAAAGCCTTGTGAATAAGTTACTTAAGTGCTTCGACTACAACCCTAATGTATAACACAATATCAGCGTAAATAAATCAAGAAGGAAGAAAATGACAACGCACGGTACTATACACGAAAGTATCAACGAATTAGTAAATAACATATTTGTAAAAGACCCGGCATTTTTAACTATTAATATACCAGTGATTCAGAATACTAAGTGTTCTATTGAGAATACGGAAGGCATCAGCTGTGGTGACTGAGGGTAATATTAAAGGCCCTTCAATGTTTTAGAGAGAATACGCATAGTACTGCTCAAAATACTGCAACAAAGACCAAACGGGAAAGAGAGATACTACACTCCAATAATTCAAGGAATGATTTGAACAACATCTTAGCTCCAACCTACAATAAGTGTATGGGAAAAACCAAGAGCTAACCAGAAGTGACTGGCAACAAATCAAACGTAAAGAAAGCGGCCTAACTGTTCAGACATACTTACTTCAAAATCATGCGCAAATGCAAAGTATCAACAGCACACGCTAAACTGTCCTATTATATCAGTAAATAATACAGTACATATCCCCTGAATAGTATACCGACAGTTCTGTAGTAACCGAACGATACTTTACAGGCGGAAATCAAGGGAACATGAAAGGAATTGGTATGATCATAGGGCCCCCGAGGCAATCGTATGGACTCTCGATCAAAACACGGCATTAAATCTCGTCTAACTGGGAAAGTGGCGAACATTCTACACAAAACAATCCTAGTAAAACTAAATCGAAACTGTGTCAATGAAATATATCACTTACCTTACAGAGAAAGCACACAATTCCATGATGAATTGCAAGACATCCATACACTTTGTAAACAGGCCCTCAACTGCAAACTTGTGGTCTTGTGTAAATACTAGTGTTCGAAAACAAAGGATGAAAGGTTTCTCTGCGATCGTGATCTTGAGCTGGGAATCCCCTTGCATTTCTATCTAAAACCTACAACAAAATAAAGAGTGTAAGGACACCAAAACATTATATAATATGAAGGACAGTTAGGAAACAAAACATACACACTATAGATATCTCCCTACAACCGTGTTAAGATATTTTGTGGCTACTGGCAATGAGAATGAAACACACAGAGCAGTGGCTTTGGCTTCCTTGACTGAACTGGGAGGGAACACAATCTTCTAATTACAGGTATATTACTCAAAAGAACTTCACCTCTTACTAATAGGTGTCATGAAATAAAACATGGCAATACTAAATCCTATCCTGAGACAGCAATGAATCGACGAATTGGTTGCTCAACTGTCATGGCGAATAATAACCACGAGGGAGGCTGTAGGAAACGTCCTCGATACATGGAAACACATTGCGTAAAACATCAGAAACCGCACGCAAAGGATGAAGAAAATATAATTGAACTATAATACAGCATTTAGGGAGGAAAGAGTAGCTACAAACCTGGTAGAAAAACAGCGAAAGTCTTCTCGAAAAACAGTCAACATGATCCCGATCGAATTCGCCTTGTAATGAGAGCAGTACAACCCATGCGGACGACAACAATGGAGGACAATAGACGACAGACAAAGCACGCAAAGTCGACAAAGAGAAACTGGAATATCTCGGCGAAACATGAAGGGAAAAATTTGCATAAAAAAGTCACAAACCTACTCCCCAGTAGAAACACCTGTCAGAAATCTGAGGGGCATCCGTGCATAGCCCTGGAAGAAGTACAGGTTACAGGCTCGGGCGTCAGCCTCTTTGATCTGGGCTCATTTGCATATAGGGATGTTAGTATATAGAGACGTACCGATAGCCCGCTACACGCGGGCTTCCCTAACCCCAGCTCAAAAGTTGCATATTAGCCTTGGACAGACTAACGCTGTGCCCCCATGAAAGTTGCTTGGTCTGGTTGCATAGGATCATGAGAAAGTGACATCATGGGCCTCTGCGACGGAGCATGTGACTTTCGGCCTTGCATTGTGCAAAAATCAAAGAAAATTGCGAGAAAAAATTGTGCAAAAAATGCACGGATACATGCGCTAGGCTACAGGGCAGTAAAGGGACAGGAAGAAAATCAAGAAGCCCCGTAGTATGGGGCTTTAGAAGATGAAGAAGACTGCCCAAAGCCCCATAGCCTAGCACAGGTATCCGAGCATTTTTGCACAATTTTTTCTCCCAAATTTTTGTTGATTTCTCCATTGCAAAGCCCGATGTCACATGCTCCAATGCAGAGGCCCATGACGTCATTCTCTCATGATCCTATGCGAGCTTTTTCATCCATGCTCATTGACAATGCGGACCATGCAGCTTTCATGGGGGCACTGCGTTAGTCTTTCCAAGGCTAATCTCCCACTTTTGAACTGGGGTAGGGGAGCCCGCGTGTAGCGGGCTATCAGTACTAAGCTAGTCTCTATTACATGAACAAAGCATATAATTGTTAAAAGTGGTGTGTGCAATGAGGCATAAATGGAAATACATCATATAACATCTCCTGCATGATTCAATCCTAATGTAATGAGTCTTACATAATAATGTTGCTGTATAATGTAAACACTTCATAGACCATAGAGCATGTCACATCAAATGAGAGGTATGACTGCAAACTCTGTCTGGTATTATATATTAATCTTGTCCAATTGCTTTACTACATAATACGACCCAATAAATTAGACAGAATATAATTACAATACCTGAAAGGACCTATACTTCAAGCTCATAACAATAACAGAATATTGCTTGGTAATAGGCCATCATGTCCTCATAGTCTACATATTAAGAAGTAAAGGTAATGAATGAGATATAGTATACAGCCTGAAATCACAAAGTCAGGTGTCAAGCATTAGAGGTACTTACGGTGGTGGTTGTAGGGGGGGGGTCTTTAACTTAGTAACATACCTTAAACCCAGCATCATATAGATGATTGCAGTCACATAACTTACCCAAACTGCCATATAATTTATCCAAAGGTATTATATTTAGTTGTAAACACTTCTAGTATCTGAGAAGACTCCAAAATAAAGTGCATAGATCATACCTACGAGTATGTAGATAAGTGACTCATAACCTCTCAGTAATCCTACAATACTGCATATCAACTTGTAGTGGACCAAAGTCACATATACTATTACCTATGCTGTTGCTAAGGACCACCAACTAATATATCCAGGACAATAATGACTGATGTAATAAAATCAATAACAAAAATTAAGTGTTGGGCTCCACAAAGTTCTTAATCTGGGGCTCTAGAATATGTTTGCATCTCCATCTGGGGTACAACAGCCTGCAATCACCAAGTCAGATTTCAAGCATTAAAGGTACTTATGGTAGTGGTGGGGAGGGGGGTGTAAAACTTAGAAACATACCTTAACCCTGTCATCATATAGATGGTTGAAGTCAAGTAACTTATCCAAGCTTCCATATAATTGCTCCAGAGGTACTGTATTTAGTTGTAAAAAATTCTACTTTATGAGAAGACTCAAAACTAAAGTGCATAGATCATGCCTAAGCTTATGTATATAAGTGACTCATAACCTGTTAGTAATGATACAATACTGCATATCAACTTGTGGTGGACAAAGTCTCATATACTATTACCTATGCTGTTGCTAAGGATCACCAACTAATATATCCAGGAAAAAATTACTGATGTAATAAAAGCAATAACAAAAAGTAAGTGTTGGGCTCCACAAAGTATTTCATCTGGGGCTCTAGACTATTTTTGCATGTCCAACTGGGGAACACAATTGTTGAATCTATTTTACAATGTGCCTCAACCTTCACCCCCCCCCCAGATACTTAATGACTGCTCCATAAGTGCACAAAACTGAAATAATAGTGACTTGTAATCCTAGAGCACACTCAACAGTAACAATAGTATGGACCAAAATCACATGAGTCTTAACCTCCTGTCAACCACATAAAGATGTAAATCCTATCAATGAATAATATAATATAGAGCTTGCATCATAACACCAACTTTATTATCATAGCTGTACTTGAGAGGGGGGGGGCTTGATGTGGCAATTGATTAGAATACAAATAAGGTTGCTGGCTATAACTAATATGACACTTTAACAACATATCATCATAAACAGTATGAAATATCAAAAGTAGTAATGGTAGTGGTGACAACTGATATCTCAAAGTGAAATAAGCTAGTGACAAAAATCCCATAGGCAGACAATCAAGCACTATATTGGTACATGTTTCATCTAAGGACACCAAGTCAAATGTATGAATACCATTGTCATCTAGGCACACCCAGTAATATCTTTCAAACTCCTATAATAGCTACCTTGAGGCATTCAAGTAGGCAATATACAATCACAGTGTATAGAGATGCTTCATAATTTAAGTTCATAAAAGCTAAAGAATATTCCTATAAGTGTGCTAGTCAAAACTGATTTGAAACTCAGAAATTGTGTATCAATGTGGCATAACCTTTTATACATAATACTCATTTACATTAAGTCCCTCATAACATTTGATTACAAACAATACTGTTAACTGGGCAGCGGGGCTTAAAGACCGGGCTCCAGGAATTAAGTTTCAACAATACATATCATTGTTCTCTAATACTACTTGATCCAGTTAAACCATATTATCATGTGCAGAATGATGAATAGAAATCATTAATGGTCGTTATAGCAAATAATCTCAGGATGAATGGTAGCTGGTTTGACATGAAACGGAGAGTTAGGACTAAAGCAACCATAGGCTGATTCCTCCAAAATACCACAGAAACCTTTATTGAATACAACGATTAGACTCTTGTAAATAAAGATTGTTATGCTGTTGTAAATACATAGGCAACCAGTAGAGTACTATACTGAATAAAGTCTTGTACATAAGTTACTTAAGTGTGTTGACTACAAACCTAATTTAGAACAAAATATCAGTGTAAATAAATGAAGACGGACCAACAGGAAAATGCACAGTACTATACATCAAACTATCAACGAAGTAGTACAAACAAAATATCTCTATAAAACTTTGCACTTTTAACTATAAATTTACCAGCGATTCAGAGTACTAAGTGTTCTACTGAGAACAAGGAAGGCATCAGCTTTAGTGACTGAGAGTAATATGTAACGCCCCACAAGGTTTCAGAGAGAATACACATAGTACTTTCCTCAAAATACTGTAAGAAAACCAAACGGGACAAAGAGCTATTACACTCCAATAATCCAAGGAATAATTTGAATAACATCTTAGCTCCAGCATACAATAAGTGTGTCGGAAACACTAAGAGCTAACCAGAAGTGACTAACAACATATGAAGCATACAGAAAGCGGCCTAACTCTTCATACCTACTTCTTTCAAAATCACGCGCAAATGCAAAGTATCAACAGCATACGCCAAATTTGTCTTAGTATATGAGTAAATAATACAGTAAATATCCCCTGAATAGTATACTGAAACTTCTGTAGTAACTAGACGGTAATTTACAGATGGAAATCAATGGAACATGACAGGAATTGGCATGATCACACGGACCCCGAGGCAATGGTATGGAATCTCGATCAAACCACAGCATTAACTCTAGTTTAACAGGGAAAGTAGCGACCATTCTACACAACACAATCCTGGTAAAACTAACTCGAAACATTCTCAATGAAATAAGCCACTTACCTTATAGGAAAGAGACGAAATTCCATGAAGACTTGAACGAAATCCATCCAATCTGTAAACACGTTCTCATATGCAAACTTGCGGCCTTGTGTAAACACTATTGTTCGCAAACAAAGGATGAGAGGTTTCTGCGATCTTGATCTGAAGTTGGGAATCCCCTCGTGTTTCTATCTACAATCTACAACAAAATACAGAGTGTAAGGACACCAAAACATCATAGAAATAATAGCAAGAAAAGTTAGGAACTAAAATGTACACGCTATACACCTCTCTGTACAACCGTGTTAAGATATTTTGAGGCTAGTGGCAATGAGAATGAAACACACAGAGCAGTGGCGTCCTTGACTGAACTGAGGGGGAACGCAACCTTCCTATTACAGTTATATTACCGAAAACAACTTACACTCTTAACTATAAGTCACACAGTAAGTCAAATGTACAACTACAAACTTGGACCTAAACCACTTCTTCAATGCCTAAATTTGGCATGTCATGTAGCACAATTCATCCACAAACATACAGATTTCGTATCTCCTTTACGCACAAATTAACTTCAAGGTATAAACAGGAATCTAGCAAGGAATAGGACAGTAAACATTTTATCCCAAATATTGTAACAGAACCAAGACAATTTAGAAAACAAAATGAATCTGATCGGAGAGGAAGTGTCATGGCGACATACCCCTCAAGGCAGCTCGCTCGAAATACTGAGATAAGGTGTGTAATATGAAACATGTATAGTAGACAGACAAATTACAGGCAATCTGAAAACAAACCTTATTACATGAACAAACGACTTACCTGGTAGTAGAAGGAAGAAAGGTCGCTTGAATTGACACGGCAACAGAGAATAACATCAAGCATGGTGGAGAGGAACTGTCATGGCGGAACACGCCCGAGGGAAGCTATTGCAACCTCGCTGGCACTATTGAACATTAGTGTAGAAAATACTATAGAAAGTGCCCACAGAGGACAGGGGAAACACAGGTAATTTGACATCAAACGTTATAGCATTAGACAACCACTCACCTGGTAACAGAAGCACAAAATGTTCTTCGACTTCCAACTGGACCATCCAGTCACATTCGGTGTATCCTATGTAAAACGGAGGAAAAAACAGCTAAACACTATCCTAATACACCAAAGAATACAACATGAAACATCAGTTAAATGTGTTATCACAACTTACCAGTTAAAGCATTGAAATCTGGCGAACAGAATCGAATGGATGGAGAAGGACTGTCATGGCGGCGAGAATGCCACCGAGGGAAGCTCTTCCAACTTGGCCTAGGACCTGAGGCAAATACAGGGTTCACATCACCCATACATCGCATCTAAAAGGCAGCAGTGCTATAATTTCACTGAATAAAGGCTGGCAATGATAAATCGAATCTTCAGATAGCAATGAAGCGACGAATTAGTTGCTCGACTGCTATGGCGACTAACCATCGTGAGGGAGGGTGTACGAAACTACCTCCATACATCGAAAAAGATTGCGTAAAACACCAGAAAACGCACGGAACCGAGGAATAAAATATAAGCGAAACACAATACAGAATTTAGACATGTAAAATAGCTACTAACCTGGTAAAAATCCACCAAACCTCTCCTCAAAAGTCAGTAAACCCAACTCGATCGCACACGCCTTGTACTGAGAGCAGTGCCATCCATGTGGACGATAACAATGGAGCACAATAGAGGACAGACAAAGGTCCGCAAAGAAGCTCAGAGAAGGTGGAGTATCTCGGCAACAAAACACGATAAAAACACAATCAGATCGTCGCTGCAATCTAGACTTACGTAGAGAAACTCAACCAGACTCTCAGACCGATCCCCCAACTATCCGAGGAGGAGTATCCTGTACAGCGTCAGGGGCCGGTCTGTTTGATGTAAACAATTGGCGAGCTCATTTGCATTTTGGCAGTTTAGTATATAGAAGTACTGATAGCCCGCTAGACGCAGGCTCCCCTACCCCAGTTCAAAAGTTGCAGATTAGCCTTGGAAAGACAAACGCAGTGCCCCCATCCAAGCTGTATGGTCCGTATTGTTGATGAGCATGGATGAAGGAAGCTCGCATAGGATCAGAAGAGAATGACGTCATGGGCCTCTGCATTGGAGCATGTGACATCCGGCGTTGCAATGGAGAAATCAACAACAATTTGCGAGAAAAAATTGTGCAAAAATGCGCAGATACCTGCGCTAGGCTATGGGGCTTTAGCAGATGAAGAAGACTGCCCAAAGCCCATAGCCTAGCGCAGGTATCCGAGCATTTTTGCACAATTTTTTCTCGCAAATTGTTGTTGATTTCTCCATTGCAATGGCGGAAGTCACATGCTCCAATGCAGAGGCCCATGACGTCATTCTCTTCTGCTCCTATGCGAGCTTCCTTCATCCATGCTCATCGACAATGCGGACCATGCAGCTTGGATGGGGGCACTGCGTTAGTCTTTCCAAGGCTAATCTGCAACTTTTGAACTGGGGTAGGGGAGCTCGCGTCTAGCGGGCTATCAGTACTAAGCTAGTCTCTATTACATGAACTAAGCATATAATTCTTTAAAGTGGCGTGTTCAATGAGGCATACTTGGACATACATAACACAATACCTCCTGCATGGTTGAATCCTAATGTACAGAGTTTTGTACACTGTGGTTGTATAATGCAATCATGTTAAAGAAGATATATTATTACACATTAACTGAGAGGTATGACTGCAACCTCTATCTGGTTTTAGCCATTAATCTTCAGCAATCTGGTATACTACATAATATGACCCAATAAGTAAGATGGAATGCAATTATAATGCCTCAAAGGATACATACTTTAAGTTCATAAAAATAAAAGAATATTGCTTGGGAATACCCCATCACTTTCTCATAGCCTACATATTAAGATATAAAGGCAATGAATGAGATATAGTATACAGCCTGAAATCATAAAGTCAGGTTTCAAGCATTAGAGGTACTTATGGTGGTGGTGGTGGTTGTGGGGGGGGTGTACATCTTAGTAACATACCTTAAACCCAGCGTCATATAGATGGTTGCAGTCACATAACTTATCCAAACTGCCATATAATTTATCCAAAGGTATTATATTTAGTTGTAAAAACTTCTAGTATCTGAGAAGACTCCAAAACAAAGTGCATAGATCATACCTACGCATATGTAGATAAGTGACTCATAACCTCTCAGTAATCCTACAATACTGCATATCAACTTGTAGTGGAACAAAGTCACATAAAATATTACCTATGCTGTTGCTAAGGACCACCAACTAATATATCCAGGACAATAATGACTGATGTAATAAAATCAATAACAAAAACTAAGTGTTGGGCTCCACAAAGTTCTTTATCTGGGGCTCTAGATTATTTTTGCAGCTCCACCTGGGGTACAACAGCCTGCAATCACAAAGTCAGATTTCAAGCACTAAAGGTATTTATGGTAGTGGTGGGGAGGGGGGTGTACAACTTAGAAACATTCCTTAACCCTAGCAT
Organism: Mastigias papua; assembly: GCA_964019165.1. Lineage (NCBI taxonomy): Eukaryota > Metazoa > Cnidaria > Scyphozoa > Rhizostomeae > Mastigiidae > Mastigias > Mastigias papua. The sequence continues at coordinate 5,022,166 of OZ025276.1, forward strand.
CATATAGATGGTTGCAGTTAAGTAACTTATCCAAGCTTCCATATAAGTTATCCAGAGGTACTGTGTTTAGTTGTAAACAATTCTACTTTATGAGAAGACTCAAAACTAAAGTGCATAGATCAAGCCTACGCTTATGTATATAAGTGACTCATAACCTCTTAGTAATCCTACAATACTGCATATCAACTTGTGGTGGAACACAGTCACATATACTATTATCTATGCTGTTGCTAAGGACCACCAACTAATATATCCAGGAAAAAATGACTGATGTAATAAAAGCAATAACAAAAATTAAGTGTTGGGCTCCACAAAGTATTTAATCTGGGGCTCTAGAATATTTTTGCATGTCCAACTGGGGAACAAAATTGTTGAATCTATTTTACCATGTGCTTCAACCCTCACCCCCACCCCCAGATACTTAATGACTAATGATAAGGTAAGATAAGGTGTGTAATATGAAACATGTATAGTAGACAGAAAAATTACAGGCAATCTGACAACAAACCTTATTACATGAAAAAACGATTTACCTAGTAGTAGAATGACGACAGTTCGCTTAACTTCACCCACCAAGAGAGAAACATAAAGCGTGGTGGAGAGGAACTGTCATGGCGGAAAACCCCCGAGGGAAGCTATTGCAATCTCGCTGACAATATTGAACATCAGTGTCGAAAATATTATAGAAAATGCGCACAGAGGACAGGAGACATACAGGCAATTTGAAATCAAACGTTATAGCATTAGAAAACGACCCACCTGGTAACAGAACCACAAAATGTTCCTTAACTTCCAACTGGAACATCAGTCGCATTCAAACCATGTCCAAACTGAGAGTTTCACGTTCGGGTTATCTTATTTAAAACGGAGGACAAACCAGCTAAACACTATCCTAATACACAAAAGAATACAACATGAACCATCAGTTAAATCTGCTAGAACAACTTACCATTTTAAGCATTGAAATTTTGCGAGTAGAATCGAACGGATGGGAGAACTGTCATAGCAAGAATGCCCCCGAGGGAAGCTCTTCCAATTTGGCCTAGAAAATGAGGCAAATACAGGCCTCACATCACCCTTAAATCGCATCTAAAAGGCAGCAGTGCTATAATTTCATTGAATAAAGATTGGCAATGATAAATCGAATCTTCAGATAGCAATCAAGTGACGACTTAGTGGCTAAACTGTCATGGCGAATAACAACAGCGAAGGAGGGTGTACGAAGCTACCTCCATACATCAAAACAATTGCTTGAAATACCAGAAAACGCATGCAATCGAGGAATAAAATATAAGCGAACTACAATACAGTATTTAAAGATGACAACATAGCTACTAACCTGGTAGAAATGCAACAAACTTCCACTCAAAGGTAAGTTAACCTAATCCCGATCGAACACGCCTTGTACTGAGAGCAGTGCTATCCATGCGGACGATAACAATGGAGGACAAAGGAGGAAACACAAAGCACGCAAAAACGCAAGATTCAAAGTGGAATATCTCAGGAAGGAAAATTGGTAAAATTACGTGACTTTGGACTTCCACCCAACTGAAAACGGTAAAGAAGGAGACAGATTTTGAGGCAAAACAGGAGAGAATCCTAGATGGAGATCGTTCCACCAGTGAGAGACGGGTCCCTTTGATGTAAACAATACGCGAGCTCATTTGCATTTTGGGATGTTGGTATATAGAGAGTTTTTTTTGATAGCCCGCTGGACGAGGGCTCCCCTACCCCAGTTACCCACTGGCCCTGTCATAATCAATTTGCAAATTAGCCTTGGAAAGACTAACGCAGTGCCCCATCCAGGTTGCATGGTCCGCATTGTTGATGAGTATGGACAAAAAGCTCGCATAGGATCAAGAGAAGATGATGTCATTGGAGCGCCTGACATCCGGCCTTTGCAATGGACAAATCGATTAAAATTTGAGAGAAAAAAGTTGTGCAAAAATGTTTGGGTACCTGCGCTAGGCTATGGTGCTTTAGACGATGAAGAAGAATGTCCAAAAGCCCCATAGCCTATCGCAGGTATCCAAGCATGTTTGCACAACTTTTTTCTCTCAAATTTTAATCGATTTGTCCATTGCAAAGGCCGGATGTCAGGCGCTCCAATAATGTCATCTTCTCGTGATCCTATGCGAGATTTTTCATCCATGCTCATTGACAGTGCGGACCATGCAACCTGGAGGGGGCACTGTGTTAGTCTTTCCAAGGCTAATTTGCAAATTGATTTTGACAGGTCCAGTGGGTAACTGGGGTAGGGGAGCCCGCATCCAGCAGGCTATCAAAACAAACCGCTAGTCTCCAGTATATAAATAACGTAGGTAAGCAGCACAAATCATTATTCCAAACAATTATTAAAGGAAAAACATAAGGTTGTCTTAAGCATCATTCTATACCATCTAGGCATTAAAGCAGGCTTTATGCAATAACACTACCTCAGAATATTATGGTCTAAGTGGTCAAAGCTAAAATACTGTTGCTGTATAATCCTACAGCATACTCAAAGGTAGCAATACTATGGGCCAAAATCATGTAAGAGAATGCTAAACTCTTGTCAAGAACATAAAGTTGTAACTCTTAAGAATGAGTGATATAATTTAGAGCTTGCATCATCAAATCAAATTTAAAAGAATAGTTATGTGGTAGATAGGGGGGAGGGGGGCTTTATGTGTATATACAATACAATACAAATAAGGGTGCTAGCTGTAACTAATATAAAAAATTAATAACATCACCACATTCAGAATGATATATCAAAAGCAATACTGCTAGTGGTGACAACTGATATCTGAGAGTGATACAGGCTAGTGAAAACATCATACAGACAGGGTAATCAAGCAATATACTGCTACAAGTCTGGTCTAAGGACATCAATTGGAACACCCAGTAATCCCTGTCAAACTGCTATATTATTTAGGATGAGGCAGTCACGTAGACTTTTTGAAATGGCAATGCATAATGATACTCCATAATTTAAGTGCATAGATACTAACGGATATTCCTAAAAGATGCTATGACATATTCAACAATCACTTCAAACTCAATTACTATGTATGAGTTGGACAGAACCTGTTATATATAATAATCTCTTACAGCAAGCCCCTCATAATATTTGATTATGAATAATACTGTAAAGTGGTGTGGGAGCTAGACGGTGGGGCTCCATTTTTGTTATCTAACACTAAAAGATCCATTGAAACCATGTTATCATGTGCAGAATGAGGTATGGAAGTCATTAATGGCATCTATAACAACTGGTCTGATAAAGGCAGAAAGCTGGTTAGCCAGGAAACGAATATTTAGCATAAAAGTACCCATATGCTGATTCAAGGAAAATAAAAGTAAAAGTTATAGTGAACACAATCATTAGACTGTTGTAAATAAAGACCGTTAAACTGCTGTAAATATATAGGCAATCAGCATGGTACTATATTGAATAAAGCCTCGTGGATAAGTTACTGAAGTGCATTGAATATAAACCTAATTTAGAATACAATATCAGTGTAAATAAATCAAGAAGGAACAACTGGAAAACGCATGGTACTGTACACGAAATTATCAACGAATTAGTAGATAAAATATCCGTATAACACTTGGCAACTTTAACTATAAATACGCCAGCGATTTAGAATACAAAAAAGTGTACTAATGGGAATAACGAACTGCGACTGAGATGACTACCAAACGCCCCTCAAAGTTTTAGAGAGAGTACACGTAGTACTTTTCTTACAATACTGCAAGAAAAGTGAACGGGAAAGAGAGCTATTACAGTCCAATACTCTAACGAATAATTTGAACGATATCTTACCTCCAGCTTACAATAACTGTATCCTAAAAAGCAAGAGCTAAGAAGAACTGACTGACAACATCTCAAACGTAACCAAAGCGGCCTAACTATTCAGTGAAAATCTCGCGCAAAGACAAAGTACTAACAGCACGCTAAAGGTCCTAGTATACCAGTAAATAATATAGTAAGCATCTCCTTAATATTTTACCGAAACTTCAATAGTAACAAAACAGTCAGTTACAGGCGAAAATCAAGCGAACATGAAAGGAACAGCCACCATCATATGACCCCGAGGCAATCCTATGGAATCTCCCTCAAATCATCGCACTAAATCTCGTCTAGCTGGGAAAGTAGGGAACATTCTCAACAAAACAATCCTAGCAAAACTAAATCGAAACTGTGTCAATGAAATAAGCCACTTACCTTATAGAGAAGAGACGAAATTCCACGAAGAATTGCAAGATATCCATCCACTTTGTAAACACGCCCTCAACTGCAAACTTGTGGCCTTGTGTAAACACTATTGTTCGCAAACAAAGGATGAGAGGTTTCTGCAATCGTGATATGAAGTTGGGAATCCCCTCGCATGTCTATCTACAACTTACAGTAAAATAAAGAGTGCAAGAATATCAAAATATCATAGGAATACTATTAAGAACAGTTAGCAAATAAATTATATACACTTTGACCATCTCTGTACAAACGTATTTAGATGTTCCTTGACTACTGGCAATGAGAATCAAAAACACAGAGCAGTTGTTTCCATGGCTGAACTGAGGGACATGAACACTTCTGATAACAGTTATATTACACATAAGAACGTACACTCTTATCACAGTCACATGAAAAAAAATAACAACCTAGACCCATTTGAATTCAGCAATGACCATATTCAGCAGCTTATGTAGCATAATTCATCAGGAAACATAACGATTTCCTATCCCATCTATGCATCCATTAAACTCAAGGAATAAATATAGCAATCCAGAAGGGAATACTACAGTAAACATATCATAAGTACTTCATCACAATGTTGTAAAAGACCCACAGCGATCTAAAGAATCAAATGAATCTGATCGGAGAGGAAGTGTAATGGCGAAATACCCCCGAGGGAAGCTCAAGGAATCTTTGACATAACCTGTGCAATATTAAACACGTATACTATACACAAAAAATACAGGCAATCCAAAATAAAACCTCATTGCATGCAAAACGACTCACCTGGTACCAGACGGATGAAAGTTCGCTTCAAGTCACCCGGAAACAGTGAAGAACATCAATCCTTTTGGAGAAGAACTGTCATGGCGGAAAATGCCCGAGGGAAGGGATTGTAATCTCGTTGACAATAGTGAACAGAAGTATCGAAAATAGTATAGAAATTACACGCAGTTAACAGAGTAAAGACAGGCAATCTGAAATCAAACTTAATAGCTTTAGAAAACCACTCACCTGGTAGAAAATACTTACAATAGTTCCTTACAAAGTCAAAGGGGAAACTGTGACATTGAGGGCACTGTCCAAATTAAAAGCTACCCGATCGCAATTATCTCCAGTATATCGTCGCGAAATACACACTAAAATAGCAGAGAATATAACTGTAAACTTCTCCTCGATACTTAATAACAATTTAGCGAGAACAGCAATGTGATTTAGGGAATAGAGTAGAACGGGGTGGGAAGCAACTGTAATGGCGATAATACAGCAAGCGAGGTACATGGGGTTTCGCTGAAAACATTGGAATACATAGCTGATAATAGTAGGCAATGCACACATCCAACGAAGGACTAATTGACACACTCTAATTGAAATTTTTTGTACAAAAATTGCGACTCACCTGGCAGGACAAGAACGATATTCTCCTCGAGTTGGCTCTTCAACTGTCATGGCGATAACATCCCCGAGGGTAGGCATTGGATTCTCGCTCAAAACATGGAAATACATTGCCAAAAACAAAAGAAACCACCGATCGTCCATGCAGGCATTACAGGCAAACATGAAAAAACGAAAACAGTCACTCACCTGCCATAAAAAAGACGAAATTTCCCACGGACTAAACAATCATCCTCAACCAGTGCGACATGACACTACACTGAGAGAGGGCTTGCCTTGCGGACGAATACAATGGAGAACAACAGGCGACAACAAAGCCACACGCAGTCGATCAGACAATGCCGAATATCTTTGCGAAACAAAGTGATAAAATTAATATGAAACCATGACTATCAAGTAGACATAGGACGGGGCACTCGGCAAAAGTTTGAGACCAATCCAGCAGAAGACCTAGGAGGAGTTTTTACCACGAGCTGACCGGCGGCCCATTTGATCTTTGCTCATTTGCATTTTTGGGATCTTAGTATATAGAGACTAGCTTAGTACTGGGGCAGTAAAGGGACAGGAAGAAAGCCAAGAAGCCCCATAGCCTAGCGCAGGTATCCGACCACTTTTTGCACAATGTTTTCTTGCAATTTTCTTCAATTTGCACAATGCAAGGCCGCAAGTCACGTGCTCCATCGCAGAGTCCCATAAGGTCACCTTCTTGAGATCCTATGCGACCAGACCATGCAACTTTCATGGGGGCACAGCATTAGTCTTTCCAAGGCTAATATGCAACATTTCAACTGGGGCTAGGGGAGCCCGCATTCTAGCGGGCTATCAGTACTAAGCTAGTCTATATTATATGAATTATGCACAGAATTGTTTAAAATGCTCTCTACATTGAGGCGCTAATGAAACTACAGTACACATTGTCTCCTGCTTCACTCAATTCTAACTTAAGGAATTTTGTAAAATCTAGTGATATAATTCTAGGATGTCATAACAGATACAATATAGCACATGAATTGGCAGGTATGAGTGGTTCTGTTATCATGTAGGTGACCACTAATCTTGTCTACAGAGGTAAAGGATCAAGTCTGACCCATAAATGTAGGTGTTATACAACTGGAAACTGTGAAAGGACTTTGTAGTTCAAGGTGATAAAACAAAAGAATATTCCTTTGTATTCCTATATCACACCTTTATATATATATAACAGAGTGTAAAGCCCATGACTGAGCAGCATGAATCATCATATTAGATTTCAACCAAAGTTCTTGGGGGGAGTTCATAGGTTATGGCTATACAAAACAAATAAAGTAGCTATCCAGTACTAAATTATCTGTTACAACCATGTAAAATTCAGATTTCAAATAATAATGGTAGTTGGATAGAAGAAAGTGGCTCCATAAATCAAAATGTTGCTATCTAGTACTAATTCATCCCTAAAAAACTATACTATCATATGCAGAGTGATCCATGGAAATCAGTAATTCTTAGAATTGAGTCATAATATATATACTGCATTACCAAGTAAGATTTCAAATGAAGGTATTACTTCAGTGGGGGCAAGATAAATTCATCCCTTAAGAGTATATCATCACGTGCAGAATGATCTATGGAATTCAGTAATGGAATTTATATCAAGTGATCTGAGGAAGAAGGGCAACTGTGTCCCAACAAAAGACCATTTAGTTTAGTAGAACCCCTTTAATATGACTTCACCAAAATACCTCTACCATCTATAGTGGAAATAACCATGAGGCCTACTGTAAATAGAGTGAAAACAAATTGAAAAGAGAGTTACTGAGCTGAGAATAAAGGTGGTAACATCCTAGTGTTTGCCTGTAAAATATGTATGATAAAATCAAGGAGTAAATTCGAGTTCAAGGGCAATATCTCAAACGTAAAAAAGTGGCCTAACTCTTGAGACATCCTAACATCCATCTCATGTGCATATACTAAGAGTCAAGAGCAAGCTAAAGGCTCCTAGTACATAAGCAAATATTGCATTGAATGCCTCCTGAATATCATAATGATACTTCTGCAGTAACAAAACGGTAATTTAGAACAGAAAATCAAGCAAAAACTTAGGGGAACTACCATGATCTTAATGCCCTTGAAGCAAAGTTATGGAATCACCCTCAAAAGACCGCAATTAAAGTCTAAAACAAAGGACAACAGGTATCTGTGATCGTGAGATGAACTTGGGAATCCCCTTGCATTTCATCATACACACTATGACAAAAGTAAAGGGTGAAAGTAAAAACTGCAAAATTAGGGTAACCAAATTCAGCAATAGCCCTATACATACTTCAGTGAAAGCATTCCACATACCAACACTTTATCGCCAAACATAACCATATCCTATGGCATTCGTACATGCGGTAAAAGCAATGAATAAATTCCAAGCTACCAAGGAATACAACAGTAGACATACAGTAATCATTTCATCACAATTTAGTAAGAAAAGTAGGATAACTTAGCGAATGAAATCAAGCAAAAAAAGCACTAAACTGAAAGCTGAACGACGAAATTCTCCTCCAAGTCACACGGCAATATTACGGTAGTGCATATCAAAACATTCCCAAATGAAAGCAGCATGCACGCCATTCCATGTCATCAATATATGCATGAAGAGCAAACAAACTGCCATAGTCTAGCACAGAATAGAAAGTCAAACATATGTTGACGATGTTTTCACAATGTAGCAGTAAAAGCACGGTGATTTAGCACATAGAATCAAACAACTTGGAGAAGAACTGTCATGGCGGCAATAACTTCGAGGGAAGGTGGTTGAATCTGGTTGAAAGATATAGAAATAAATGGCTCGCAACAGCGGAATACAGATGAAATGGACAAAGGACATACATGGAATCTTAAATCAATCCATCTACAGAAAACAGAGTCGGTTTACCTGGAAAGACAGTGACAAAAGTCTCCTCCCAATCACACACAGCACCATCGTCCTCCATGAACATTCGCAAATGTGAAAGCAACAGTCCTGCACAGAGGTATCAAGTGAGCATGTCGGAGGGTATAGGAAAGCAGTGGCCATAAGTTGAAAGTGGAATATCTCAGCAAATAGACCAGATATGGAAAATTCCCTCCTTTGTGAGTAAATAAACCCCAAGGAGAACCCATAAACCGAATTTGGTTGCGATCCACCTACAGGCCTAGGAGAAGAAGTGTCATTAAAATCAGGCAAAAAATGGGTCATGTGGTACAAATTCAAGCAATCTGATTGGTTTGGCTTAAATTATCATATAGGCATCTTAGTATATAGTGATTAGTACTGATAGCCCGCTAGACGCGGGCTCCCCTACCCCAGTTCAAAAGTTGCAGATTAGCCTTGGAAAGACTAACGCAGTGCCCCAATCCAAGCTGCATGGTCCGCATTGTTGATGAGCAAAGATCAAACAGCTCGCATAGGATCATGAGAGGATGACGTCATGGACCTATGCATTGGAGCACGTGACATCCGGCTTTGCAATGGAGAAATCAACAAAAATTTGCGAGAAAAAAGTGTGCAAAAATGCTTGAATACCAGCGCTAGGCTATGGGGCTTTGGGCATTCTTCCTCATCTTCTAAAGCCCCATAGCCTAGCGCAGGTATCCGAGCATTTTTGCACAATTTTTGTCTAGCAAAGTTTTGTTGATTTCTCCATTGCAAAGCCGGATATCACGTGCTCCAATGCATAGGTCCATGACGTCATCCTCTCATGATCCTATGTGAGCTTGTTGATCTTTGCTCATCAACAATGCGGACCATGCAGCTTGGATGGGGGCACTGCGTTAGTCTTTCCAAGGCTAATCTGCACCTTTTGAACTGGGGTAGGGGAGCCCGTGTTTAGCGGGCTATCATTACTAAGCTAGTCTCTATTACTTGAACTAAGCATATAACTGTTTAAAGTGGTGTGTGCAATGAGGCATAAATGGAAATACATAACACAATATCTCCTTCATGATTCAATCCTAATGTAAGGAGTATTATTCACTGTTGTTGTATAATGTTAACATGTTACAGAAGATATATTACTCCACGTTAATTGAGAGGTATGACTGCAACCTCTATCTAGGTTTGGCCATTAATCTTGTCGAAACTGGTATACTACATAATAAGAACGAAAAACGTAAGATGCAACGCAAGTATAATGCCTCATAATCCCTCAAACGACATATACTTTAAGTTCATAAAAATAAAAGAATATTCTTAGGTAATACCCCATCACCTCCTCATATTCTACATATTAAGATGTAAAGACAATGAATGAGATATATTATACAGCCTGAAATCACAAATTGAGATTTCAAGCATTAACAGACAATATGGTTGGGGGGGTGGGGTGCATAACTCAAGTACAACTTAGTAACATACCTTAAACCTGGCATCATATGCATGTTTGTAGTAAAATACTTTATCCAAACTGCCATATAATTTATCCACAGGTATTAGATTTAGCTGTAAAGACTTCTACAATCTGAGAAGACTCCATAGTTCTAGTTTATCAAACCAAATGTGTACTTGTTGCTATTCCTATATCATACAACAGAAAGCATACATCATGGCTAAACTTATGTAAATAAGTGAATCATAACTTCTTAGTAAACCTACAAAGTTGCATATCAACTTGTGGTAGGATGAAGGCACATATTTTACTACTTATCCTGTTGCTAAGGATCACAAACTATTATAGCTGAGAAAGTAATGATTGACATAATAAAATCATTAACAAAAATTAACATTCTGCTTCCCCAGACTGGGGCTCTAGAATATTTTTGATGTCTATAGGGGTACACAATTTCTGGACCTATTGTATCATTTGCCTTGACCCCCTTCCTTCTGATACATACTGACTGCTCCCTACGTGCACAAAAACTGAAATAATATTGCCTTGTAATCCTACAGCAAACTCAAAATTAACGATGGTATGGACCAAAATCATGCAAGTGAGCCCCAACCTTTTGTCAAACACATAAAGCTGTAAATCCTCCCAGTGAAATAAAATATTTATGGCTTACATCATGAAATCAACTTAATAATAACAGCTGTATTTGAGAGGGGGGCTGAATATGTGAAAAAAGTAAAATACAGATAAGGTTGCCAGCTAAAGCTAATACAAAACTTTAACAACATGTCACATACAGAATGATACATGAAAAAGTGTTATGGTGGCGGTAACAACTGATATCTGAATGTGAAATAAGCTATTGAGAAAAATCATACAGGCAGGCAATAAAGTACTATACTGGTACACGTTTCAGCTAAGGACACCAACTGACATGTATCAATACCATTGTCATCTAGGCACATCCAGCAATCTCATTCAAACTCCTATAATAGCTAGCTTGAGGAATGTTAAGTAGGTTTTATGCAATGACAATTTCTAGAGATATTCCGTAAGTCAATTTTATAAAAGCTAAAGAATATTCATAAAGTGCTCTAGAGGAAAGTGATTCCAAACTCAAAAATTCTGTATGAGTGTAATATAACCCTTTATATACATAATACTCTTTTACAGTACGCCCCTCATAAAACTTGATAAGAAACAATACTGTTAATTGGGGTGCAGACTGGACTATGGGACTCCATGAATCAAGTCTACACAATACAAATCATTGTTATCTAATACTACTTGATCCAATAAAACCATATTATCATGTGCAGGATGATGTATAGAAATCAATAATGGTCTTTATAACAAATGATCTTAGGATGGAGGGGAGCTGGTTTATCAGCAAAAGAAGAGTTAGGATTAAAGTAACCATACCCTGATTCCACCAAAATAACACTAAAATCTATAGTGATCACAACGATTAGACTGTTGTAAATAAAGATTGTTAGGTTGTTGTAAATATATAGGCAATCAGTAGAGTACTATACTGAATAAAGCCTTATGAATAAGTCACTGAAGTGTGTTGACTACAAAGCTAATTTAGAACACAATATCAGCGTAAATAAATCAAGAAGGAACAACCTGAAAATGCACGGTACTATACACCAAAAGCATCAACGAATTAGTAGATAACATATCTGTATAAGACCTGCACTTTTAACTATAAATATACATATGATTCAGAATACTAAGTGTTCTACTGAGAATAAGGAAGGCATCAGCTATGGTGAATGAGAGTAATATGAAACGCCCCACAAGGTCTTAGAGAGAATACACATAGTACTTTCCTCAAAATACTGTCAGAAAGCCAAACGGAAAAGAGACCCATTACACTCCAATAATTCAAGGATTACTTTGAACAACATCTTAGCTGCAGTCTACAATAAGTTCATGGGAAAAACCAAGAGCTAACCAGAAGTGGCGGACAACAAATCAAATCTAAAGACAGCGGCCTAACTGGTCAGACGTACTTCCTTCAAACTCACACGCAAATTGACAGTATCACCAGCAAACTAAAATGACCTAGCATATCAGTAAATAATACAATAAATATCCCCTGAAAGGTATACCGAAACGTCTGTAGTAACCAAACGATACGTTACAGGCGGAAATCAAGCGAACATGAAAGAAAGTGGCATGATCATACGGCCCCCGGGCAATCCTATGGAATCTCGATCAAAACACGGCATTAAATCTCGTCCAACTGGGAAAGTAGCGACCACTCTACACAAAAAATCCTGGTAAAACTAAATCGAAACCGTGTCACTGAAATAAACCACTTACTTTATAGAGAAGGGACGAAATTCAACGAAGAACTGCACAACATCCATCCACTCTGTAAATACGCCCTCAACTGCACACTTGCGGTCTTGTGTAAACACTATTGTTCGGAAACAAAGGAGGAGAGATTTCTGCGATCATAATCTGGAGTAGGGAATCCCCTCGCATTTCTATCTAAAACCTACCACAGAATAAAGAATGTAAGGACACTAAAACGTCACAGGAATAATATCAAGGACAGTTAGCAAATAAAATATACACACTATAGACATCTCTGTACAACCGTGTTAAGATATTTTGTGGCTAGTGGGGATGAGAATTAAACACACTGAGGAGTGGCTTTCTTGACTGAACTGAGGGGGTAACGCAACCTTCCTTATTACAGTAATATTACCGAAAAGAACTTAAACTCTTAACAATAAGTCGCATATGCAACTACAAACATAGGTCCAACAGACATCAGCAAAGCCCAAATTCAGCATTGCTTGTAGCACAATTCATCAGGAAAGATAACGATTTCCTATCTCCTCTACGCACACCTTAAATTGAAGGAATAAACAGCAAGTTAGCATATCAACAGTAAACATATCATCACAATATTGTAAAAGAACAACGACAATCTAGGGAATCAAATCAATCAGATGCAAGAGATGTCAGGTCCACATCAGCCAGTGCTGCCGTGGTTTATAACCTGCTCAAACAGATACCTTATGTGTGTATATATGTATGCAGAGGAGGTGTCATGGCGAAATACCCCTGAGGGAAGCTCCAGGAAGCTGGCTCAGAATACTGAAATGACGTGTGTAATACGAAACATTTCTAATGACAAAGGTGACTCACCTAATAGCAGTAAGTGCAAACTATCCTTCAGGTCAAAGGGCAGCATCGATCCACAGCAAATAATTCCGTTAACTGAAAGCTCAGCATTCCTTATCGATCTTAATCTAAACCCATGTCAAGAAGCATATAATAGACTCTAATATAGGAGGGATAAGAACAGTAAACATGTTTATTATGGTGCATCACTATTTAGTAGGGAAAGGACGTTGATTTTGCTAACAGATTCAAACTGCTTGGAGAGGAACTGTCATGGCGATAATAGCTCAGAGGGAAGGTGTTGGAATGTGGCTGAAAACATCGACATAGGTATCCGAAAACAGTAGACAACACGCACTGTCGATAAAGCATATACATGTAAACTCAAAGAAAACCTTTTGGTTGGAGAAAAAGAGACTTGCCATCTAGAACACACCGACTACTTTGTCCTCTGATTCAAAGGGCAATTTATGACCTCGAGGACACTCCCCGAAGTGTAAGCTAAGCGATCGCAATCCGACCTGTTGTGAATACACTGCAAACGCAAGCAAAATAGGCAGCATTATAGCACATAAAGCAACTTTAACCTTCTCGCCAATAGTTAATCAGAATCTAGCACGAACAGCAACGTCAATTAGCGATTAGACTCGAACGGCCTGGAAGGGAAGTGTCATGGCGATAATCTAGATAGAGAGATCGCTGGTATTTCGCGTAAAACATTGATGGAAATAGCTCATAAAAGTAGGCAATGCAGACATTAGACAAAGAACATACTGGCGAACTAAAATGGAACTCTGCAGTACGAAAATAGCGACTCACCTCGCAGTAAACGGACCAAGCTTTCTCCACTACAACAACCAAGACCGAACCAAGGGAACTGTACCTGTACTGAGAGCAGTTTACGTGGTTGCAGACAAAAACAATGGAGGACAACAAAGGCGCTCAAAGTTGAAGGAGAGAACTTCGAATATCTCGCAAGGAAAAATAGATAAAAAGAAAAGCGAAACGGTTTGCACATATAGGGAACAGACACTACGATCCAGTAGGAGTCGAATCCCAGTGCAAGCAAGGGTCTTCTCAAGAAAATGCTCAAAAGATATCGCGGCGGCACCTGTGATCTGAGCTCATTTGCATTTTGGCATTTTAGTATATAGTGAAGTTTTTGATAGCCCGCTAGATGCGGGCTCCCCTACCCCCAATCACACCTGGAGATTAGCCTTGGAAAGACTAATACAGTCACCCATCAAAGCTGCATGGTCCGCATTTTCGATGAGGATCAGAAGAGGGTGACGTCATGGGCCTCTGCGAAGGAGCACGTGACCATCAGTCTTGCAATGGTCAAAGCGAAAAAACTTGCGAGAAAACATTGTGCCAAAAATGCTCGGATACCTGCGCTAGGTTCCGGGGCTGTATAAGAAGAGGAGGGAAGCCCCGTAGCCTTGCGCAGGTATCCAAGCATTTTGGCACAATTTGTTCTCGCAAGTTTTTTCGCTTTGACCATTGCAAGACTGATGGTCACGTGCTCCTTCGCAGTGGCCCATGACGTCACCATCTTCTGATCCTCATCGAAAATGCGGACCATGCTATACAGGGAGGAATGATGATATGTGGCAACCAATTTTCATAGAAATGAGGAGAAATAGTAATATGTTATATATGGCTAATGAAATGACAGGAGTATATTGTAGGTACAATCACACAACAATAATGAAGATGAGAAGGCAAGTGTCAATTTGTTCACTACTAAATAGTTTAAAAGAGAGACTTTCAGACAAAAATGTGAATTCAGATAATTAGGTGAAATTGGGGAAGGTCCTACCTTGAGTTCCAGCTTATGCTTTGGTAGTCCACCTGGTGTTTGTGCATTCAGGAACTCTATTGCATATGCTGCTGCTTCTTCTGGATCATTAGTGACAACTCTGTCTGTACTGAGATATGTGTGCACTGGTCCCTGCAAATGGCTGAGAATCATATCATTAATTGCATGCGAATTCTCATTCAATGGTGTTAAGCAGCAGCGGTCTGATATGTATAACAGATCTTGCATGAGAGTTGCATCACCTGGTTGTGTGCGAGGGTAGACAAAATTGATCATGTCTTCCAGTGACTGGGCCATGATATCTGCAGGAAGTGTGATTTGATCATGGTCATCATGCACCTCTTCACCTGTGCCAAGCCCCAGGAGCCATTCAGAAAACTGTCTGTATGTTTGGTCTTGAATGGCTCTCATGTTTGTAACCAATTGAAATTGATGAAAGTGTGCCCAAAGATGAGAATATTTGATGCACTGGCGAACTGTGCCTTCTCTACCTGCTCTGGGAACAACTGGAAGAACTTGGTGAAAATCACCCCCAAGAAACATACACTTACCTCCAAATGCCCTATTAACCTGGGTTATGTCTCTTAGGAGGACATCAACTGCTTTTAATGCATCTGCTGGGATCATTGATGCTTCATCCCAAATAAATATTGTTGTCTCCCTTAGAATGTCAGCTCTTGCACTTTGTCTTTTAATATTACATGTAGAATCAGGCAGTAATGGGATGGGTATTTGAAATGTGGAGTGTGCTGTGGCTCCATTGATGAGCAATGTGCTAACAATCCCAGAATATGCCATACATTTCACCTTTAATCCCACAGCCTGAAGGTTATGTACTAAAGTATTGTACAGAAAGGTCTTACCTGTACCTGCTGGTCCATCCACAAAGTAGCATGTCTGACCAGAGTTTGCTGCAATAGCATTGACAATGGTATCATGAATGTGCCGCTGACCCTGGTTCAACTGCTGCAACATTCTTTCACCCTGTTCTCTTTCATGTGTAATGTTGATGTTTGCAGTCTGATCCTGTGGATGGACGAAATTACCTGGAAGCTGCGGAAGATCAGAAAAGTCAACATCTGCAATTGACTTACCATGTACCCTGAGGCATGTGTCAATATCCCAGAGACAGAGATGAATATGTCTGTCTTGCAATATAGTTTGTGGGTCATGGAGCTGATCATGTCTTATGTAATCCTCACACATTGCTTCCTTGAATTCATCAAAGAGAGCTCTGATGTCAGAAGGCGTTTGAAACACCATCAAAGTTGCAAACAACTGGCGCATTTGTGATGGCATGTTCATGACTGCAGCCTCCTGTAAGCAACGCCTATGTTCAGTATCATCCTCAAGCAACCCCATTGCTCTTGCTGCACCTTTGAACGTGTCATGCACCTGACCATGAACTGTCCGCAGGTCCTGAAATGATGTCACTCCCTTCCTGTGTAGAAGGAGTAAACGGAGAGCAAATCGCTGTGGATCTGAGGGTTGGACTTGATACATACGACCAATGATAAGTGCTGTCTGTCTTCGTCTTGGGTTCCATTTCTTGGCTCGTTGGTCGAATGTGTAGTGCTCTGGAATTTCATGGTATAGATACTGATGTGCATTGTGATCCTCCTCATTCAATTTAAAAAAAGCTGTCAATGTGGTATTCTGACCAACTTGAGCAGCCCTTTCTTCATTGCTATCACGATAATAGACATTTTGCTGAAGTGGAAGGTGAATTGCCAGTCGGATAATGATGTGACTTTTGTCATGCATTTTGTATTGCATAATTCTAAATACTGCTTGGTGTGGTCTGACATAGCGTGCATTAAGATGCTGCAAGATCTCATCATGATTGAGATAGTTCTGCCTAATTTCAATGTTAGCAGCATCATTGCCTTTGTGGATGTATTTGAATATATACTTCACACTCCTAACTGTTGTGCACACTTCCACATTCATATGACAATTGAACTTCATCAGCAAATTCGGGTTGTGCAGTACTACCCATGAGTCATTCACTGCATGGCGACGTAGTTGGGCTCTGTGTTGCCCACGTCGTCTGTATAGAGGATAACCATTTACACTAAACTCTGTTTGCTGTTGGAGAGGTTTAGGGAACTTTTTTCTACACTGACCAATCTCCATGCAGACACAGTCAGGATCCAAATCACCACAGGGGCCATGCATCATGTGTCTCTTAACTGTGTCATGGAATTCTGGGTGCAAATGCGGATCTGGAAGGTCTGCAGACACCAACCGATCAACATCCTCAGTTGTACTTGGTTTGTCGGCATCAGCAAGAAATAAAACCATGTGCGCGTGCGGCAAACCCCGTTTCTGAAATTCAATAGTGTACACGTATGCATTTACTTGGCCCAAAACATTCTGCTGAATAAGGTCATATATGAGCTCCTTCAGTTTCAAATGAAAGACACGACTGACTATGTCTGGTCTGTCACTTGCATTTTGATGTGGGAGTAAGTTGTCTTGAATTTCAGGCCACTTTGGGTTTGCTGTCATTGTCAGAAAAATGTCTGGTTTGCCAAGTTTTGTTACTATTGTCATTGCATCTTGGTATTTCTGATACATGCTTCGTTGACTGCCTTCAAAACTTGATGATAATATAACTATGCGTCCAATATTTACATCCTCTGCTTGAGCGCGTCTGCCAATGTGATCCATTAGTCCCTGATACGACTCAACCCGCAATGATGACTGGTGTGTTCTGATATATGCCAGTTCATTTCCTTCTATTTTTGTGAAGGCATCAACCAAGTACTGCTGAAATAACAGGTGTGAAAGGTGAATAGCTGAGAAGTTGTCACACACTGCAATCCTATAAGCATAAACCTCATTTAAAGTGAGTCGTGCTCTGCGCCGTACATCTCGCTGTCTTTCATTGGCACCAATGTTTCATTGAAGGTCAACATTCCAACCCAACTCTCCATGGAAAAAGAGCAAGGGATATGTCATAGGGTCTGCATTAGGGGATGTTGCCTTGATCTTGACTGTGTTGGGAGCATTAGGTTGAGCTGGATACACCTCAAGATCTCTGTCTGCTGGATTTGGTGCTGCACCATCATTTCCAACATACACTGCTGCAATCTCTGTAGTTTTTGGATTGGCATATCTCCTATCTTGGAATGGCCGTGTTGCAAGTATCATTTTGACAGGTCGAACTTGCATATTGTTTGCAGCAGCAATTTGTCTTTCCCTTTGAAGGATGTGACCCATATTATGATACTGCTGGGCATATGGATTGGCAGCAATTAGCTCATCCTGTAAAAGTAGCATGATATCTGGCCGAAGATTGTGATTGCATGGATCATTGATCCTTTGCTGCATTGCATCATTCGTGTCCAAGATATATAGCTGTGCATACTGAGGTGGCAGACCTTGCGGAGCTTCTTGTGCAGCTGTGAGATGGTATGCTTGACCGTGAATGGTCACAACTCGTGGTCCTCTACCTGCATGCTCAGTCAGTGTTGCATTCCAAGAAGCCATGGACATTGCAGCATTGTAATGACGAATATTTTCCAGGAAGTGACGGGAATGTGCTGTGTCACCACTGAAAAGCTCAACAATGGTATGTGGTGGGACTGCAATAGGTAGCAAGATAACTTTCCCCTGGAAACAACACTTAGTGAAGGTGCCCTGTGTTGTGCATTCTTCCTGGAAGTACCTGGCTCCACAGTGTATACACCTATTGTTCATGTTACCAAGCCTATGTGCTGCTGGCAAGTGAATGTCGAGTTCTTCAAAAATGTCATAGTCCTCAGGAAATTGTGGTTCTACTACCCCCTGTGCTATAGCTAGATTGGGAAGTCGATGTAACAACTGCAATTCTGCCAGTTCATTTGCTGCCGCATTAACAGGTTGGTCATCATTGTGCTGTGCCTGATCTACTTGCCCCTGTCATCGCTGCCGCATTAAATTGTGTCGCTGTTGCCTTCTAGCTCTATTTTCAAAGCGTTGTTGCCGTAAGCGTGGCATATTCGAAATAACTACGTGTAGTGAAAGAAATTAATGAATGATGAAAGAATTAGAACAAAAAGCATGGTAATATATATATAAATATAAATATATATATATATATATATATATATATATATATATATATATATATATATATATTTATATTTATATATCAAACAACAAACCGTTGTGATATGTTAAACACTGGGATATTAAAAGCTACAATGAAATGACAATACAGTAGTTGATATGTCAAGAAGACAACTGCATGGATGTAGAACAATAATGGAAAAAAGCAATGCAAGTAATTAACGTAATGTAAATATTTTTAAAAACTGGAATCTGAATGAATAGAATGTAGTCAAGTGAGCACAACCTACATAACTTAAGTAGTTGTGTTGATAATGACATCATAGTAATCTCAGGTGGTGCATAGTAAAATTGATATGCAACCGGAAGTTGATAATAAGATTCAAAAAGATGATGACTTACAAATTAAAACTGAACTTGATACCAAACTCACAACAGATCAGTAACAATCTAGCAAAAATAGTGAATCTGTGAAGCATAAGAGCCCAATGTGCACAAGAATAAAATGCAATGATTGACAGTAAGTATTCTACTGATTAGAATGTACAGAAATCAATGCCCCTTGGTTCATGAAAGTGATATGATATAAATAAACACAGGAGAGAATACTCATGATAGGAAATATTGGAAAGCTACAAATAGGAAAGAATAACACTTACTCGTGGGTGACCTCATTAAGATCCCCTGCTTATTAATTCTAATAAAAATTTGAAGCGTAAAGGCTCATGTCAATTATATATCAAGCATAAGGCTTTTCGGTGTGTAGCTTCAAAAAGATATGCCATTGAATTCGCTGCTTGAATGTGTATTTAGTAATAAGTAAGTCATGTGACCATAGAACATGATGTTTTACTACTTAACACATGAAATGCTTCCTATCTGGAAAATCCTCCCTGGTAAATAAACCCTCCCCAGTTAATAAAATCCCCCCCGGTTATAAGTTTTGTAAGAAGTTCCCATCCCCTCACTATTACGACCCCTTTGTACTAAGCACCTGAGAGGGAAGACCTGGGCTGTATTAAATGTGTAATATATTGTAGGCTTAAAATACACTGACAAAAATTGGTGACTTACAGTAGGTAACTGGAAAGTGTCTCAGTTGCAATTTAGAACAGAAGAGTAAATATCTAGCATGAAAAAGTGGCTGTCAGTAACACTTAAAGCACAGAGCTAAAAATATGAAATGGTCAACAATTTTAAAGTAGGGGTCACGACAGCCTCTCAATACCAGCACATCAGAGACATAAAATCAATAAGCAATTGAAATTAAAATATGGTTCAGAGTAAAACTGGCGTAGTGATTCACAGTAAGCGATGTCTGGTCTAATTAAAGGAAGAAACAACTATGGAAGAAGTGAAGAGTCCTATAAAATTTTTAAAATGAAAATAAATATTTATACGCGTATATATAAATGAAGGAATAATAGGACGTACATATGTCAACTAAGATGGAAAGACCGGTATGGGAAAAGTTCGTGGGTTTTCACTACGGAAAGGAAAATATCTAGTAGCGATTGTTGTGAATGTAGTGAAAACCGAGTAAGACTGGATTAATTAACGGGGTCGGTGCCCTATGTGGCATGAGAGGTGACTTATAATAGAATAACTTGTGCCCACTCTACATAGCAGGTATGGATGGCAGTACTATGAGCAAATAATTCGTGATATGTATATGAAATCCTACATGGTTATAAGCATGAGAGTAGGGTAAGATGGGAAGACTGATCACTTACATAGAACAAATCAGATATAACACACACCAATGTGTATTCGGTCGTAGATTCAACGTCGAACAATAACTACAAAAATTTTACATAGAAATAATGAGTTATCAGATACCATAATGAAAAAACTCTGAGTGTCTCGTAACAACTGAAGCACAAACTAAAACTAATGAACATTGAGATACATAAGTAGGATGGTTAAGTATATTGAATTATGGAAGCGATTATCAACATAACTTCATAGTCAGTTGCATCACAGCGAACATTAACTATGTAGCCAGAGTAATCTGGTTCTAGAAGTAACACAACGGGTTCCTTTCCTGCACCCTACAGAGGATTGAAGCGTGAAGTAAGGGTAGATTCTGTGTTAGTTAAAGCAAAAAGGGAAACTTCTGTGAAGTTGAGCCTCCATATGTAAACCGAAAGTCAAGAGTATTTAAAAGCGCCTACAAAGATCTTACATGATGGTTTTCCCAACTATTTATGATTACTTGCCTTCTGTAAGCCTTATGACAGTTCAGCCACAACTCACGTAAACTACACAAGTACACAATACGACAACCGAGTGAAAATAATGATTGTAAAACCTAAGTCTACAGCTATGAAAATGATATAAGGGGTCTTGCAGTTAAATGCCTTGCATTACAGTACGATAACATATACCAGTGGTTACCAAACATGAGAATCGCTCCTCTCCTCTGGGGAGGGGGGGGGAGCCTGCGTGGAAAAGTGTTGATGTAGGGGACTGCTATATAAAATAACGTGAAATGGCTGGGAACCACTGGTATATACTACCACTGGGTAAAACGGTCGATGTTTCACAGAGCCTCGATATTCTAAAGTGTTTTAATGTCTGAGCTTCAGATTATTCGTAAATTATTCTTAAGTGCCATTGGTAGTTAGTTCATCTGAAAATCGTAAGAATACCCACAAATGAGTCTCAGCACTTAAAAGATTGATAGTCCGTATTAAACTCTTAGTCAAGACTTATCGCACTGTAATGACTCCCGGAGTGGATTGAAAACGTAGCATAAAATTCACAAATGTTTTGTTACATGGAAATCTCAAATACACAAAACGTCCAAGTCTTGTGAGCTTTGAGCCTTGCATTAGTCACAAATTATTGTTCAATTTCTGCAATTTTCAGCCTCGATATCCTTCTAAAAATTATTCTTAAAAAAGTTTATACTATTTGGCGGATGTGCAGTGTAGGGTAACAGCCAAATCGCGTTACATTCTATATTAAATTACTCTATACGATGAGGAGAGTCGAAACAAAGGATAAAAAGTGCGTTACTACTTATCAATTTGGCTGACTGGTGGTTCGTTATACAGCCCTTATAAGAGCAAATGGTATTGTGTAGTTGTGACATAAGTCAGATCCAGTATAATGAAATACAGTATAGGTTTATACTACTGATATATGTACAGTTTACATAGAACTTCAAGAGCCCAATAAATCTAAGGAGCAAAATGCAAAAGCACTTCCACTACTGACATGAATGAACAGACATAAAAGAATCCGAAACTAAGTGGAGAGATGCTAGTGAAATACACTCACCCGAAATCTCTCGAAGCACGAAGTTCTTGTGCAGAAGTCTTCTAATTGAAATGATTCCTCGTCAAGACTAAACCGAAGTTGTACCACCAATGACTGTTATAGGCAAGGTCCACACAGGGGTGGTCTTAAGAATGACAACTATTTCCGTATTGCGGCTAAATGCTGTGCATGGGGAGGGTATAATTGGCCAATGGCACATTAAGAGATTTGCCGTGGAGACGCACGCTAGTTAGAGTGACGGTGTGAGTTCACCTCTCAAGCATATTGTCAATTGTACGGTTTCCGGAGTTTATTGATACACCATACTCGGTGGCAATCACACATTATGCAACGCTGCAGTGAGTCTAAGTACATTGCGAAATTCAAAGCGAAATACATTATCAAAGTACATATTATTCTGTGTAGCATCACATAGAAATATGTCATAAGCTAGCATCTGTTGTATCAGTATAGCACTATCACCCTATAATACATGCAAAATATTATACAAAACGGCATGCCTACCTCTTATCATTTTCAGTATGATCAATGGAATTAAGTGTTTCACAATAAAAGTACTGGGGGTAGGGGGAATGCATACATAATGTGTTTGAGAATAAGAAAAAATAATGTAGGTAGCTATCACTAATTCACCCCCAAAACTATACCATCATGTGCAGGATGATGATGGAAATTACGTGTGGCATTTGTAAGAATTGATTTCAGGAAGCAAGTAACCAACTGTCGAGCAGAATTATATTTAGCATAAACCTATCACTTTAGTTGACCATGTAGAAACGACGCTACTATAAACATTGCGGCAAATACACGTTAATGTATGCTAAAGTATCATAAAAGCGCATACAATAAAGTCAATGTAACCATAGAAAGACAACTTTTACCAGAAATTATAGACAACAGAACAACGATACGAAAAATGACATCAACTGAGCCTGAAGGAAAGTGGCCGATTAACAACACCATCCTTGGCATAGGGGGAATCTGGCTGAATATATGGCAATTAATTATGGGTAACACTACAACCACAGAGTCTAGGACATAAACACTGCATAAATTGAATGGAAGAGTATGAGGTAAAGAAGCCACTTGCCTGGTGGAAATACGTTGACCGTCGATTTGTGTTGACAGCACAAGAACAGCCTCTATGGTACCTCACGTCAACCATAAACATGCGGTCGTGCAACAAACCATTGTTCGGAAACAAAGGATACTAATCACTTCGTATTTCTCTTCATAACCTACAATTAAATGGAAACTCAAGTCACTGAAAAGCAATAGGAATGATACCAAACAGACCTAAGATGCACATATAAAGTAGTAGAGCATATGTAAGCACAAGTTAGAACATCCCAGGCGATTCCTGATAATCTTAATGAAATCCCTATGGCAGTAGCTGTGAACTCAGTCAACCTGGACTTCAGAAGCCCCTGAAGAGTACTCTACAAAAGAACATATCGCAATACATAACAGTAGACTGAAGGGGTACCCAGTGGCCAACATAGAGTTAAAGAAATGTCGTATTTACAAATAGATCGAAGCGTTTATATGTCGATGTATAGTACATATTCTGCACAACAGAGATAAACTAAAGTATAACAGAGAAAACCCCGGGCTCATGACAGTTCACATGGGCAACTGTTCATGCATGATTCAGTAGCACAACAACGACTATTTAGTACAGAAAATGAAAGGGGCCTCGAGGAATCTGAACCTGCCAACAACAATGAATGCTATCCCACGGGAATTTCTTGAACATGCCTGGTATAGAATTCGAAACAGAAAACAATCAACAAAGGACACAGAGGGGCTACCAGTAGTCAATTATGTAAGAGCACAAAGTGACCTCACCTGCCGCAAGATAATGAATTTCTCATCGATTCTGCTAGCAAATCTACTGCATGCAAACACTTCCTAAACTACTGATCACGGGAAGTAGATCACGGGAATGCATCAAATTACTAACAGGGGAGTTTGTGCCATACCCAGATTGCAGGGTACAAACTGAAATATAACTGTTATTGAAACAGAGAAAGTTCAACGTGAGACCCCCCGATATAAATACGGAAGCTTGCAGCTACCGGCAGGAAGGAGCATCTGTAGTGTAAGCGTACAGCCAGAAAATACAGGAACCCATGGAGAAGACAATAAGGAGATGGGCACGTGACAGAAACCACACGCAATGTTGCTTCTAGTGGGGATCGAGATTCTCCGAATGATACATACAGGCTTCAGTATGGAGGGTAAACGAAAAGTGGAATATCTCCAGAACGACAGAAGCTATGGAAACGATTTCTACAATACGGGACGTAACTCGGAACGGAGAACCAGCTGCCGACTTTTTAGCGATAGCCCCCGGCCCGTTTGGGAGGAGAAGTGTTCACCGGGAATAGAGGGTCACGTGGTACGATTCGAGCCCTGTAAGTGGTCTGGCATAAATTAGCATATAGGCATCTTAGTATATAGAGACTTAGTACTGATAGCCCGCTAGACGCGGGCTCCCCTATCCCAGTTCAAAAGTTGCAGATTAGCCTTGGAAAGACTAACGCAGTGCCCCCATCCAAGCTGCATGGTCCGCATTGTTGATGAGCATGGATGAAAAAGCTCGCACAGGATCATGGGAGGATGACGTCATGGGCCTCTGCATTGGAGCACGTGACATCCGGCTTTGCAATGGAGAAATCAACAAAAATTTGCGAGAAAAAATTGTGCAAAAATGCTCGGATACCTGCGCTAGGCTATGGGGCTTTAGAAGATGAAGAATAAAATCAAACAGCCCCATAGCCTAGCGCAGGTATCCAAGCATTTTTGCACAATTTTTTCTCGCAAATTTTTGTTGATTTCTCCATTGCAAAGCCGGATGTCACGTGCTCCAATGCAGAGGCCCATGACGTCATCCTCCCATGATCCTGTGCAAGCTTTTTCATCCATGCTCATCAACAATGCGGACCATGCAGCTTGGATGGGGGCACTGCGTTAGTCTTTCCAAGGCTAATCTGCAACTTTTGAACTGGGGTAGGGGAGCCCGCGTCTAGTGGGCTATCAGTACTAAGCTAGTCTCTATTACATGAACTAAGCATATAATTGTTTAAAGTGGCGTGTTGAATGACGCATAAATGGAAATACATCATACAATATCTCCCCCTAATGTTATGAATCTTATACAATAATCGTCCTGTATAATGTAAACACTTGAAAGACCATTTAGTATGTGACATCAAATGAGAGGTATGACTGTAACCTCTGTCTGGTTTTAGGCATTATTCTTGCCCAGTCTGTTATACTAAATAATAAGACCCAAAAAATTAGAAAACATGCAATTACAATACCTGAAAGGCCCTATACATCACACACTATGTCATGCATCACTCAATCCTAATGTAATGAGTCTTATACAATATTGCTGTATACTGCAAATACTTTAGAGAACATATAGTATGTCATATCAAATAAGAGGTATGACTGCAAACTCTATCTGGTTTTAGCCATTATTCTTATCCAATCTGGTATCCTACATTATACAACACAATAAATTACATAAAATTTAATTACTATACCTGACAGGCCCTATACTTCAAGTTTAAAACAATAAAAGAATATTGCTTGCTACTACAACATCACTGTATAATATTCTGCATAGTAAGATGGATAGCCAATGAATGAGATATACCATACAGCCTGAAATCACAAAGTCAGATGTCAGGCATTAAAGGTAGTTATGGAGGTGGTGGTGGTATACAACTTAGTAACATACCTTAAACCTAGCATCATATAGATGGATGTAGTCAAATACCTTATCGAAACCTTCCATACAATTTATACAGAGGTATTATAGTCAGTTGTAAAACATTCTACAATCTGAGATGACTCCAAAACAATGTGCATAGATCATGCCTAAGCTTATGTAGATAAGTGGCTCATAACCTTTTAGTAATCCTACAATACTCCATATCAACTTGCGGTGGAACACAGTCACATATACTATTACCTATGCTGTTACTAAGGACCACCAACTAATATATCTAGGAAAAAATCACTGATGTAATAAAATCAATAACAAAAATTAAATGTTGGGGCTCCACAAAAGTATTCAATCTGGGGCTCTATAATATTTTTGCATGTCCAACTGGGGTACAACAGCCTGCAATCACAAAGTCAGATGTCAAGCATTAAAGGTACTAATGGTAGTGGGGGGGGGGGTGTACCACTTAGCAACATACCCTAAACCTAGCATCATATAGATAGTTGAAGTCACATAACTTATACAGACTTCCATATAATTTATCCAGAGGTATTATATTATTTGTAAAACATCCTACTAAATAAGAAGACTGCAAAATAAAGTGTATAGATCATGCCTATTTCTATGTAGGTAAGTACCCAATAATCTCTTAGTAATCCTACAATACTGCATATCAACTTGTTCTGGAACAAAGTCACATATACTATTACCTATACTGTTGCTAAGGACCTCCAACTAATATATCCAGGACAAATATGAATACTGTAAAAAATTCAATAACAAAACGTAAGTGTTTGGCTCCACAAAGTACTTAATCTGGGGCTCTAGATTATTTTTGCATGTCCATCTGGGGTACAAAATTGTTGCATCTATTTTATGATGTGCCTCAACCCCCACCCCCGTCTGATACTCAATGACTGCTCCACAAATGTACAAAACTGAAATAATAGTGCCTTATAATCCTAGAGCAAACTCAAGAGTAACAATATTATGAACCAAAATCACATCAGTCCTAACCTCTTGTCAACCATATAAAGCTGTAAATCCCATTAATGACTGATATAATATAGAGCTTGCATCATAACAACAACTTTATTATCATAGCTGTACTTCAGAGGGGGGCCTGATGTGGCAATTGAGTACAATACAAATAAGGTTGCTGGCTCTAACTAATACAAAACTTTAACAACATATCATCATAAACAGAATGAAATATCACAAGTAGTAATGGTAGTGGTAACAACTGATATCTC
Source organism: Mastigias papua (assembly GCA_964019165.1). NCBI lineage: Eukaryota > Metazoa > Cnidaria > Scyphozoa > Rhizostomeae > Mastigiidae > Mastigias > Mastigias papua. The sequence continues at coordinate 5,049,413 of OZ025276.1, forward strand.
AAAGTGACAAAGGCTAGTGACAAAAATCCTACAGGCAGACAATCAAGTACTATATTGGTACATGTTTCATCTAAGGACATCAATCCAAATGTATGATTACCATTGTCATCTAGACAAACCCAGTAATATCTGTCAACCTCCTACAATAGCTAACTTGAGGCATTCAAGTAGGCAATATACAATGACAATGTATAGAGATGCGTCATAATTTAATTTCATAACAGGTAAAGAATATTCCTAAAAGTGTGCTAGTCAGATATGAGTTGAAACTCAGAAATTGTGCATGAGTGTGGCAAAACCCCTTATACATAATACTCTTTTACAGTAAGTGCCTCAAAACATATGATTACAAACAATACTGTTAAATTAGGGTGCGGGCTGGAAGATGGGGCTCCAGGAATTAATATTAAACAGAGCAAATCATTGTGATCTAATACTACTTGATCCAGTCAAACCATATTACCATGTGCAGAATGATGAATAGAAATCATGAATGGTCTTTATAACAAATAATCTTAGGATGAGAGGGAGCTGATTTGCCAGGAACCGGAGAGTTAGGACTAAAGCAAGCATAAGCTGATTCCTCCAAAATAACACAAAAATCTATAGTGAATACAACGATTAGACTCTTGTAAATAATAAAGACTGGTAGACTGTTGTATATACATAGGTGATCAGTAGAGTACTATACTGAATAAAGCCCTATGAATAACTTACTTAAGTGTGTTGACCACAATCATACTTTAGAACACAATGTCAGCCTAACAACATCAAGAAAGAACAACCTGACAACGCATGCTACTACACACCAAAGTATCAACGAATTAGTACATAAAATATCTGTATACGTCTGTGCACCTTTCACTATAAAGATACCACTGATGCAGAGTACTAAGTGTTCTACTGAGAATAAGGAAGGAATCAGCTTTAGTGACTGAGAGTAATATGAAACGCCCCTCAAGGTTTCAGAGAGAATACACGTAGTACCTTCCAGACAATACTGTAACAAAACCAACTGGGACAGAGAGCTATTACACTCCAATAAGTCAAGGAATACGTTGAACAACATCTTAGCTCCAGCCCACAATAAGTGTATGGTACAAACCAAGAGCTAACCAGAAGTGACTGACAACAAATCAAACGTAAAGGAAGCGGCCTAACTGTTCAGACATACTTCCTTCAAAATCACATGCAAATGCACAGTATGAACAGCACAACAAACTGTAATAATATATCAGTAAATAATACAGTAAATGCCCACTTAATAGTATACCGAACTTCTGTAGTAACCAAACGGTAATGTACAGGAGGAAATCAAGCGACCATGAAAGGAATTGTCATGATCATACAGCCCCAGGGCAATCTTATGGAATCTCGATCAAAACATGGCATTAAATCTCGTCCAACTTGGAAAGTAGCGACCAATCGATACAAAAAAATCCTGGTAAAAACAAATCGACACATTCTCAATGAAATAAGCCACTTACCTTATAGAAAAGAGACGAAATTCCATGACGACTTGAACGAAATCCATCCAATCTGTAAACACGCCCTCAACTGCAAACTTGCGGCCTTGTGTAAACACTATTGTTCGCAAACAAAGGATGAGAGGTTTCTGCGATCATGATCTTGAGTTGGGAATCCCCTCGCATTTCTATCTACAATCTACAACAAAATAAAGAGTGTAAGGACACCAAAACATCATAGGAATAAGAGTAAGAAAAGTTAGGAAATAAAATATACACACTATACACCTCTCTGTACAACCGTGTTAAGATATTTTGTGGCTAGTGGCAATGAGAATGAAACACACAGAGCAGTGGCGTCCTTGACTGAACTGAGGGGGAACGCAACCTTCTTAGTACAGTTATATTACCGAACATAACTTACACTCTTAACTATAAGTCACACAATAAGTCAAATATACAACTACAAACTTGGACATAAAACACTTCATCAATGCCTAAATTCGGCATTTCATGTAGCAAAATTCATCCGCAAACATATAGATTTCGTATCTCCTTTACGCACACATTAACTTCAAGGTATAAAAAGCAATCTAGCAAGGAATAGGACAGCAAACATTTTATCCCAAATATTGTAACAGAACCAAGACAATTTAGAGAATACAATCAATCTGATCGGAGAGGAAGTGTCATGGCGACATACCCCTCAAGGCAGCTCGCTCGAAATACTGAGTGATAAGGTGTGTAATATGAAACATGTATAGTAGACAGAAAAATTAGAGCCAATCTGAAAACAAACCTTATTACATGAACACACGACTTACCTGGTAGTAGAAGGAAGACAGGTCGCTTGAATTGACACGGCAACAGAGAATAACATCAAGCATGGTGGAGAGGAACTGTCATGGCGGAATACGCCCGAGGGAAGCTATTGCAATCTCGCTGGCAATATTGAACATCAGTGTAGAAAATACTACAGAAATTGCCCACAGAGGACAGGGGAAACACAGGTAATTTGACATCAAACGTTATAGCATTAGAAAACCACTCACCTGGTAACAGAACCACAAAATGTTCCTCAACTTCCAACTGGACCATCAGTCGCATTCAAACCATGTCCGAACTGAGAGTTTCACGTTCGGTGTATCCTATGTAAAACGGAAGAAAAAACAGCTAAACACTATCCTAATACACCAAAGAATACAACATGAAACATCAGTTAAATGTTTTAGCACAACTTACCAGTTAAAGCATTGAAATCTGGCGAACAGAATCGAACGGATGGAGAAGGACTGTCATGGCGGCGAGATTGCCCCCGAGGGAAGCTCTTCCAACTTGGCCTAGAAAATGAGGCAAATACATGGCGCACATCACCCGTAAATCGCATCTAACAGGCAGCAGTGCTATAATGTCACTGAATAAAGGCTGGCAATGATAAATCGAATCTTCAGATAGCAATAAAGCGACAAATTAGTTGCTCGACTGCTATGGCGACTAACCATCGCGAGGGAGGGTGTACGAAACCGCCTCCATACATCGAAAAAGATTGCGTAAAACACCAAAAAACGCACGGAACCGAAGAATAATATATAAGCGAACCACAATACAGAATTTAGAGAGGTAACATAGCTACTAACCTGGTAAAACTCCACCAAACCTCTCCTCAAAATTCAGTAAACCTGATCCCGATTGCACAAGCTTTGTACTGAGAGCAGTGCCATCCATGGGGCCGATAACAATGGAGCACAATAGAGGACAGACAAAGGTCCGCATAGAAGCTCAGAGAAGGTAGAATATCTCGGCAACAAAAAACTATAAAAACACGATCAGACCGTCGCTGCAATCTAAACTTACGTAGAGACACTCGACCAGACTCTGAGACCGATCCCCCAACTGTCCCAAGAGGAGTATCCTGTACAGCGTCGGGGGCCGGTCTGTTTGATGTAAACAATTGGCGAGCTCATTTGCATTTTGGCATTTTAGTATATAGAGATAGCTTAGTACTGATAGCCCGCTAGACGCGGGCTCCCCTACCCCAGTTCAAAAGTTGCAGATTAGCCTTGGAAAGACTAACGCAGTGCCCCCATCCAAGCTGCATGGTCCGCATTGTTGATGAGCATGGATGAAAAAGCTCGCACAGGATCATGGGAGGATGACGTCATGGGCCTCTGCATTGGAGCACGTGACATCCGGCTTTGCAATGGAGAAATCAACAAAAATTTGCGAGAAAAAATTGTGCAAAAATGCTCGGATACCTGCGCTAGGCTATGGGGCTGTTTGATTTTATTCTTCATCTTGTAAAGCCCCATAGCCTAGCGCAGGTATCCGAGCATTTTTGCACAATTTTTTCTCGCAAATTTTTGTTGATTTCTCCATTGCAAAGCCGGATGTCACGTGCTCCAATGCAGAGGCCCATGACGTCATCCTCCCATGATCCTGTGCGAGCTTTTTCATCCATGCTCATCAACAATGCGGACCATGCAGCTTGGATGGGGGCACTGCGTTAGTCTTTCCAAGGCTAATCTGCAACTTTTGAACTGGGGTAGGGGAGCCCGTGTCTAGCGGGCTATCAGTACTAAGCTAGTCTCTATTACATGAACTAAGCATATAATTGTTTAAAGTGGTGTGTTGAATGACACATAAATGGAAATACATCATACAATATCTCCTGCATGATTCAATCCTAATGTAATGAATCTTATACAATAATCTCCCTGTATAATGTAAACACTTCAAAGACCATGTAGTATGTGACATTAAATGAGAGGTATGACTGTAACCTCTGTCTGGTTTTAGGTATTATTCTTGCCCAGTCTGGATACTACCTACTAAGACCCAAAAATTTAGAAAAAATGCAATTACAATACCTGAAAGGCCCTATACATCACACACTATGTCATGCATCACTCAATCCTAATGTAATGAGTCTTATACAATATTGCTGTATACTGCTGCAAATACTTTAGAGAACATATAGTATGTCACATCAAATAAGAGGTATGACTGCAAACTCTATCTGGTTTTAGCCATTATTCTTATCCAATCTGGTAAATAATTGTTAATCATGGGACATCTGATGTGAAATGACCTTTTCTTATTTTGATGTAAATATGCTAAATAGTAAGCACCATATGCAGTTGGGACCAGATGACTAAGAGTACTTTCCGGCTGTATGTGGAGCAAACAAAGTATGATATTGTATTTTTATTTTATTTTAATATTTAAAAAAAAACAAACAAATGGTATCCTACATTATACAACACAATAAATTAGATAAAATTTAATTACTATACCTGACAGGCCCTATACTTCAAGTTTAAAACAATAAAAGAATATTGCTTGCTAATACAACATCACTGTATAATATTCTGCATAGTAAGATGGATAGCCAATGAATGAGATATACCATACAGCCTGAAATCACAAAGTCAGATGTCAGGCATTAAAGGTAGTTATGGTGGTGGTGGTGGTGGTGTACAACTTAGTAACATACCTTAAACCTAGCATCATATAGATGGATGTAGTCAAATACCTTATCCAAACTTCCATACACTTTATCCAGAGGTACTATATTCAGTTGTAAAAAATTCTACAATCTGAGACAACTCCAGAATAATGTGCATAGATCATGCCTAAGCTTATGTAGAGAAGTGGCTCATAACCCTTTAGTAATCCTACAATACTCCATATCAACTTGCAGTGGAACGCAGTCACATATACTATTACCTATGCTGTTACTAAGGACCACCAACTAATATATCCAGAAAAAGTCACTGATGTAATAAAATCAATAACAAAAATTAAATGTTGGTGCTCCACAAAGTATTCAATCTGGGCTCTAGAATATTCTTGCATGTCCAACTGGGGTACAACAGCCTGCAGTCACAAAGTCAGATATCAACCATTAAAGGTACTAATGATAGTGGCGGGGGGGGGGGTGTACAACTTAGCAACATACCCTAACCCTAGCATCATATAGATAGTTGAAGTCACATAACTTATACAGACTTCCATATAATTTATCCAGAGGTATTATATTTATTTGTAAAACATCCTACTATATAAGAAGACTCCAAAATAAAGTGCATAGATCATGCCTATGCCTATGTAGATAAGTACCCAATAACCTCTTAGTAATCCTCCAATACTGCGTATCAACTTGTGGTGGAACAAAGTCACATATACTATTACCTATGCTGTTGCTAAGGACCTCCAACTAATATATCCAGGACAAATATGAATACTGTAATAAAATCAATAACAAAACTTAAGTGTTGGGCTCCACAAAGTACTTAATCTGGGGCTCTAGAATATTTTTGCATGTCCATCTGGGGTACAAAATTGTTGCATCTATTTTATGATGTGCCCCAACCCCCACCCCCCCTGAAACTGAATGACTGCTCCATAAATGTACAAAACTGAAATAATAGTGCCTTATAATCCTAGAGCAAACTCAACAGTAACAATATTATGAACCAAATTCACATCAGTCCTAACCTCTTGTCAACCATATAAAGCTGTAAATCCCATCAATGACTGATATAATATAGAGCTTGCATCATACCAACAACTTTATTATCATAGCTGTACTTCAGAGGGGGCCTGATGTGGCAATTGAGTACAATACAAATAAGGTTGCTGGCTCTAACTAATACAAAACTTTAACAATATATCATCATAAAAAGAATGAAATATCAAAAGTTGTAATGGTACTGGTGACAACTGATATCTCAAAGTGAAATAGGCTAGTGACAAAAATCCTACAGGCAGACAATCAAGTACTATATTGGTACATGTTTCACCTAAGGACATCAATTCAAATGTATGACTACCACTGTCATCTAGGCAAACCCAGTAATATCTCTCAACCTCCTACAATAGCTACCTTGAGGCATTCAAGTAGGCAATATACAATGACAATGTATAGAGATGCTTCATAATTCAAGTTCATAACAGCTGAAGACTATTCCTATAAGTGTGCTAGTCAGAAATGAGTTGAAACTCAGAAATTGTGCATGAGTGTGGCAAAACCCCTTATACATAATACTCTTTTACAGTAAGTCCCTCATAACATTTGATTACAAACAATACTGTTAATTAGGGTGTAGGCTGGAAGATGGGGCTCCAGGAATTACTAATAAACAGCGCAAATCATTGTGATCTAATACTACTTGATCCCGTCAAACCATATTATCATGTGCAGAATGATGAATAGAAATCATGAATGGTCTTTATAACAAATAATCTTAGGATGAGAGGGAGCTGATTTGCCAGGAAACGGAGAGTTAGGACTAAAGCAACCATAAGCTGATTCCTCCAAAATAGCACAAAAATCTATAGTGAATACAACGATTAGACTCTTGTACATAATAAAGATTGTTAGACTGTTGTATATACATAGGTGATCAGTAGAGTACTATACAAAATAACGCCCTATGAATAACTTACTTAAGTGTGTTGACAACAATCATACTTTAGAACACAATGTCAGCCTAACAACATCAAGACAGAACAACCTGATAACGCATGGTACTATACACCAAAGTATCAACGAAGTAGTACATAAAATATCTGTATACGTCTCTGCACCTTTCACTATAAAGATACCACTGATTGAGAGTAGTAAGTGATCTACTGAGAATAAGGAAGGAATCAGCTTTAGTGACTGAGAGTAATATGAAACGCCCCACAAGGTTTCAGAGAGAATACACGTAGTACCTTCCTGAAAATACCCTAACAAAACCAACTGGGGCAGAGAGCTATTACACTCCAATAAGTCAAGGAATAAGTTGAACAACAACTTAGCTCCAACCTACAATAAGTGTATGGTACAAACCAAGAGCTAACAAGAAGTGACTGACAACAAATCAAAACGTAAAGGAAGCGGCCTAACTGTTCAGACATACTTCCTTCAAAATCACATGCAAATGCACAGTATGAACAGCACAATAAACTGTAATAATATATCGGTAAATAATACAGTAAATACCCACTTAATACTATACCGAACTTCTGTAGTAACCAAACGGTCATGTACAGGCGGAAATCAAGCGACCATAATAGGAATTGTCATGATCATATGGCCCCAGGGCAATCTTATGGAATCTCGATCAAAACATGGCATTACATCTCGTCCAACTTGGAAAGTAGCGACCAATCTATACAAAAAAATCCTGGTAAAACTATATCGAAACATTCTCAATGAAATAAACCACTGACCTTATAGAGAAGGGACGAAATTCCTTGAAGACTTGAACGAAATCCATCCACTTTGTAAACACGCCCTCAACTGCAAACTTGCGGTCTTGTGTAAACACTATTGTTCGCAAACAAAGGATGAGAGGTTTCTGCGATCTAGATCTGAAGTTGGGAATCCCCTCGCATGTCTATCTACAACCTACAACAAAATAAAGAGCGTAAGGACACCAAAACATCATAGGAATAATATGAAGAACAGTTAGCAAATAAACTATACACACTGTAGACATCTCTGTACAACCATGTTAAGATAGATTGTGGCTACTGGCAATAAGAATGAACCACACAGAGTAGTGGCTTCCTTGACTAAACTGAGGGGGAACGAAACCTTCTTGTTACAGTTATATTACCGAAAAGAACTTCAACTCTTAATTATAAGTCACACAATAAGTTACATATACAACTACAAACTTAGGCCCAACACACTTCATCAATGCTCAAATTCAGCATTTCATGTAGCACACTTCATCAGGAAAGGTAACGACTTCCTATCTCCTTTAGGCTCGCATTAGCTTCAAGGTATAAACATCAATCTAGCAACGAATAGATCAGTAACTATTTCATCCCAATATTGTAATAGATCCAAGACAATCTAGAGAATAAACTAAATCTGATCGGAGAGGAAGTGTCATGGCAATATACCCCCGAGGGAAGCTCGCTCGAAATACTGACATAACGTGTGTAATATGAAACATGTAAAGTAGACAGAAAAATTACAGGCAATCTGAAAACAAACCCTACTACATGAAAAAACAACTTACTTGGTAGTAGAAGGACGAAAGTTCACTTGAATTGACCCGGCAATAGAGACTAACATCAACCATGGTGGAGAGGAACTGTCATGGCGGAAAACACCCCGAAGGCAGCTATTACAATCTCATCTCGCTGGCAATATTGTACATTAGTGACGAAAATACATAGAAACTACGCACAGACGACAGGTGAAAGACATGCAATTTAAAATCACACATTTTAGCATCAGAAAACGACTCACCTGGTAGCAGAACCACGAAATCTTCTTGAACTTCCAACTGGAACATTAGTCGCATTCAAACCATCACTGTCATGGCGAGAATGCCCCCGAGGGAAGCTGTTCCAATCTGGCCTACAATAAGAGGCAAATACAGGGCTCACATCACCCGTAAATCGAATCGACAAAGCAGCAGCAGTGCTATAATGTCATTGACTAAAGACTGGCAATGATAAATCGACTCTTAAGACAGCAATGAAGCGAAGAAGTAGTTGCCCAACTGTCATGGCGCATAACAGTAGCGAGGGAGGGTGTAAGAAACTGCCTCCATACATCGGAAAAAAGTGTTTAAAACACCAGACAACCCACGGAATCGAGGAATAACATATAAGCGAACTATAATACAGTATTTAGAGAGGACAGAATAGCTACTAACCTGGTAGAAATCCAACAAACTTCTCCTCGAAAATGAGCAAACCTGATCCCGATCACACACGCCTGTACTGAGAGCAGTGCAATCCATGAGGAGGAAAACAATGGAGGACAAAAGGCGAGCAACAAAGGCTCGCGCAGTCGCTCAGAAAAAGTTGAATAACTCGACACAGAAAAATCACAAAAATATCAATTTGCGCTCGTGTCGAAGAAATCACAAACTGGAACACGTATAGCTACCTTTCAGACACAGCCCGCAAACATTCCAGGAGAAGAATTCTGGACAGTAAGGGGTCGGCTCTTTTTGATGACAACAATAGGCGAGCTCATTTGCATTTAGGCATCTTAGTATATAGTGATTAGTACTGATAGCCCGCTAGAACGCGGGCTTCCCTAGCCCCAGTTGAAATGTTGCATATTAGCCTTGGAAAGACTAACGCTGTGCCCCCATGAATGTTGCATGATCTGGTCGCATAGGATCACGAGAAGGTTACGTTATGGGCCTCTGCGATGGAGCACGTGACTTTTGGCCTTGCATTGTGCAACTTGAAGAAAATTGCCAGAAAAAATTGTGCAAAAAATGCTCGGATACCTGCGCTAGGCTACGGGGCAGTAAAGGGAAGGATGAAAATCAAGAAGCCCCGTAGCCTAGCGCAGGTATCCGAGCATTTTGTGCACAATTTTTTCTGGCAATTTTCTTCGATTTGCACAATGCAAGGCCAAAAGTCACGTGCTCCATCGCAGAGGCCCATAACGTAACCTTCTCGTGATCCTATGCGACCAGATCATGCAACATTCATGGGGGCACAGCGTTAGTCTTTCCAAGGCTAATATGCAACATTTCAACTGGGGCTAGGGAAGCCCGCGTTCTAGCGGGCTATCAGTACTAAGCTAGTCTATATTATATGAATTATGCACAGAATTGTTTACAATGCTCTCTACAATGAGGCGCTAATGAAACTACATTACATATTGTCTCCTGCTTCACTCAATTCTAACTTAAGGAGTTTTGTAAAATCTGGTGATATAATTTTAGGATGTCCTAACAGATACAATATAGCACATGAATTGGCAGGTATGAGTGTTTCTGTTATCGTGTAGGTGACCACTAATCTTGTCTACAGAGGTAAAGGATCAAGTCTGACCCATAAATGTAGGTGTTATACAACTGGAATCTGTGATAGGACTGTGTAGTTCAAGGTGATAAAACAAAATAATATTGCTTAGTATGCCTATATCACAGCTTTATATATATAACAGAGTGTAAAGCCCATGATTGAGCAGCATGAATCATCATATTAGATTTCAACCAAAGTTCTTGTGGGGAGGTCATAGGTTATGGCTATACAACACAAATAAAGCAGCTATCCAGTACTAAATTATCTGTTACAACCAGGTAAAATTCAGATTTCAAATAATAATGGTAGTTGGATTGAAGACAGTGGCTCCATAAATCAAAATGTTGCTATCTAGTATTACTTCATCCCTAAAACAACTATACTATCATATGCAGAGTGATCCATGGAAGTCAGTAATTCTTTGAATTGAGTCATAATATATATCCTGCATTACCAACTAAGATTTCAAATGAAGGTACTACTTGAGTGGGGGCAAGATAAATTCATCCCTTAAGAGTATATCATCACGTGCAGAATGGTCTATGGAATTCAGTAATGGAATTTATATCAAGTGATCTGAGAAAGAAGGGCAACTGTGTGCCAACAAAAGAATATTTAGTTTAATAGAACCCCTTTAATATGACTTCACCAAAATAACTCTACCATCTATAGTGGAAATAACAATGAGGCCTACTGTAAATAGAGCGATTACAAAATGAAAAGAGAGTTACTGAGCTGAGAATAAAGTTGGTGACATCCTAGTGTTTGCCTGTAAAATATGTATGATAAAATCAAGGAGTAAATTCGAGTTCAAGGGCAATATCTCAAACGTAAACAAAGTGGCCTAACTCTTGTGACATCCTAACATCCATGTCATGTGCATATACTAAGAATTAAGAGCAAGTTAAAAGCTCCTAGTACATAAGCAAATATTGCATTAAATGCCTCCTGAATATCATAATGATACTCCTGCAGTAACAAAACGGTAATTTAGAACAGAACATCAAGCAAAAACTTAGGGGAACTACCATGATCTTAATGCCCCTGAAGCAAAGTTATGGAATCACCCTCAAAAGACCGCAATTAAATTCCAAAACAAAGGACAACAGGTATCTGCGATCGTGAGATGAACTTGGGAATCCCCTTGCATTTCATCATACACACTATGACAAAAGTAAAGGGTGAAAGTAAAAACTGCAAAATTTGTGTAACCAAATTCAGCAATAGCCCTATACACACTTCAGTGAAAGCATTCCACATACCAATATTTTATCGCCAAACATAACCATATCCTATGCCATTCGTACATGCAGTAAGAGCAATGAATAAATTCCAAGCTACCAAGGAATACAACAGTAAACATACAGTAATCATTTCATTACAATTTAGTAAGAAAAGTAGGATAACTTAGCGAATGAAATCAAGCGAAAAAAGCACTAAACTGAAAGCTGAACGACAAATTTCTCCTCCAAGTCACACGGCAATATTAGGGTAGTGCATATCAAAACATTCCCAACTGAAAACAGCACGCACGCCATTCCATGTCATCAAAATATGCATAAAGGGCAAACAAACTGCCATAGTCTAGCACAGAATAGAAAGTCAAACATATGTTGAATATGTTTTCACAATTTAGCAGTAAAAGCACGGTGATTTAGCACATAGAATGAAACAACTTGGAGAAGAACTGTCATGGCGGCAATACCCTCGAGGGAAGGTGGTTGAATCTGGTTGAAAGATATAGAAATAAATGGCTGGCAACAGCAGAATACAGATGAAATGGACAAAGGACATACATGGACTCTTAAATCAATCCATCTACGGAAAACAGAGTCGGTTTACCTGGACAGACAGTGACAAAAGTCTCCTCGCAATCACACACAGCACCATCGTCCTCCATGAACATTCATAAACGTGAAAGCAACAGTCCTGCGCAGAGGTGTCAAGTGAGCATGTTGGAGGGTATAGGAAAGCAATGGCCATAAGTTGAAAGTGGAATATCTCAGCAAAAAGAAGAGATATAGAAAAATCCCTCCTTTGTGAGTAAATAGACCCCAAGGAGAACCCCTAAACCGAGTTTGGTTACAATCCCCCAACAGGCCTAGGAGGAGAAGTGTCATTAAAATCAGGCAAAAAATGGGTCACGTGGTACAAATTCGAGCAATCTGATTGGTTTGGCATAAATTATCATATAGGGATCTTAGTATATAGAGACTAGCTTAGTACTGATAGCCCGCTACATGCGGGCTTCCCTAGCCCCAGTTCAAAAGTTGCATATTAGCCTTGGAAAGACTAACGCTGTGCCCCCATGAAATTTGCTTGGTCTGGTCGCATAGGATCACGAGAAGGTGACGTCATGGGCCTCTGCGATGGAGCACGTGACTTTCGGCCTTGCATTGTGCAAATCGAAGAAAATTGCGAGAAAAAATTGTGCAAAAAATGCTCGGATACCTGCGCTAGGCTACGGGGCAGTAAAGGGAAAGGAAGAGAATCAAGAAGCCCCGTAGCCTAGCGCAGGTATCCGAGCAGTTTTTGCACAATTTTGTCTCGCAATTTTCTTCGATTTGCACAATGCAAGGCCGAAAGTCACGTGCTCCATCGCAGAGGCCCATGACGTCACCTTCTCGTGATCCTATGCGACCAGACCAAGCAAATTTCATGGGGGCACAGCATTAGTCTTTCCAAGGCTAATATGCAACTTTTGAACTGGGGCTAGGGAAGCCCGCATGTAGCGGGCTATCAGTACTAAGCTAGTCTCTATTATACGAATTGTTGATTGCACAGAATTGTTTACAATGCTGTCTACAATGAGGCACTAATGAAACTACACGACATAATGTCTCCTGCTTCACTCAACTCTAACTTAAGGAGTCTTGGAAATAATTTTAAGATGTTATACCAGATACAATATAGCACACTAATTGGCAGGTATGAGTGGTTCTGTTATCATGTAGGTGACCACTAATCCTGTCCACAGAGGTACACAATCAAGTTTGATCCATAAACATAGGTGTTATGCAATTGTAATCTGTGATAAAACAAAAGAATATTGCTTAGTATTCCTATATCACACATTTATATAATATATAGCAGATTGTAAAACACTCGATTGAGCAGCGTGAATCATATAAGATATCAGCCAAAGTTCTTGGGGGAGTCCATAGGTTATGGCTATACAAAACAAATAATGCAGCTATCCAGTACTAAATTATCTGTTACAACCATGTGAAATTCAGAATTCAACCAATAATTGTAATTGGATAGGGGAAAGTGGCCCCATAAATCAAATATTGCTATCTAGTACTAATTCATCCCTAAAAAAACTATAATATCATATGCAGAATGATCTATGGAAGTCAGTAAGTCTTTGAAATGAGTAATACTACATATCCTGTATCATCAACTCAGATGTCAAACGAAGGCATTACCTCAGTGGGGGCAAGGGGTGTCATAAATTAAGTCTAGGCAATAAAAGTGATGGTCATATCTAGTACTAATCCATCCCGTAACAGTATATCATCACGTGCAGAATGATCTATGGAATTCGGTAATGGCATGTATAACAAATGATCTCAGAAAGAAGGGGAACTGTGTCCCAACAGAAGAACATTCAGTATAGTGGAACCCCTTAAATTTGACTTGACCAGGATAGCTCTACCATCTATAGTGGAAATAACTATGAAGCCTACTGTAAATACAGTGAAAACAAAATAAAACGAGAGTTACTGAGCTGAGAATAAAGTTGGTAACATCTTAGTGTTTGCCTGTAAAACGTGTATGATAAAATCAAGGAGTATATTCGACTGTAAGGGCAATATCTCAAATGTAGGCAAAGTGCCCAAACTCTTGAGACATCCTAACATCCAACTCATGTGCATATACGAAGAATCAACAGCAAGCTAAAAGCTCCTAGTACATCAGCAAATATTGCATTAAATACCTCCTCAATATCATAACCATACTTCTGCAGTAACAAAACGGTAATTTAGAAGAGAAAATCAAGCAAAATTGAGGGGAACTGCCTTGATCTTATTGCCCTTGAAGCAAAGGTATGGAATCACCCTCAAAAGACCGCAATTAATCCAAAACAAAGGACAACAGGTATCTGCGATCATGAGATGAACTTGGGAATCCCCTCGCATTTCACAGTACACACTACGACAAAGGTAAAGAGTGAAAGTAAAAACTGCAAAATTAGGGTAACCAAATTCAGCAATAGCCCTATGCATACTTCAGTGAAAGCATTCCACATACCAAGACTTTATCCCCATACACAACCGTATCCTATGTCATTCATACATGTGGTAAAAGCAATGGATAAATTCCAAGCTAGCAAGGAATACAACAGTAAACATTACATAATCATTTCATCACAATGTAGTAAGAAACGTAGGATACCTTAGCGAATGAAATCAAGCGAAAAAACACTAAACTGGAGGCAGAACGACGAAATTCTCCTCCAAGTCACAGGACAACTATACAGTAGTCCTAATCAAAACATTGCCAACTGAAAGCAGCAAGCACGCCATTCCATGTCATCTAAATAGGCATGAAAAGCAAACAACCTGCCATAATCTAGCACCGAATACAAAGTCAAACATATGTTGAATATCTTTTCACAATGTAGAAGGAAAAGCACGGTGATTTAGTACACAGCATCGAACAACTTTGAGAAGAACTGTCATGGAGGTAATTCACTCGAGGGAAGGTGGCTGAATCTCGTTGAAAGATATGGAAATAAATGGCTGGCAACAGTAGAATACAGATGAAATGGAAAAAGGAAATACAGGAATTCTTAACTCAAACCATTTCAGGAAATTAGAGCTGGCTTACCTGGAAGAACTGCAACCAAAGTCTCCTCGCGATAACACACACAGTTACTTAGTCCTACAGGACCGCTCGCAAAACTGACAACACGAGGTCCAGCAGGGAGGAGCAACAGAATTGCTGGTAATGGCGATAAGAGGAAAGTGGAATAACTCGGCGAAAAAAAATGATAAAAACCAGATCTCTTCTTATGTAAGTAGTAGACCCAAATGGGTACCCTCAACAGAAATTTGGGGGCCATGGGACAAATACCCTGGGAGGAGATCGTGTAGGCGGAATCAGGTCATGTGGTACAAATCTGAGCAATCTGATTGGTTTGGCATAAATTATCATATAGGCATCTTAGTATATAGAGATGATCAGGTACAATGTTTCTAGTGACTTGGATGCATGTAATCTGAGAGCTTTTTCTGAGAACAAAATGACACTGTATGTTGAGGACACCCTGCAAAGTAAGAAGGATTCTGACAGTGGTATTGCTGCTATCATGTTTGCTCTAGCCACAGCAAGAAATCTAGATCCACAAATAATAAACTTTGATTATAAACATATACGCAAAAGGTTAAGTGAGTGCTTTGAAAATTTGAGCTTCACTTCAATCACCTTTGAAGACAGTCCATGTAGAAAGCTAAAAAGGAAATTTGACTTTACTGTTCCTCTTTTCTGCCATTGCAATAAACCAGACATGGGTGAACGTATGATACAGTGTGGCACTTGTGAAAATTGGTTTCACATCAGTAGTGAAGGTGTTGAGGTTGAAAGCAAGGACTGGAAATGCAAAGTCTGTTCTGATACGGGTACAATGGACATCTGATGATTTAAGTGCTTCTTTTAATGAAGGTGACTCTCTAGGTCTATCATGGAAACAATTGGTCAAAAATGTATTACAGGAATATAGTGACTCATGCCAACCCTTAGACTTATATAGCTTTGAAACCTTTGTGAAATCCTCTGTAAGAAAAGCATGGGTTCTTACTTTGCTTGATGAAAGTGTCCCTGATTTTCCTTCAACCCCTTCATTAGCTGTCATGGATGGTGCAAATATGCAAGTAATATGCAAATACAATCCAGCTGCCTATGAAGATGCTTTTGACATCATACATAAATTAATCATTAAGAAAAATCAGAGTAAGTTCCCTCTAGGACAGAGGTGCTGATAAAGCTTTGCTAGTTGGTACAAAGATTCTTCAAAGGTATTTCAAAGACCATGAAGCATCTGCTCCATAGCTATTCTGCAATCGTCGAGAATAATACAACAAAAATTTGGATAAATTGAAACATTTACAGTTATGCATGTCCACTGATGCTGTGAAAGAGGGGCTCTGGGGGCTCAGTCCCCCTTTCACAAGTATCCGAACTTCCATGGAAGGCAGAGCCCCCAACGGTATGAGTATATAGTTTTATACATTGTAACTGATTAAATTTACAAGAAGACATTAGACTTTTATCAAAGTGTGATTGACTACTTAGTATAAAAGCTAGTATATATGATATAATAGTATTTGTTGTATATGTACTTACATTATAGCACTACATGTAATCAGTTGCAACTACACTTTTGGTTTATTCCCCACTCTTGGTTATCCCCAAGTGTACGTGAACCTCAATAAGATATTCAAAACTGAAACATATTGGTTGCCGCTCTTTTCCATTCCCGGTATCCCTATAAACTGCTTGCCATAATATCTCATCCCCCGTAGTGTATACTTTGCCTATTAGCCAAGGACCATCAATTTCATCCTCAACCAGATACATAGCTGTGCGATTCTGCATGCTACTTACCACCTTTATGCACGCATGGGTATACCGCTTGAGTGTGGCAATCACAAAGGCCTTCATTACAACTGAGAATGGCGCCATCTCCCTTAACCATACTTATAGAAAATTTTGTTAAGCCTCATACCATCGGTATGCGGTGGATGTTATGAAAATATGCAAGTAGTACGGTGTTTTCTCTGGCGTATAGCTTAGATGCAATTTCACTTATCAGTAGTCTTAACATCCGTCGCTTAATGCACAAAGCATTTACCATCGATTACATGCTCACCTTCATCAAGTGTAACAATTCATATAAAGAAGACAATACTTAGTATATACAACCATGTGGCACAGTTCTTTTTGTGTTCACTTCTACGGCTTTATTGGATCAACAGGATGTTTCATCCTACTACCTATTCATAGTATAAGTTCCACTACACTGCTAGGAAACGATCATGCTTTCAGCCTATGCATAGCTAATAACTACATCCCATAGATCAGTCCTACTTACTTCTATAACAACCTACCAGAATTCAAGCTCAGCTCTTTCCACGTGTGTGTATTGAAGTGCCAGACACATTTAACCTACTGTAACGCTCTCCACATGGGGCCATTCAATTAGTATGTACGCTCCAAAAGTGCTAAACTTTGACCCCCCTTCCCCCTCATACGCACATGTACGCTTGATACACACACCCCTCTTTTGCGTACGTACTCTTTGTTGTTTGACCCCCCCCCCCCACATCTCTAAAAGACACTGTCTAGACATCCAAAACCACGGAGAAGGACATTTTATGCATTCACAAGACACGAAAATGATCACTACAGATATATATTTCAGGACAAATCCATAATATTGTTCACACAAAACTGCATTATACTAGAACAGGGGGTGTCAAAGTCATTTGGTCCAAGGGCCACATAGGGCACAATATGACGCCACAATGGAACCCAAGAGGGCTAGGTAGTAGGGGCTTTCAAATATACATAATGTATCGCATGTTGTCTATCTGGCATGCTAGACAATGGCAAAAAACTGTTTATTCAGCCTTGTAAATGCCACTAGCAAATGCCGCTATTACAATGGGAAAATATCACTAGGTTTCAGTTTATTCAACATTCCTAGGGGCCACATTGTCAGATTTGGCCTGCAGGACGTATGTTTGAAACCACTGTACTAGAAGTGATTTCAACTGAATACGTAGTACACTATTTACATGGCAGTGATGGGTCCTTTGTAAATGAAAATATTGCAGGATGTCTGCAAAAAGCTGATTGTTATAATTTTGTGCTTTGCGTACGTACTTAATGTGCCAACCCCCCCTCCCCCCTTGTATGCATTCGTACGCATTTGCTTGACCCCCCTCCCCCCTTCGTGTGTACATATTAAATGAATGACCCCCATCCATATTCTCCAAGACCCAAACTGCAACAGACTGTATGAAACGGCTTCTTATTCACAACCCATAGGCGTATCCTATATTAACATACAATAGAAATGTCACTCTGCCTTGAACCACATGGGATCACTTAATGGACAAGACCGTCTTTAGACCAATAGCGGGACACTCACAATGTAGCTGCAGGGGGTGGGTGTGTATCTGTCATCTCTCTGACAACCCTTTACATGCAGCCAGGCCATGAGACCACAGGGGTTATCAGGGTTACATTACTTTTCTTACGCAACAACCACACTTTAATCCCATATTTAATCCCCTTTTTCACCTGTCCATGAATGCTTTTTACACAACAGAAATACAGAAGAAGTGTAAAGCCAGGTGCACATTAGAGCTTCCTGCTTAGCAATATGTCATTTGCGGCCACATGCATAGCAGGAAACTGCAGTGTGCGGTGACCATTTTTGAGCTTTTGCATCATTCGTGCCTGCTGACACCAATAGTCAACATGGTGAAACATGTCCGCCAGGAATGGCGATCTCCCTTGTGTGTGTGCTGAACAAAAGGAGAAAGCTTACAGAAACTCGGCAAATCACATGCATTTCAGGGAAAATGAGCGAAGCAAGAAAATGGCTGAATTAATGGGAGATTTTGAGTGGCAATGTGAGGAAGAAGAAGTTTACTTTTGCTATTGCTTCTGCGACGTCGACGTAGGCGTTTACGAGCTGCACATCGGAAGACATGGTCAAAGCAATGGATACTGCGAAGAGCAACTCAAGGAGCACATGCAAATCTTATTCGTGAACTAAATGCTGAAGATCCTGAACAATTTGGACAATATCATCGTGTAAGTCAAGACTCATTCCCTGGAGGGCCCCTTGAAAATCAGCAACGCTGAAGGGCAACCCTCCTTAAATATTTGAAATCAAATCAAATCAAATCAAATCAAATTCCATCATATATTGGCAATGGTCAGTCCATTAATTTCAAAGCAAGATATGCATTTACGAATGGCACTAAAACCATCTGAGTGCCTATCAGTTACTTTGCATTTCCTTGCTACAGGTTTGTAATTTCTTTTATGGTAGTTTTCATTCTTTTTTGGGATTTTGTCTATTTGTACAATAAAAAATTGTTTGCTATAGATCCAGTACTGTATTACTAGGTAGGTATATAGTATTCAATGTACAAATTTTACTGGCATTTGAAAGAGATACGAAGCAACTAATTCGACTAGTTCTCCTATTGACAAATGCCCATCTCATTGCAATATTATCAACGTATCACCTGGTTTAATTTAAGGTGAGACTTTCAGAAGTCTGTCATTTCAATTTCGGGTAGGAGAAAGAACAATTTCATCAATTGTAGAGGAAACTTGCAAATCACTGTATATAGGAATGAAAGAGCAGCAATACTTAAAGGATTGTTATAGGAATTCCTCTTGTATGTATCATTACTAAATTAGACGAAACACAGCCTTTACATTTAAAAAACTATATTAGCTGTCCCAAATACTTCGAATAGTGTTCATTATGGGACATTTATTCATTTTGTGGTGATCAAAATTGTTGGTGTTTCTCGAACTGTGAATGGGTGCTTACAGCTCGGTTATTGATACATGTAGAACTAAACTGCAAAGTAGGGGGTTGGAAAAACTGTGGCTGGGGTTCTGTAGGAGCCATATATCCATATGAAGATTCCTCTTCTGCTTGCGTTCTCCTATTCAGTTTTAGCCTAACCAGCTCTTTTGTCCCTCTGGACGTTTCTTCCATTTCATTGTCAATGATTGTGCTAGATGTATCCATAGCATTGCAATCCTCTTCAAACTCTTCATTTACACTTTCATCTGCAGTCGGTGTTGAGCATAAGTCCTACAATTACATAGCATAAAATATATGGCTGTGAGATGTTTATTGTAGACCCCATAATCAGCAGACCAATGGCGGAAAGGTGCTGCAGAATTTGAAGAGAAATGGAACTATCCCTGCTGCATCTGTGCAATTGATGGAAAGAACATTGCCATACAACAACCATGCTACAGTGGGTCAGACTGTTTTAATTATAAGCACTTTTACAGTGTCATACTTGTAGCCTTAGTAGATGCCACTTATAAATTCCTCTATGTGGATATTGGAGCAGCCGGACGTGCAAGTGATGCTGGTGTCTATGGTCAGTCAACATTAAAAAAGGCCGTAGCGTCTAAGTCCCTTGATCTACCAGGCCCTACACTTCTTCAAGAAATACCAGGATTCAGAGTTCACTACCAAATAGTAGGTGATTATGCCTTCACTATGTCGAAGAACCTAATGAAACCCTACCCTCAACACACTTTAGAAGTAGAAAAGCGAATAGTCAACTACAGATTGTCACGTGCAAGGAGGGTGGTTGAGAACACTTTTGGAATACTGACCCACAGATGGAAAGTTTTTCTTACAACAACCGAAATGTGCCCTGATAAACTGACTTATGTCAGCCTACACAACTACTTGGTGGAAAGAAATAAACCAACATATGCATCTGCTGATGATCTAGAGAATGCAGATCACAAGATTTCTAACAGCACATGGAGAAATGATGCTAGACTTTGTGGTTTACAAAGCAGCTTACATCATAATCCACCCAGGAATGCTAAAGAGCAATGCAAAATGCTCACTACATACTTTAATAGTACTGGATCTGTCCCATGGCAGGGCAATATGATTGTATAACAAATGAAGAAATGTTATGTCAAATCAGCTGTTTGAGAATTCATACCTGACATGTTTTGAAACATATATTTTTCAGTACACAGGGACATCTATCATAAGCAATAACCTAATTACAATTTACTTTTTAGACGCATAGATCTATTTACAAAATAAATGTACTATGTCAATGTTTGAAAGTGAAGGGCATGTTGCAACGCGAAGAGAAAGAAACTGTACCTTTTCTAGCAGCCAGGCAGCCCGCTTGGTAAGAGTTTTTCTGGCACTTCCACTTGGTCTAGGCTTCTTTGCCTTTGTAAAGCTATTTCTTAGTGCCTTCAGTTTAGCTTTCACCTAATCCACTACAACATAGCGAGCATGTACATACACTGGAAATCAAAATGATATTTTGTATTTCAAGTATTGGTGGGTATGAAAACTTTGTACCTTAATTTTCTGGTTTTCCGTAAAAGTCTCAAATGTGTAATGAGGGAAGTACTTAATGAAGAATAGACATGTAAATAAACTTTACTTTTGATTCAAGAGGTCAAAAACAAGTTGAAAGTAACTTTGTGCAACTTTTTATATACACACAGATTGGTAAGTTCTGAAATATCCAAATTGCAAGCTACGTTTCTAATTTAAAGAATTGGTTTGTCTGACATTTGTCAGGAATACCTTTACTGAATGAAACTATTTGGGGTTGAAACTATCACAGTATTGCTTTCATATTACTGACAAAGTAGTATAAACAATATATTCTTAGAAGATTTTGGTTGCAACAAATTCCTTCTTACCTGATTTCTCTAATTTTTCTGCGATTTTATGGTAGGCCTTTTCTCTCATATCTCGGTTTTTAAAATCAGGCAATCTTACATTGTATAGACATGGATATTCAGGCCATATTTCCGCGATTTTATCCTCTAAGAGTACATCGGCTAGCAACTGACTTTGCACTCCCATACACTTCCAGTTGTTCACTTTCCCTGAAACGCATGCGATTTGCTGAGTTCCTGTAAGCTTTCTCCTTTTGTTCAGCGCACACACAAGGGAGATCATCATTCGTGGCTGACATTTTTCAACATGTTGACTATTGGTGTCAGCAGGCACGAATGACGCAAAAGCTCAAAAGTGTTCACCGCACACTGCAGTTTCCTGCTAAGCAAGTAGCTGCATATGACATTTTGCTAAGCAGGAAGCTCTAGTGTGCACCTGGCTTAAGACACTATACAGCTTAAGTCCTGTATTATTTTTACATCTTCTCAACTCACATACCCTCCGTGTGTTTATAGCTCAGTATACGGCACTTGGCCTAGATTCCCCTATATGGATGCTAGTGTCTCTTTATCAAAACTATGAGAGGTATTTGAAAACTTTTTGCACACAAGGGTAGAGAGTCATTGATTACATATTATTCTTGAGTCAAATCGACAGGGAGACATTTTTCGTATTCTCAACTCACATACCCTCCTTGTGTTCAAAGCTCCGCATACAGCACTTGGCCTAGATTTTCCTTTATGGATGCTAGTGTCTCTTTACGAAAACTATGAGAGGTATTTGAGAACTTTTTACACACAAGGTTAGAGAGTCATCCATTACATATTATTCTTGAGTCAAATCGACTGGGAGAAATATGATCTGGAGTGTTTTATTGTTAGTATCAAGAGTTGTGTAAACCCCCGGTATGAGTGTATGTGTGATGTGTTGTGATTCAGAAGGATTGTCCTGTGATGTTTATGCGGTCTCTGGTGTGCCCTCCCACAGAGCCCCTATTTGGATGCGTGCACCTACATGCAAGGCTCTTTCTCACTCCCCTATATGGTTGC
This sequence comes from Mastigias papua, assembly GCA_964019165.1. Taxonomy (NCBI): domain Eukaryota; kingdom Metazoa; phylum Cnidaria; class Scyphozoa; order Rhizostomeae; family Mastigiidae; genus Mastigias; species Mastigias papua. Next base: position 5,072,149 of record OZ025276.1, read on the forward strand.
GTGTGAGGCGAATATGATCGGTAGCACTTGACTAAACAATACTAGCTAGCAGCACAGTTATCTTTAATAGCAGTATAGAAATCCGATTTGACCAATCTCATGGTTTATAAAATAATTTGTATCAGATTGTAGCCAGGTACCAAAAGCTACTTTCTTCCGTAAATGAATTGTAATTACCATTTCAAGGTTATCAACCCACATAGTATTTGCACATTGTGAAGCATTGAATGTTCCAATCGTAGGTGTTTCAAGTAGGAGAAAGCATACATAATGATTCTGGACTCAACAGTGATTTTCCTGGCGTTGAAGATACAGATGAGGAAAATGATGATTCAAGCCAACTAGTTACCAGAAATCATCTAGATAAGGTTAGTGCATAGTAACTTAGCACCATGCTCTCAAGTTGAAGTAAAATTAGAGATCACAATAAAAGGTGAGAATTTCATGGGATTCTGCTTTCTCTGCCCAAATAGGTGCGAGTTCTCAGATTTTAGCAAATGCACCAGTTTGTATTTTCAACCTTCTGTCTAAAGAAGATACTTTACAAGTTTTTCTTTTATTGTATGTTAATGCCCTGTAAATTATGATACTTTTCAGTAATATGTAATGCTGCAGTATGGCAACCAGCCTATCCTCTTTGACTGTTGAGCTGATGGTCTTATGTAACGTGTAGAGTACACGGAGCCAGAGATAGAAGATGTTGAGTTAACGTACTGATCTGCTGACTGATTATTGCACATGACTTTACAAATATATATACACAAATACAGATGATGAAATATTACATACGAATTACTTACTAACTTTAAAAAGAAGGTGATGGGCTGAGTAGGTGGAATGGACATGTCAGATAAACAAAAGCAAGGAATGACCTGTAAGATGCGATGACAGGGATGACGTAAGGTGCTGTCCAGATGTGGGATGACTTAGCAAAAATGGAAAAGGTCGGTTGAGAATGAGTGATGGAAGAAGGCCTGAGTTGGGAGTTTTGTTCACGGTGTTTAGGGCCACTACAACTTACTTGTCAACTTTAAAACCTCAGATCTTCTGTTGCTGTAGCATTGATATGCTGTCATTGCCACTTGTGGCTGTTAACACTTAAATATGATGGTCGATTGGGGTAAGACAATGTACTCTAATGTCTGCAAGGTACTTAAAATGTTATGTGTCTCTTTGATTGAATGAGTAAGGATACAAAAGTGTAATGAGTACAGACATACAACCCTACCACTCTACTATAAATATGTGCTCCTTTCCCAATATGAACGGCCACAAATCCAATTGCTATGAGCACAACAAACTTCTAGATATTGACATTTGCAATAACAGGTGCCTGCTGAATTGTAGGAACTGTTAGTGTTCTCCCTTAAAGAATTATATTATCCAAAATCTTCATCATTGATTCAATCTGCTCAAAGAATGATGTGGTTTCAAGTGCAGACGAAGATGACACAGTTGTAGATCCTGATTTTATTCCTGTCTCATCAATATCTGAAAGCGAAATGTCTTATAGTGACACGTCAGAAAGTGAAGATGGTCCAGAGAGAGAATTCTGCACGAGAGAGCAGGATCTAAATGTAAAGGCTGGAAACCAGATTCTATACATACTTCCTTACAATATGAAGACATGCTCGTTTCTTGATCATGAAATTTCAATGACATACAGATATGGAGAAGTGATTAAGTTAGTTGTGCTGTAAGGAAAGGGATTTGATATTTGGAGCAATATTCAGTTAGCTATCGAGTCGTGATCAAAAAATCTATAGAAGCCAAGATTTACTAAAAGTGAAAGAACTGTTTGGGTGTACAACTGGCCTTCTACGTTCAGAAATAATGCATTTTGAGCTCAGAAGTAGCAAGACTGCCTGATTTTCGAACCAGCATGGCCATTTTAGGAACTATGTTCTACACACTCCATATTGCACATATTGAGTACATAAAGACCCCGTTTACAGTAGAATGGATCCAAAGAGTATGGTAAATCAATGGTAAATCAATTCAAGGAGCACCCAAAATGGTCAGAAAAAGGAATGAATGAAATGACAAGATCTTTGGAGCCGTTTGAACTAGAAGTGTGCAAGAGGTATGTAAGATACATCATCTAATATAAAAGCAGTTCTTTTCAGTGCAATACTTTGCAACAGGAGCCATCAACTTTTTTGAAAGTGAAAAATACTCAAGAGCACCAAGTAATTGATAGGGCTACCACTTTGATTACACATGCCTAAAATAAGATGATTGCATGATTTACTTTTCAGTTTCATTACTGGACTGTAGGTGGCTGACATGGTTGCTTTGTGTGATATGGTCCCTTCAATACAAAATTTTTGGGCTCATCTACATTAGCATTTGGGACCTTACGAAATGACAACGGCGACGGCAACGCGGGCAGCGGGCATTCCCCCTCCCAAAGGGCGCATGCGCTCTGATAGGAGCCAAGCAGTCGTGCCTCGTGCCCAACGCGATTTTGCAAGAATTCACGTCGTCCTGTTATGGAAGACCCAAGACAGGCAAAACAGAAGCAAAAGTGAGTTAAATTTGCAATTTTCCTGTCGTTAACATGCTCGTTTATGCTTGCATCCTTTTCAAATTGTTTTTGATCATTGAAAAGATCTAGTTACTGAAGATACAGCGAAGGAACTTTACGTCGTTTGGCTTAGGCCCATTGGAGTTGAGTCAACAACTGGAATTTCCTGCATCACTTCAAATTCTGAGGGAATTTGATAAGATTAGGAAGCTTTCGAAACACTGCCATTTTTAAAATTACTATTTTCAAGTTTAGGTCGTCCATGTCTCCATGTAAAAGCATGCTGATAGTTGTGTGCTTCTGAGAGTATTTAAAAATAACTAATCTCTCATTTAGATGATAATTCTCCAGAGTTCAAAAGAACCTTCTTCCACCTGTGCTGTAAAAATGATTATCTTTTCCTTGAAGGCTTCCTGTCATGAAATGGACCAGAAAACATGACTGCATATTTGTTAGAGAGCTGTTGTTGTTTGAGCCATGGAGACACAGAAAGGGAACACCAGAAAGAGTGGAGGTTTGGGAAAGGATTGCAGAGTCATTAGAACAAGTTGAAGACCCTAAATTTAAAACAGACAAACGCTCTGTACGAGATAGGTTCAATAAACTGATAAAAGATCACAAGAAGAAAGACAGAGATGAAGAGAGAGCATCTGGAATATCCCCAGAACAAGATGAAGTGGACAATGCTCTAGATAGCATTGTGCCAATTGTAGAAGAGGCAGAGAAAGAACAAGAGCAACTCAATGATGCAAAGCTGAAAAAGCATGAAGAGGAACAAGGCAAAGCAATTGAAATGAGAAGGAGAAGTCTTGAAACTTTTGCTGAAACAAAAACCAGAAATGGAGAAGAGCCCCCCAAAAAGCGAAATCGTTCAACTGGATCAGATACATTCAAGTACCTGAAAGAAAAGGCTGAGATGGACAATGACTTCAAAAAGCAAGAGATTGAATGGAGGAAAGAAAAGGAAGCCAAAGAGTTGAAGATGCAAGAACAGAAGCTGGAAATTGAGAAAGCTGAGCTTGCACAAAGGGCAAAAGAAACTGAAGAAAAGTCAAGAAGAGAGGGAATGTTATTAGATCAGCTGACAAATATGCAAACTATAACAATGAATTTTATGCAGCAGCAACAGCAGCAGAGTACTTCAATGATGATGATGCTAGACAAGATGCTGAATAAGGACTAAATTAATGAAATCTCAAAGTTGAACCAGTTTACCAACATGTTTGAAATTACAGTTAGGTTATTATTTCTTAGTTCTAGTTCCCATAAAATTTTCATTTCAGATCCCAAAAACATCTTCAGCAACCAGTATGTCTGATGATTTTGAGACATCAACAGTTTGATCTTGATTATCTACCAAAAATAGCATAATCACCCAAAATTGTATCCAGTAACTGTTTTTGTTGTACCAAGTGCACTAAAAGAGGTTCAAGGGCTTGAAATTTGTAATTTCCAGAGTGCTGGATGGATTGCAATGAAAGAAATTGTATCTTATAGGTGAACAATCAAAGCATTTTGGTGATTTTTTTTTGTGTTTTTAATGTTTGTTTGCAAATTCATTTCCTATGACTTCAGAGAGGATTATTGTGCATTGCTCTGTATTATGGCATTTGAGGACTTCCTTATGATTTGATCTAACGCTTTAGGCCCTCTGTTAGCCATCTTGCAACCAGTGATTTTTTGTAAAGTTAAATATACAAATGTTTGTTGCTCATAAAAATGTGAGTAAAATAAAAAAATACACTTCAGTCTTTCTGCTATCAAGCAAAATTTATTCATTCAGATCCATCCTATGTACTTCACAGCACCGAGTAGTTGTTAATTTTACTAACATAAAGAATGGAGTAGTAAAAAGCTTGTTTTGTTTCTAACACAGTTGATGAGCTGACAAATTAGTTATGTTATATTTCTCTATATCAGTTTATTCAGTGTTCACAAGAAACCAAGTTCTTTTATTGAAAGTACTCTTCAATAGTTGGAGGTAGTTCTCCAAAGTAATCTGCTGACAAAGACCCATAAACACATGACCTTGCATTCTGCAGAAGGGTGCAAACAATATACATTTTCCCAACAGCACTAAAGGCCTGGCCAAACGATCCAACATTTCATCCAACATTCATCCAACATGTGTTGGATTGCCAATGTTGGATCGTTTGGCCACCTTGTTGGATGATCCAACAAATGTTGGATGAGGTTTGAAAATGTTCAAAAATGTTGGATGATCCAACATTTCAGTTCTATTGTTCCGAGGTGTTGTTGGATGCTGTTGGATCGTTTGGCCAGGGAGACGAAAATTGTTGGATTTGGGCATGCGCACTAGGAATCATACTAGGCTCACTCGGTTGTTTTCAAACCACGTCCTGAAACTGTTTTATTATCAGATGAAATAGTATTAGATGGATTCTCGACAGACTTACAATACCGAGCGTGAATATGCCAGTGCAGAAGATTCAGAAGAATCTGATTCAGAGCAAATAGAAAGGATTTTTGCAAAGCGAAAACGAAAACACCTTAGGCCAGTGGAAGCTGCCTATGATGTAAATGAAGCAAGTGAGCAAGAATGTTCCCAGCAGTGTAATCCAAGGTGTGATACTGAAGAAAAAAATAACAGGAAGTTGTCTAAGAATGTTTCAAAGCGAAAATGGACAACCGAGGAAACCGTACACTTGATTGAATGCTTGGAAAGCCACCCCTGTCTTTGGGATGTTTATGACAAGTCGTATCACATGAAGGACAAAAGAGAGAACGCACTGTCAGAAATTTCAAATCAAATGGTGATTGAAGCTATGGAGATAAAAACAAAAATAAATGGTTTAAGAGCCCAGCTTGGACGGGAACTTGCGAAAGTTAAAAAAACCAAGTCAGGCCAAGGCACTGAGGAATTGTATAAACCAAACTGGGCTTTCTGGGAACACCTCCAATTCTTATGCCCTGTAATGACACCCAGAGCAAGTAAAGATACATTTGTTTCATCGAATTGTACTGAAGTTGGTGTAGGTATTCCAAGCAAAGCACAGAAAAAGTCAATGGATGTCAAAAAGCAGGAACTGCTTTCAACATGCATTGATGTACTAAAAGAGCTTCCAGAAAAATCAGATAATGTGTCACATTTTGCACATTTTGTAGATGAAAAGTTAAGAGCACTGGATGGGAGAACAAGAGTGATTGCAGAGAAACGGATCACAGATGTTTTATTTGATCTGGAACTCAATAGTGCTACTGTGATTCAGCAACAACGTGGTTATGCTTGCAATAGTGGCAACATGAATGGGTACATTGGGGGGAACAGCCCTTTTATGAACTTCCTTAGCCAATAATGTACTGTACACACACTAAATAGATGTCCTATATCCTGCCTTGTGATTTAGTTGAATTTGTAAAGCTAAATTGTACCTGTTGCACTCTTCATTCTCTTGGAAATGCACTTTATGATTTTTGAATACAGATATTTGCTGGGTTTTTGCACTCAAATGTCAAGAAACTTTGCCCTTGATTTCATGATAACTTTCAGTCTAATGCATAAATTTATTAAATTAGGGCTCTCCAGGATAAGATAGGTGATCCTTTAAAGTACAGGTGAAGGGAGTAAAAAGGGTGGTATGCTTTCAGTCCCTTCTGTAATCCACAGCTTCTATGGCAGCCATTTAGGAATTGCTCTGTGATTTAGTATGATTAAGGGACTTATTGCCTCAGCAAAAATATTTCTTTAAAAGAGATTTCTAGTGAAAAAAGCTGTTAGTGCTACATTTCTATGGGACTACAAAAGGGACGTGCCAAAAAATCTACAAATGATTGACTGTGACATAATATGACATTTGCTAGCAACTCTATATATTCTGGGTACTTCCTGCTCCAATGTACTGAATACAATTTAATGCTCGCCAGTTGTTAAGTACAGCTTTTCAGAAAATAATTATTGCAAAAGGCTACAAAAGGGAGGCTCAGGGCATTAAAAAATCACTACCTATTGATTGTATATGACTACCCTTGTTATGGCTCTGAAAGTAAGTGATATTTGTGTGAAAGGCTCATCCAGAAAATATTGTACTTTAAAGAAAACAGGCATATTTTTGTTCTTCACTTCCATCAACTACTTTGAGTTCTGTATACTTTTGGTATAATAATAGGTATATAATAGTTTATCACTGCTATAAATTTGAAACACTATTCCTGAATACTGATGCCTATTGGCAAGGGTACATTTTAAGATTCTTTTTCCACCCTAGTTTTATGGAGTTTTCTTTCACTACAATAAAGTGAACACTCTTTGTAGACATCTTTGTGCTGTATTCATGGCATACTATTTCCTCCTTAGGCAGCCAACTTTAATATAATCCTTTCAATTATCTTAAATATAGTGTATCACAAACATTTTAATTCCAGCAGTATAACAGAAGTTTTGCAAAACTGTTGTCTTTGAATGAAACATTACTAGATTTTATCCCATTGCCAGAGGACAGCGCCTTCATTGTAGAAATACTCTTTAAATGCATCCCTCACTTCTTTTGCAACAAATGTGGGGTTGTGACCTTTGGAACCAATCTGTAAAGGGAGAAGTGACTCTGATGGGGGATATCTGTGAACACTTCCATCAACCATACTGCCATCCATTACAACTGAATCAGCAAATCCCAGGGGACAATATATATTTCTTGAATGACTTTGTCGAAGATAATTATGAAGTGTAAGTGCTGCAAGTACAAGCTTCTCAATTGTGTTTGGTGTCAGCAAGATAATTGATCTGAAAACTCTCCATCTATTTGCTACTATGCCAAACAGGTTTTCTACTATTCGGCGAGCTCTACTGTGTCTGTAATTATAAATTTTTTTGGTATCATCCAGGCCATTTTGCGGATAAGGCTTCATTAAATACCTCTTCAGTGCAAATGCATCATCTGCAATGAAAACATGAGGCAACTTCTTTGACCCAAATGGAAGGCATCTATCTGCTGGCAACTCAATCTGTTTATTTTCAATCATTTGTGCTATCTTGCTCTTGTTCCACACACCACCATCTGATACTCTACCATTGGTTCCGATATCGGCAAATAGACACTCATAATCTGGTCCAGCTATTGCAAGCAATACTAAGGAGTGAGTATGCTTATAATTGAAAAATTGAGACCCTGATTCAGGTGGCGGCTGCATCACCACATGTTTGCCATCTATGGCACCCAAACAATTAGGAAATTCCCACCTTTCGTTAAATGTGCTGCTTATTCTCTCCCATTCATCAGCTGTTGAAGGAGTTTTGAGATACATAGACTGCATGTTTTTCGTGATAGCCCAGCATACCTCAGTTACAATATAGGAAATTGCAGCCCTCGATATCCTAAATTGAAGTGCCAGAGAACGAAATGTCTCCCCTGTTGCTAAAAATCTCAATGTAAGGGTCAGACGACACTTTGGTTCTATAACAGTGTGCCCACCTGCAACTTGATAAGGGGAAATGTCTCTCTCGATAAACCCAAGGATTGTCAAAAAATCTTCGTGCGACATTCTGAGCATTTCTTTATAGGTCGATGTATCTTCAATGCTAAGCTCCCTCACAATGTTAGCAAAAAATCCCTTTTCTTTGCACCTTCTTACCCACTTCCGGGTCTTTTTCCGTTTAACTTTGCAATCTTCCTCGTCAAATAGTTGCAGAATTGCTAAAATCGCGGCAACTTTGCGCCTTTTTATAGATGTAGCCATAGCGATTGATAGTACCTTGTTAATCTGTTTGTGATCGAGGCTATTTCCATGCTCTCTCAAGCGTAAAACATTTTCATCCAACAAATGTTGGATCGTTTGGCCACCCCTATAAATAATGCCATCCAACAATTGTTGGATGAATGTTGGATGAAATGTTGGATCGTTTGGCCAGGCCTTAAGTTGCACTTTCATGTTTTTCTTAAAGTCTAGGAATTTGAAATAGTTAATGATATCCCCAAACATCCATTCAACCTGAATCCTAACTTGACTCATTGACTTATTCCAATCCTTTTCTTCTTGAGTCAGCATGGCTCCTTTGAAAGGTGCTTGCAGCTGTGGATGGTGAGGGTAGGCGGGGTCACCATAAATGCAAAGTTGACCACCATCAGGTGCAACAGCAAACCTTTGAAGCAGTCCTAAAAGTCCAGAATCAGCAAGCATTCCACTATCATGGCGCCTTCCCTCAACAGGTCCAAACAAGTTGATACACAGACCATTGGGTGCACTAACTGCTTGGAATTTAATGGAATGTACTCTTTTGTGGCCATTGTATAGAGCTCTCTGATTTTGACCAGGCCTGCATACACGCTGAACTGTTCCATCTACAAAACCAAAACAGTTATCTAGTGGTGCTCCTCTTTCATGAAGTGCTCTTGCAAATTGTTGCAGCTTTGCAGGGGCCAACCATTCCTGCTCAAACGAGGTTAGAAGTCTGTGCCATCTTGCGTAAATGAAACAAAGCATGTAATTTGACATTATTGACAGAGAGGGTGTCGGTCTTCCAAACCTGGAGACAAGATCTGCATATCTGCATGGGTAAGCACACCGTTTTAGAAGGATGCAGAGTGCTTCACAGGCATCTATTTTAAGACCATTATAGCACTTAATTTCATTTGGAATCTCGAGAACATCACACAAAGCGTATATATCACTGCGATAGAAACGAAATTCTGTCTTGCAATCTGCATCTGACAGCAAATTCAAGTCAAAACTGTCATATTGCCAATAAGGTAAATCTGGATTCTTGGAGGTATTCAGGTCATACAGCAAAACAAATTCATCCCCGTCGATTATACCTTCTTGGTGTGCAAATATTAGATTTATTCGGTTTTCTCTGAACGATGGCATGCTTGATTCTGCAGAAACAACTCCAGGACCTTTGTGGATTTCCCGCCAAAATTGGAACTTCTACCATTTTGGGAGTCTTGGGACCGTGCATCGTAATGTATTTTATCGCAAAACCGCAACGAGGACGGCGACGAGATAATATAATCCTCGTCTCCGTTCTCGTTGTCATTTCGTAAGGTCCCTATTGTAGGGTGGGCAACGGCCCTAGATAACTCTGAAGTGTACTTCCTTTGAGCTTTAGGGAAACAGTCTTGTACAGTATAGTGGTGTATTCTCTAATATAAAATAGCAGATGAAGTAATGTGTCTATGACGTTTTCGACCCAATCTACCAGCAACCGTACGCAGGTATTCAATATCAGAAGGAAAACAAGTTCAGAACGGGATCAAGACTGACTTTATTCCTATCAACTAGCGATTTTTTACCCCCACACTGCGTCAATTGTGGCTCTGGTTACAAAGTCACATGTTAAGTACTCTTAAAGCAGAAGCTCCAGGCCAGTTCCATATAATAAAAGGACGGTGGATATCTCCTGCAGTTTCATTTTACACATGTATCTATCGTTGCATTGCCTATTTGTGACATGCATTGCTTCTGATTCCTATATTTCATATGTATTATGAAATCCCTTACAGGCTGGATCTTGTCTACGTGAAAGGGAAGAGAGGAAGGAAAGTGCCCATTTTAATGATGCATGAAATCGCCAAAGCAATACAGTGCCTGATTAGTACAAGAAGTGCCGTTGGCATTCCAAAAGAAAATAAATACATCTTTGCTGCCCCAACGAGAGGCTCGATAAAATTTTATGTGGCCCAGTTTGCTTAAATGCAGGTGTCAATAGGCTCAAGTTGGACAATCCAACTGCAGTTAAGAGCACTAAACTTAGAAAGTATATTGCAACCGTGTCTCAGATAATTGATCTTGGTCAATCGGAATTAGAGTGGCTGGCAAGGCAAGGTACATATTGGTTTTTACTCATTATTCATTGCAATTACTATTCAGTACAATGACATTCTACATCAATATACTTTATGATTACGATAATCAAGACAGGCATGGTACCATGAAGAGCAATGTCCTTAGCTAATAGCGAATCCAGGTGAGGCTAGGGGGCTGAATCTCCCAAAACATATGAGCCAAAATGTCTTTTAACAGGCCTTTTTGAGCCAGTGAGATGGGTAGCTGATTGCCTAAGTCTCTGCAAAAAATAAAGAGTACTTTCAGCATCACTTACTAAGTGGTTTAGGGAGACAGGCAGTAACATGGCGTATGAAGCTTGCATGTGTACTTAAGAGATAAAAGTTGCATTTGCAAGTGCAGTAGTATTTACAGTACTGTCAACAAAAACTGAACTGCTTCTGTTTCTGGGCTATGATAGAGAATGAGGCTTGTTGATACTATGGAGTTTCACTATAGCTCAAGAAAGCTGGAACATTCTTAAAGTATACAGCAAAATGATTTATCCATTTAATGATGGTGATAATATCACACTGCATTGATAGTAAGTGAAAAGGTTTCACTTGTTGTTGGTTGTATTTGCGTGTTTTCAAAGCAGTTGACACCACATATCTTGATATAAAAAAATGTCCAAAAGCTCTTATGTTTCTGATTTATCATAGATTCTGTAAACTGCAAAAATGGAAAGTTATAAAGGTTGACCAATGACAGGCCTCTGTTATCAATTTAGAATTCTAGTTTATGGTTACTGAGATGCAATTTCCCTGATGTGTATAATTTCCAGAGCGGGATCTGCATACTTTTGACGAAGATGATGACAAAACGTGTGACGACGAAAATGGTCATGATGTAGCAGCAGATCTTCAAAGTCAAGCAGAAGAGGAATCTTTCAGCATAATAGACAGTGGTGTGTACTATCACGGAAAGTTTCTTGTTCATCTTTTTATGCATTGTTTTCAATCTGCGTTGCAAATATCTGGTAGCAACATTTGCTGAGCATTTCATGTACTGTGGCTTCTCACAAGCTTTTGTTTTTGTGGATAAAACCAAGCAACCTCTCACATTGTATGATTGGTGTATTGCTGTAGATGTCATTGCTGTCATTTGTGTCAGTGGGAGTTGCTCTTTGGCTGCCAGGGTGAACATATTTGAGTGAAGCCCTTGTATACTTTTGGATATCTTCATCAACCAGAAGCTCCCTTTTTTCTGATCATGTCCTTCTTACTCCCATCTCTCCTTTTTCCCATAGAGTCATAGTGTTAGGATATTTTTTCATCCCATCAATAGTATAAATGTAAGACAACGCCTATTAGAGCTGCTGAATGTACATCACTAAGTACGAAGTGTGCATTAATTTTACTAATCCCAGACCTCATCTTTCTGGGAGTCGTGTTATGCTAAAAGTTCACTGGGTTTTTCAAATGCATTTCTAGATTATCTAGAAGCATGGAGACTTTCCTTGTACACTATTTAGAGCTTGGATTGTTGAATTTTTGTCTTGTGCCCACCATCGAAATATAGTTTATGTGGCTACACCTGTTCCACAGGGTCTTGGTACCTAGTTACTTACACAAAGCTATATTTAGTATGTGACATTGCAGTTGTTGCTGGCTAGCATAATGGTGCAAATATCGCATAGTAAATCATCAATCTGCCTGCTTTAAACTATTTTACATCTCAATTCATATCTGTTATGCTGTCAGAATGCAATGCACTGCCTGCATCTTGGATTTCATCATGTTGTACCTAGTTGACATCCTACGCTTGATAAACTTTTAGAAGTCACTCAGCATATGAGTATTTTATATTTGATAGAAATGGTATCAATAGAAGAACTGTCAATTCAAGGCAAAGCAAAAAGCAAGATTAGCAAACGTAGTAGAAAAGTGCCATGGAGTAAAACAGAGGTAGATGCAGTAATGGGTTTCTTTATGCCTCAAATCAAGAAAGCACAAATTCCCAGCAAAAAGGATTGCATTCAGTGTATTCAAAATAATTCTTCATTAAGCCAAACTGGAAGACACTGGAAGAACATAAAAGATTGTGTAAGAGCTCTCAATAATACAGCCTAAAGCTCTCTTTCATTTTCATTTTCTACTATTGAAAGTTTTCCAGAGTCTATGACAAAGGGATGTGACCTATCTAAAATTTCGGTACAATGTATGTATCAATTTTATAGTTACTGTGCAACTGTGAAAACTCTCAAATCATCAAAAGAGGTCCTTGAAGCTCTCAAGATCCTTGTAAGGATAACTTTTAATATTCCTTGCACGGACTATATCATAAATTCTGTTGATAAAGGATATGAACATCACACCTGTGGAAAGATTGTTGCAACAACATCCGAACACTTAAAAGTTGAGAACATCTGACAGTAGGCATATAAGATCTCAAATTTGCTGGCTGTTTACTAGCTAACAACATGCCCAGAATTACTTACTTGTGGGATCTTTCCCCTTTGAATGAATGGAAATTTCCCTAGAACTAGATTTGCCTAGAAAAGCGAACATTTGTGGAAAGGGGTGCTTTGCCACATTAATAAAGGTATCATTCTCCCTTATCTATCCACGACTCTGCTGTAGAATAGTACTTATAGGAGTAATCACTTTTAGAAGGCACTGAAGCATACTGGAAAAGTTTCCTGTCGAGACCTACTTGATAGCAGAAGGACTTAGTTTAGACTTCATACAGCACCACTTGCGTTAGGTTGAGCATGACACTAAATAGGCCTATTTCAAATTCCCTTTTATGCTCATCCTAAGTGAGTGGTCATTATTTAGGGCTGGGATGGAGTGAAATTACTATGTGCCTCACACCTGTTTTATCCCACCATTTGCAAGTCAAAATATCTGCACCCCACTAAAAGTACACAGTAAAACAAGGCTGAATGATGCTGCTGTAAACATTCTCACTTGAAGACTCGCAGCTCTTGTTCATTCTCTTGTAAATATGCTATTATTTGCTCTGTATATATATTTATATATATATAGTGTTGATATTTCTGGTAAATATATGGTCTCGTTTGATGTCAAAAGCTTATTTACCAATATTCCTCTTAACGAGTCTAATAATCTTGCTGTTTCATATATTGCTGAAGGAAACCCTAACCTCAAGCTTTCCATAACTGAACTCACTACGCTTTTTTCAATCGCAAATTCTCAAACTCACTTTCTTTTTAATGGTAAGGTCTATGACCAAGTAGATGGTGTTGCTATGGGCTCTCCACTTGCCCCTGTGTTAGCTACTTTATCCCTTGGGCACCATGAAAATATCTGGCTTAATAAGTATCAAGGTCCTTCTGTTCAGCTTTATCAACAGTATGTTGATGATACTTTTTGTCTTTTCAATACTGAGCAAGATGCCTTATAATTCTTGGATTTTCTCAACTCACAGTGCCCTAACATCAAGTTCACTATTGAAAAGGAAACTAAACAGATGTTGTTTTTTCTTGATGTCTGTGTCAATAATAAATACCCATCTTGTCTCGTAATATTGATTACATCGCAAAAATACATTTACTGGTTAACTCACTAACTTTTCCAGCTTGACTTCCTTTTCTTATAAGATTGGTCTTATTCGTACTTTAGTGGATAGAGCCTACAGAAGTGATAATACTCTTCTCAAATTCAATGATGCTGTTAGCAAACTTTATTTTGTTTGTTGTGAAAACTGTAAAGAGGCTCATCTAAAGACGTGCAGCATACATGCACCTCAGATTTCGAAACTCTCTCAAAAGCGTTTTGTTATAAGCTAGTTGGACTTTGGATTGTAGCTTACCTATAAATACTAGCGTAGTTTTGTATACATTTAGGATTTTTCTGACTTAGTTGAGTTATTACAAGTTGAAGTAAATAAACTGGAAGCTTCTTTTGCTATGCTATGGACGAGACCTCTGAACAAACATTGTTTCTAAACTGAATCAATATCCTGAATATCTAATAAGCCGGGTAGTCAATTAGTATGTTAGTAATGCTTGTAGGTCTAAAACTTCAACTTATTCTACTGATATTACCACTGCTTATTTCAAATTGCCATATCTTAAGCTCTCCAATTTTACTCAAGGTAAAGTGTGTATGCTTGTTACTAAATACTGTAACAGTATTGAAATAAAGTTAGCCTTTTCTTCCTTTTAGGTTAGAAATTTGATCTCGGTTAAGGATTATGTGCCCAGATCACTCCGCTCTTACGTAGTGTATAAATTTAAATGTGCCGGATGTAATTCCGTGTATATTGACAACACAAGCCAACATTTATCTACTCAAGTGCGTGAGCATTTATTTACTGATAAAAATCCAAATATTTTTAAACATCTTAAAGGTTCAGTTGTTTGTAAAGAGGCATGTAATGATAGTTGTTTTAAAGTGTTGGATTCTGCAAACACTTCTTTTAAACTTAAAATTAAAGAAGCGTTACATATCCCATGGGACAGACCTGATTTAAATAAGCAGATTCAGCATAATACCTTGTCATTAAGCTTTTAGCTATTCTTCTTAACCGTCCTTACTTGTTTTCGCTACACTGATTCCTTTTTCGATTAATAAATTCAATTGATGATTTAACTTTTGTTTATGTAACAAGAAGTTTTTACTTTGTACTTAGCAACTGATGATGGATTGGAACAATCCGAAACATGTCTTGCAAACTTAACAGCATTGTCATGTTTTTCGCCTTATATCTACTCTTATATCATCGAGAAATTTTAGGGAATATATATATATATATATATATATATATATATATATATATATATATATATATATATATATATATATATATATATATATATATATATAGACCCTCAAGAAAAAATTCCAACTCTAAAAACGTTTTGGCACAAGCCTTCATCAGTTATAACAATCCAGGTACATACAGCGCATATATAAGGATAAAAACAAAGGAACAATATCTAATTAACGTATGGCAATAGAACACTTTACACAATGAAACTGGACTTACAATGGATAGCATTTGAAATTGAATGGAAGGGAAATTATATTTAGCATAAGAGAAAAGGGTGTTGGAGACGCTGATACCTACCATCCCAGCGGGGTATAGAGAAAACCATGCGAGAACACAGTGGGTGTGAAGTAACATAAAATGAAAAGGAAACCCAATATGACCTGGAAAGGACAATATTGAGAGGAGGGAGATATCGTAAGAAAAGGTGCGACATAAATAATTTAATAGACAAGCATAACTGAATGAAAGTAGAAACCATAACAACCAGCCAGCTCAAATAAATAATAATCCCAAGTGTCTACTTCCTGAACATTAAGACCCCGGGGTGTGAAAGTGTCCAGCTTATGTTGCCAGAACCTTTCATGTGTCCTATACCTCCCAATAAGTCTATCACTTATAGTGACACGTATGTCTTCCATGAACCCATGATGTCCTTCCTCAGAATAATACCTGAAAAAGGTCATCTGGGGAACTGAAGACCCTGACCTAAACTTACGATAACACGCCGTATAATTATTAAACCTAAGCCTAAAAGGCGTGTTAGTGCTACCTACGTACTGAACACCACACACGACACAGTCAAACAAATACACAACACCTGACGAATCACAGTTAAACGAAAAGGTAATCTTATACTCCTTACTAGTAGCGTGGGAATAGAAACTATCACTTTCAGACATAGATTTACACACTTGACATCTGGACTTTTCACAATGAGTACAACCCCTTTCATCACAGTTATTGTTAGTAGCCAGCCTAGCCCTAACTAACAGGTCCTTAAGGTTCTTACATCTCCTAAAAGCAGTGACCGGAGGTTCAGGAAACACCTCCCGATGCTCCTCTGAAGTTGAAAGCATAGAGTGGAGACTCCTTATTGTTTTCCCCACACTGTTGAATGATGGATGGTATGTAATGACTAATGGAATCCTATCCCCCCTCCCAGGATTGCGTCCCCTGTCTGCCTCAGCTAGAAGACTCTCCCTATCTAACCTACGTACCCTGTCTATCTGTTCATTAACTATTGGCTCTTCATAGCCCCTATCCTTTAGCCATGCAGCTAAATTACTTATCCTATCTCTAAATTGGCGATCCTCCGAACATATCCTACGATACCTAAGGGCTTGGCTATAAGGAATCGCCTTCTTCGTATGCCATGGATGACACGATGTCTTATGCAAGAACTGATGAGTATCAGTTGGTGCAAAACAAATCTGTTGTTAGGACTCCCCCTCTCCCATAGTGACCTAGACATCTAAACAACTTATGGTTTCCCGGGAATATTCGCTTGTACATTTGATATTGTCATGGCTACTGTTGAGAAAGTTGATGAAAAGCTTCAGTTTCTCCTCCCCATGTGTCCAAATGAAGAAAACATCATCAATGAATCTCATCCAGACTAGTGGTTTGTCTGCCGAAGCCTCCAACAACCTCTCTTCCAACCCACTCATAACAAGATTAGCATAGGCCGGAGCGAACTTCATGCCTATCGCCATTCCTAACTTTTGCCTATATATCTTATTGTTAAATTCAAAATAGTTATGTTTAAGGACCAGGGATGCCAACCCAGCCAGGGTATCAGTAGGCACGGTTGGATTAACCCTCCTCCCCAGTGCTTCCCTCATGGCCTCAAGACCCTCCCCATGGGGTATACTGGGATAAAGCCCTACTACATCAACAGTGCAGAGATAAGCCACGTCCGGTATGCTACCTAACTTACCTAGCCTAGCTAAACAGTGGTTAGTGTCCTTAACGTACGACCTAGTGAAGCTGACCAACGGATTGAGGTGGTGATCTAAATACTTTAAGGGCAGACAGTTTCGCGGGTAGATACTTTCGCGATTTTCGCGAATTTTGCCCTTTTTCGCGAAAGTGTCTGCCAGGTAAGAAAGTAAAATCGAAATTCGCGACAGTTTCTTTCGCGAAAAGTCACATTTTTCTAAAAATTGCGAATGTTTTTTCAACAACAAAAAACATTCTCAGATAAGAAGGAATCCAAGACCGGAGTGGTTTTAGTCAATTTTAAACAATCTTTACTTTATTTCTATTTATGTCTCGATAAATTTATATATATATATATATATATATATATATATATATATATATATATATATATATATATATATATATATATATATATATATATATATATATATATATATATATATATATAGCTACTGAGCTACTGAGCTCAAGCAAGCTACTGAGTTCATATATATATATTTATATATATATATATAGGTATATATATATAGGTATATATATATACGTATATATATACGTATATATATATATATATATGTATATATATATATATACGTATACATATATATATATATATATACATATATATACACATATATATAGATACACACACGCACGCACACACGCACGCGCGCACGCACGCACGCGCGCACGCACACATACTGACATGACTGTAGTTGTGGGGACTGTGACCTTTCGTATACCTTGTGGGGACAGTATAAAGTAGTACATAACTCACCATAGGATACAGATAGGTAAGGGATGATTTGATTATATATGAGGCATATTCATGATGCACAGGTTGCAGTCTTGCATTATTGCACCTGAATGTGTGTATTACTTTAGTGGGGACTGTCAGTTTTATTTCAACATTGTGGGGACATCGATACATTATTGTGATTTATTCTTTGCGCTTTGGCCTGATGTACTTGTTTAGGTTGTCAATAACTAACTGACTGACAGAACGTGGCGTAGCAATGAAGATTATTAGCTTATCTTATACACACTTTGTGGGGGTCTAACCTCCACACATAAAATTATTTATCTCTTTATTTTTCTTTCGGGGGCATTGCCCAAAATGCCCTAATGACAAGCCGCCATAGTTGCAAAACATTAATAATGACAACTAAATGGAGAAACATATCTGTGTTGTTGCGTATTAAAATCATCAGAAGACGGCGATTAGCTCCTAAAAAGGGGCCAACAGAGCTCTTCCAGCCTTACCTTCTCGCGAGGGGCTTCTCTAGCATCATTTGTTTTGGGAAATGTAGTGGGAAATGTGTGTTGACTATGGCCATTTTCCCTTATGACTCAAGAAACAGCATTTTAGTATCTGACTATTTATTGCTTTAAAGCATGGACATCATCCAGTGGCTTCACAGGTGACTATGAAACGAAGGAAAAGAAAGATTGCGGGTTCATGAGCAAAGCCCGTTAAAATTTCTGTGTTCGAACTGTCTTGGGTTTAAGAAAACGACATGAATATACAAATATGCCAAGTTTGGGAGGACAAAGTAAGACGAAACCATAGATGTTCATGTAAAAAACTTAAATAAGTCTCATAACAGATTTTGATTACTATAGCCTACGACAATTTCAAAAAGTAGGGATGGGGCTATTCTCCCTGTGTACCCCATGGCTCTTTGATAAATATTCGTTTTAGCCTCAGTCTTGTTTTAGCTTTGAAGCTTTACTGCATTTTGTAGCTTACAGTATACACATTTAGTTTACATGAGAGAACCACCTTTTTGTCTGAGCCTCAATTTTTTTAACTTTCCCAAATTTCAGGCAAAGGTTTTCTGAAGATTCTCTTACCTTATATTGAAGTAAACTGGCTAAAACAGGTTACCATTATATGTTATAAAAAGATGGATCTTTGTTAACCAGGATTATCGAGGGAACTGTAGGATCTTTGTAAAGAAGCTTCCAATGAATGAACCAACAGTGATTTCTGGAGCGTAATAAAGGCGAACCTTGGACCTTGAGCCTCGACATTTTCTTAGCATTTTCTTAAGATTTGGTAATTTGAGCCTCATTTTCTTATAAACCTTCTTCTAAACAAAAACGTATACAAGATCATTTAGAGTCCACATTACAGACAGTTTATGGCATTAGTCACCCATAGCACTCATTCATGTAACATTTAGGTCAGGAACTCCAGAGCACATGTTAAGAACGAAGGCAAGTAAAACGATATTCTGCATTGTACTATTACAATAGTCATGATGAGGGCACTACTACATGGAGTCCAATGGTCAACAGGATTTGAGAGTTTACTTAAATATGCTTTCTTTCTGCCACTACATGGTCAGGTAACAAGCTCTAGTGTTTTTTGAACTCCAGATGCACAGCAGGTTGTGGTTTTTCACTATAACACTAAGAGTAACCTGCTGAAAAGCTAGACATCATGGCCATAAGCGTGCATATTAAATTCTTGCCGAGACTCTTCTCCTTCAGTAGTAGTATGAAGCAACGTGTTAAGAAGATCTCTGCCAGAAGCAGAAACTAAATTACATTTCTCGTAATATGCCAGTCTGTTGTACGTTTGATAAGTATTGTGGTATTACTGCCTTGATTTATCCAAATCAAAACTCGTGGGATCTTGTTGTTAGTGAAGAAGACGTTGATATATGCTATTATGTTCCACTTTTTTTCTAATAATATCAAGAAATAGCTTAGCAACTTCACTGGAAACTGCTAATGTGGACAAACTTCAGACATTGTTAGTATGAGGGAATATTCGATGGCCCACACGAAGACTGTAGGAGAAATCAACCTCCAAATGTCCACAACCAAAATTTTTTGCAATAGCACCAAGCTCCAAATCATTCAGTAAGCAGCGTTTCCATACTTTGAATTGAGATAAACAGGTCTTCTTTTCTGCCCATTGTCTGGGGCATAGCTGCAAAATCTACGTTCTTTGCTACTCTGAGATCTTCATTACTTCCTGAGACCTGCCTTCCTGTATGGCTTGCCCTTTCCAGCCCCGGTTGAGGTGGTTTTCTCTGTTTTTGCCTTCCCTTGCTTCTAGGTTTCGCTACTCCTCCAGTAATAAGATGCAAATAACTGACTAAAACAAATACTTTTTTCTTAATTTTTGATTCCAATTCTGTATTTTTACTCACTATGGTTATAGAACATGCTCCTCTTTCGACATCAGATGTGCTTCTACATAAGTAGTTTAAATTAATCGCTCCTTAAATGGGCAGGCTTTTAGAGCATTCTTCATTATAGACAATGTCTATATTGAAGAATGCTCTGGAAGCCTGTCCATTAAGGACTGGTAGTGAATATCCGGAAATTAAGCATCCAGAATTTTTAAGGGAATGTATAAATAGAAATTTCAATGAAGCAGGGTTTTCACCTATCAAGTAACATTGCACAGCAAAATCCAGACAGCTTTTAGCTGCAAGAAACAACTTAGAACGGTTGAGAATTTTTCAAGAAAAACAAGTTGCAAAGGCACTTGATTCTGAAGTGGAAAGCATTAGAACAAAGACCACTCCAGAATTAACCCAAGAAGTACAAGAAAAAACATAAGAGTTTGATAAACCAATGAGTGTAATTAAAGAAATTATAATGGTATCCAATAAACAAGAGAAGGTAAGATTACTGACAGTTATGCCTGACAGCTGATCAAGAAAGAGAGTGGCAGACTTTTTCAAGGTGAGTGAATACCTAGTGCGCTCTGCGTGGGAGCTCCAGAAGAAGAAAGGGATACTTGCTGAACAAGATCAAATAAGGGAAAACTTCTTTCTAAAAGCACTCTCACATTAGCTACTCGCTTCTATGAAGATGAAGAGTGCTCACGAGTGATGCTTGTTAAAAAACATTTAGTCAGCATCGGAAGCAAACAGCACGTTCAAAAATGTCTCCTTCTTTCCAACCTTAAGAACTGCATTCTGCATTTAAAGAAAAGCATGTAGACGTGAGGATTAGGTACTCCAAATTTTGTAGCTTGGGACCTAAATGGTATGCTGTAGTTGGTGCTGCAGGAACTAACTCCGTTACATATCATCAAAGTGCTATTTACTGGGGTATAAATACAACAACTTAAGTAAAATCGCTTTTTGTGATATCACTAGTCGAAAATCCATGATATATCATGATATCACTAGTCGAGAATCCATAATATATCATTGTCATAGGTGTCGAGGAAAACATGGGCTAAAAGATTTTTTCAATTAAGTTAATACATATGGAAAATGAGAGTATTGCTTGTGAGGAACTCTTCATACCTCTTAAATTGTTTATGCCATTTATATCTTACAATATGTTATATAACTGCTTTATTCCCAGACAGTGTCTAATAACCTTTGCCTATAGCTACAGTTATGCATATATACCATACTGCTATAAAATAAGTTATATAACCGCTTTAATCCCAGACACTGTCTAATGACCTTACTCTATAACCAGGCCTTTCAAAAGGACGCGTGCGATCGCACAACAGCGCGCAAGCATGCGGTCAGCTCAGTTCACATTCTCGATATGTCGCTCGCGCCAGCTTTACGAAAACTATACATCCAAGTACTAAGTAAAGCTCTAGCAATCGCATGCTTAGCGCACACAAATGATCCCACGCGCGCGGATGGTAGCGCGCGTCTAATATACTCATTGACAGGCCGGTATAACTAACGTTATATATCCGGTATGTCCCCACATGGTATGTATATAACCTGCTGCTATTTGCATTACCTTACATTACGTATATAACTAAATTTATATACCTTGTGTGTTCCCACACTGGCTATGTATACCTTACTGCTATAAAACAAGTTATATAACTACTTTATTCTCAGACAGCGTCTGCCAAATTTAGTCTATAGATAAAGTTATATAACAAGTATATACCCACAAAGTATGTATATCTGTACTGCTAGTTATATTACCTTATATTATGTATATAAGCAAAGTGATATAACCTGTATGTCCCCCGAATGTTTGTGTATATCATACTGCCATAAAATAAGTTATATAACTGCTTTCCTCCCTGACAGTGTCTTATAGCCATTGTCTATAAGTAAATTTACATAACTAGCATATGACAACAAGGTATGTATATAGCGTACTGCTATGTATATTACTTTACATCATGTATATACCTAAGGTTATATAACTAGTATGTCCCCACAATGTATATGTATACCCCACCGTTATAAACAAGTTATGTAACTACTTTATTCCCGCACAGTGTCTAATAACTATAGTTATATTACTAGTATTTCCCATCAATGTCTGTATAGACTTAACTGCTATAAAATAAGTCCAATAAGTACTTTATTCCTAGACATTGTCTTGTAGGCTTTGTCTATACCTTAAGTTATACAACAAGTACATTCCTACAAGCTATGTATATCTGTACTGCTCATTTATATATGTAACTTAAGTTATATACCTAGTATGTCCCCACAATGCATGTTTATACTTTACTGGTATAGGATAAGTCATATAACTAGTTTATTCCTAGACAGTGTCTAAAGAAGTTTGTTTATAACTACAGTTATATAACTGGCCTGTCCCAACAAGGTACCTATATATATCCTACTGCCATAAAGCAAGTTATATAACTACCTTATTCCCAGACTGTGTCAAAAACATTGGCTATAACCACAGTTATATAACCAGTGTGTCCCCACAAGGTATGTATGAATCGTACTGCTATAAACTAAGTTATATAACTATGTTTTTCCCAGACAGTATCTAAAGACTTTTGTCTATAACTAAAGTTGTATAACTAGTATGTCCCCACATTGTATGTATATATCGTATTGCTATAAAGTAACTTATATAACTACGTTCAGACAGCGTCTAAATACTTCTGTCTATAACTAAAGTTATATAACTAGTATGTCCCCACAAGGTATGTATATATGGTACTGCTATAAAGTAAGTTATATAACTACCTTATTCCCTGACAGTATCTGAATACTTCTTTCTATAACTAATGTTATATAACTAGTATGTCCCCACATGGTATGCATATATTGTATTCCTATAAAGTAAGTTATACAACTACTTTATTCCCAGACTTGATCTAAAGACTATTGTCTATAACTAAAGTTATATAACTAGTATGTCCCCATATGGTATGTATCTATCGTACTGCTATAAAGTACGTTATGTAACTACATCATTCCCAGACAGTGTCTAAATACCTTTGTCTATAACTAAAGTTATACAACTAGTATGTCCCCACATGGCATGTATAAGTTGTACTGCTATAAGCTAAGTTACATAACTATGTTATTCCCAGACAGTGTCTAAATACTTTTGTCTATAACTAAAGTTATATAACTAGTATGTCCCCACATGGTATGTATATATCGTACTGCTAAAAACTAAGTTATATAACTATGTTATTCCCAGACAGTGTCTAAATACTTTTGTCTATAACTAAAGTTATATAACTAGTATGTCCCCACATGGTATGTATATATCGTATTGCTATAAAGTAAGTTATATAACTACGTTCGGACAGCGTCTAAATACTTCTGTCTATAACTAAAGTTATATAACTAGTATGTCCCCACAAGGTATGTATATATCGTACTGCTATAAATTAAGTTATATAACTACCTTATTCCCTGACAGTATCTGAATACTTCTTTCTATAACTAATGTTATATAACTAGTATGTCCCCACATGGTATGCATATATTGTATTCCTATAAAGTAAGGTATATAACTACTTTATTCCCAGACTTGATCTAAAGACTATTGTCTATAACTAAAGTTATATAACTAGTATGTCCCCACAAGGTATGTATATATAGATATGTTCACAAGGTGCCCTTTGTGAACTTCTCCTTTTTGGAAATCCGCGTTTTAACGATATAGCTAATAAATTAATCCTGGAGGCAACAATATCATTTGTCTTGTCGACTAGAAGGGTTGTGTGAGCACATACAACAGCAGCGCATTATCTATGTTTAATTTTTCTATCGTCGTTGGGTTTGTTTAGAATAGTAAATAGTTCATCTCACATCAAATGTCTAGTATTATTGGACATCTTCAAATGTTCAATATATATGCTTAAATTGTTTTTCCTGGACATCTAGCATGTCATTTTATCAAATAATTGTTAATCATGGGTCATCTGATGTGAGATGACCTTTTCTTATTTTGATGTAAATATGCTAAATAGTAAGCACCATATGCAGTTGGGACCAGATGACTCAGAGTCCTTTCCGGCTGTATCTGGTGCAAACAAAGTATGATATTGTATTTTTATTTTATATTAATATTTCAAGTGCTATATACAAAAACATGGTATGCATATATCCTATTGCTATAAAGTCAGTTATATAACTACGTTACTCCCAGACAGTGTCTAAATACTTTTGTCTATAACTAAAGTCATATAACTAGTATGTCCCCACATGGCATGTATAAGTTGTACTGCTATAAGCTAAGTTACATAACTATGTTATTCCCAGACAGTGTCTAAAGACTGTTTTCTATAACTAAAGTTATATAACTAGTATGTCCCCACAAGGTATGCATATATCGTACTGCTATAAAGTAAGTTATATAACTACGTCATTCCCAGACAGTGTCTAAATACCTTTGTCTATAACTAAAGTCATATAACTAGTATGTCCCCACATGGCATGTATATATTGTATTCCTATAAAGTACGTTATATCAGTACGTTATTCTCAGACAGTGTCTAACGACTGTTTTCTATAACTAAAGTTGCATAACTAGTATGTCCCCACAAGGTATACATATATCCTATTGCTATAAAGTCAGTTATATAACTACGTTATTCCCAGACAGTGTCTAAATACTTTTGTCTATAACTAAAGGTATATAACTAGTATGTCCCCACATGGTATGTATATATCGTACTGCTATAAAGTAAGTTATATAACTACCTTATTCCCTGACAGTGTCTAAATACTTTGTCTATAACTAAAGTTATATAACTAGTATCTCCCCACATGGTATGTATATATTGTATTCCTATCAGGTAAGTTACATGGGGCCATACATTTATGACGTCTAAACAAAACTAGCACTTCTGACCCACTCCCCCTTGTCAGGCATATTCGTAGCTCATTTCCCCCCCTTGCGACGTCTACATGGCTTTATCCCCCCCCCCCCATCCATACACAGCATAAACGTGTTGTTTTTAATAAGAATCCGGTTTATAAGCAGCCTAATACTAGACACGGACAAAATTAAGAAACTTTAAGAACTACAACGAATGAGTTAAGAAACATTAGAAATTCTATGCTTTTTCAAAGTTTGGGGTTTGCGAAACATATTTCCTCCACGGATTTAACAAGTCTCAACTAAAGTAAATTGCTTGAGACATGAGAAAGATCCTTTGGTTGAGAGACAGATATGCCCATTTTATGACAAGTAGCACATTGGAACCATTACCTGGTTCAAAGCAAAACTGAACCAATATCGTATCCTTTTCGAGGACCAAAGTGAAGATAATGTAAAGTTTACCGAAATTAATGATGTGGACATGAGGTTGATGTAGATTTAGAAGCGCACTAACGTCTTTTGTTTGGCATCATGATAATAGTTTGCTATATCCATGTGTTTTATATCGTTTTTCAATGCAATCTTTGTTTATTAAATTAAGAAGCTTTTGGTACTAGGTCTTGAGCTAGCCTTCTTATAAAATAAAAAACGTATAATCAGAACAAGCAATAAAGAAATCAAATTTGTCACAAAGAAGATATTATAGTTATTGTAAATCCTCAAATTAGCCTCCTGGAGATTAATTTTATTTTTTTTGGCTTTCCCTTGGGGGCTTATTACAGGACTACTTTGAAAACAGTGTAAATATTTTGCTATATTGTACAACTGACTGTATTATCCTGTAAAAATATTTGACAATAATAATAATTTTTCAAACTTCATCACACATAATATTTAAATCTACAAATATAAATCTCACTAACAGGTAATCTGTATTTGGCTGGCTTAAAATGTTACGATGCTAGGTAATAGACAAAAAGAATGAATTGGAAAAAGAAACAAACAAACAAAACAAAACAAAAAAAATAGTTAATAGGTAAGGAGCTCCGGATCACACCATGGTTTATTCCTCATGCAAAAGATGTAGTACGTTGTACGTATGACTATGCTTTACACCTTTGAAATGATAAAGTTGAGATGTTGAGTGTCAATACCACTGTCATTACATATTTTGAGACACGAATTTGATGAAGTACCAAATATCCCAAGGCAGCTAATGCAGAGGTTTATGAATTTTATTTCCTTATAATCAGTGGCAAGATCAGATAGAAGGGGACGATATTTGAGTTCTTTTCGATGAGCATTATTGTGTAAATTAGTTTCGAAGCCCACAGTTAATTCTATGATGTACATGATATTGTCAGCTGTTGACAGACGAATGTCAGGGCGAAGACTATTGCCAGTAACGATGCAGGGAGAAAGGTAGCCAGGGAGATCGACATATAGTTTTGCATGTTGTATTGACTGTAGCGTTTCAGCGAGAAATTTAATAATAATAATAATAATAATAATAATAATAATAATAATAC
Organism: Mastigias papua; assembly: GCA_964019165.1. Taxonomy (NCBI): domain Eukaryota; kingdom Metazoa; phylum Cnidaria; class Scyphozoa; order Rhizostomeae; family Mastigiidae; genus Mastigias; species Mastigias papua. The sequence continues at coordinate 5,098,705 of OZ025276.1, forward strand.
AAATAGTTGTGTTTTTGAAGATAATGAAGAACTTGAAGAGGACGAACGAGGTATTATAGATGGAATAAATCACATCATTGATGAAAATCTAACTAAAAAGTTTGTGGGTTTTAAAAAGGTTGACAGAAGTGTTCTGAAGGAAAAAGTTAACAAAGTGAATAGAGTTTTGACTAATATAAGAACGGAGAATTTGAGTGGAACTAACGACTTGATTAAAGCCTGTTCTATCTATGTAGGAGAAGCAGTTGGACTTAAACCTGTTCAAATGAGACAGAGAAATACCAAAGAGCCGTGGTGGAAAAGACGAATTCAATCTTCGATGACAGAGATACGTAGGCACATAAATCTACTTGAGCGTAAGAAAAAAGGTGATCTTAAGAAAGATGTTAAATATAGAATCCTGGATAGAAAATAATTCATTAAAAATAAAGGAGTAGACGTTGTATTAGAGGAACTGAAACAGCGGTTGCAAGCGAAGAGTAAGAAAATTAAACGATACGAACAAAGAAGTGAACAATTCAGAATCAATAAGTTGTTCCAGCAAGACCGGAAAAAAGTTTACCAACAACTAAATGGTAAAACAGGTAATTATGAGAAACCTGACGCTAAAGATAGCAAGGACTTCTGGAGCAATCTATGGGACAAGGAAGTTAAGCACAATGAAAAGGCCGAATGGCTTAAGGAGTTAAAACAGGAGGGGGTTTATCATGAGAAGCAAACAGACTTGATGATTACAACTGAGATGGTATTAAAGCAAACAAAGAAAATTCCTAACTGGAAATGTCCAGGGCCTGACGGAGTTCAGGGATACTGGCTGAAACACTTTACACCACTTCACAGCAGAATAGCTAATCAGATGAATGTTATGATCGTAAATGGATCCGAGATTCCTAGATGGATGACCACGAGTAATACCGTGTTGTGCCAGAAAGATCCAAATAAAGGTAGGGCTGTTGACAACTACAGGCCAATTTCTTGTCTTCCCCTCATGTGGAAACTAATGACAGGAATACTTTCAACTGCTATGTATAATTACCTTGATTCAAATGACAGGCTTCCTATTGAACAGAAAGGGTGTAGGAAGGAAAGTAGGGGAACAAAAGATCAACTGCTTATTGATAAAACAGTAATGAATGATTGCAGGAAAAGACATACCAACCTAGGCATGGCTTGGGTTGATTATAAGAAGGCTTACGATATGATTCCCCATTCCTGGATAATTGAGAGTTTGAAGCTTGCCAATGTTGCTGACAATATAGTAAACTTCATAGAAAGATCAATGAAGAGTTGGAACATCAATTTATCATCAAACGGGGAGTTTTTGGCTAATGTTGAAGTAAAGAGAGGTATCTTCCAAGGAGATAGCTTATCTCCACTGTTGTTTGTTGTGTGTATGATACCCCTTACTCAAAAAGTAAAATGTGGGTATACCCTTAAAAGTGGCGAGAAGCTAAATCATCTTCTTTTTATGGACGATTTGAAACTGTTTGCAAAAGATGAAAGAGAGACAAATAGCCTACTATCGACAGTTCAGATATTTAGTAATGACATTAGGATGGAATTTGGGATTAGAAAATGTGGAGTTCTGATTATGAAAAGAGGAAAAGTGACGTTAACTGAGGGAATAGAGCTGCCATCAGGTGATACCATAAAGGATATAGATAAAGAAGGTTATAAGTACCTAGGAATATTGGAGTTCGATTCTGTACGAGAGAAGGATATGATTCGGAATTTTCAAAGCGAGTATTTCAGGAGGGCAAGGCTTGTAATGAGAAGTAAATTAAATGGTCGAAACAAAATAAAAGCCCTCAATACTTGGTCAATCTCAATGTTGAGATATGGGGCAGGGATTCTGAAATGGCGTAAAAATGTGCTTGATGAGATGGATAGACAAACTAGAAAGATTATGACGATGAATAAAGAATTCCACCCACAGAGTGATGTAGATCGATTGTATGCACCAAGAAGTAAGGGAGGGAGAGGCCTGCTTAGTTGCAAAAGTTGCATTATGACTGAGGAGAACAGTCTTGGATGGTATATCAAACACCAGGAGGAGCCATTACTAGTGGCAGTAAGGAACAACGAGACACTTAATACAGAGGATGTTGTGAATCCAGCAATTTATAACAAGAATGAGAGATGTAGGGTTTACACTTCTTGGAAAGACAAAATTATGCATGGTCAATATTTGAGAGATTTAGATGGAAAAGACAGCGTACAATCTTGGAAATGGTTAAAGGACAGTGATTTGAAGGGTTGTACGGAAGCTTTGATTTGTAGTGCGCAGGAACAAGCGATAAGGACAAATAATACTAAATTTTATATAGACAAGACCATTGATTCCCCTCTTTGTAGGATGTGTGGAGAAAGAAGTGAAACGGTCTCACATATTGTCAGTGAATGTAGCAAGTTGGCCCAGAAAGAGTATAAAAGACGCCACGACAATGTAGGGAAATATATTCATTGGAAACTTTGTAAAAAATATAATATTGATTCAAAAGCAAGATGGTATGAACACTCACCGAAAGGAGTAGTTGAAAGTAATAATATAAAGATCTTGTGGGATTGTGTTATACAGTGTGATAAGGAAATAGAAGCTCGAAGGCCAGATATTGTTATTATTGATAAAGTACAAAATGAGGTAAAGATAATTGATGTTGCAATACCCGGAGATGTTAGAGTCCCGGAAAAAGAACTTGAAAAAATAGAGAAATATGGACCTTTAAAGGATGAAATCGCTAGACTTTGGGACATACGAAAGGTGTCGGTCATTCCAGTGGTTGTTGGTGCTTTAGGAGCAGTATCTACTAGATTTGATAAGTTTGTAAAAGATATTGGAATTACGCTTAAGATTGAACATGCACAAAAAACAGCTTTATTAGGTACAGCCCGGATATTAAGACTGGTACTTAGCTGCTGAGTACCTTTAGTAAAGGAGAAAGTAATGTGATTCCTTTGATGACAGGCAGTTATCCGCAATCACATTTTGATTTCCAAAGCATTTAATACCTTGCTTTGAGATGTATATTTAACAGACATAATAATAATAATAATAATAATAATAATAATAATAATAAATGTCCTGGGTATGACATAAAACTACATCTGGTTGTGGAGTTTCGACGTAGGATAATGAGGTTACCTTTAGCCACAACTACCTCCAGGTCACCCTTGAGCAAGGTGTAGCACCTGTTAGCTCTCCCCGAGACTACGAAATACCGGGTTGGCATCCGGCGGGGGCTAGTCTGTCTCATGGGCAGGTGATCAGCTCTTGAGCCTTGGTTGGCATTCACCTAGAGACGGTGTCTCGATAAAAACACTGGTGGTTGTGCAACCTTAAATTCACTAAATATGCGTGGACTTGAAGTTCCAGGTGACATCTGGCGCGAAATATTCAGTCCCTTGGCAGTAAGGATAAAATGCATCTTCATTCATAATGAAAACCAGAACCAAATCATACCACATCGGCCGTCGCGCGGGTGAACAAGGGCCGCGTCCCTCAGGGAGAAACCAGCCTGAGGTCGAAAAGTCTGCTACTGGAATGAACTCTCAAACAGATGATCTATCAGGTTATCAGAACCAGGATTTTCCTAACCCTGAACCTATAGTGACAACATCAAATAACTCGACAAGATCAAAACGAATAAAATGGACTCGAGAGGACTATAAAAATGTTCTGAGAGCGTTTTACATCGCCCAATCTAGACCAAATACCAACAATACGGAGCAAACTTTTGTTGAATGGAGAAATATAGTCGGACCAAATGTACGTGAATATCTAAATCCAAACACATTAGGAAATGTACGTAGAGACATATTCAAAAATAAAAGACTTTCAGATGCTGAGATCGACCAGATTAGACATGAAGTGAATGTAGATACCGCTGTTGAATCAATGAAGGATACCACTAAGGAAAACACTAGTAGCGAGAATTGTGAACTAGTAGTGGATGCTCAAAACTTTAATGATAATGAGGTACAAGAACTAATTAATGACATTCGCAACTCCGAGAATGTGAATCATGAAGCCGATGTGACAGAATTATTTGCAGAACAATATAACCATGAAATTAAGCATGCTCGTAAAGAAATATTAAATGAACTCAGTAGAACTAGCCATCTAGAAGTATCTGACCGAGAACCTCTTCCTAAATTGACCTGTGGTTCAAAACGTAATGAAAGCATTAAAATTTACAATGTTGCCTTAAAGGAAATCTTAAGTGAGCGTGACTGTGATCTGACCTCCTTAAATGCACTTGTTTACTCTACAGCAAAAGCAATAAAAGCCCAAGTCGGAGTTAAGGTAAACAGGAAGAAAAACTATCAAGTCAATAAGCCTCCTAAATGGAAAGTGAAAATACAGAAAGAGATTGATCTTCTACGGGCTGACATATCAATTCTTACTGACGTTTCAAAAGGCGCTACTTTGAAAATCAGAAAGCTAAGGAAAATTAAAAGGAAGTACAAGATCTCCGACGAGAATGCACTCCTATCTACCAAAGAGTCATTGAAGCAAAGAATGCAAGTAAAAGCACAGAGATTACGTAGATTTGATAAACGAGACCGATTTTACAGACAGAATAAGATAGTCCAGACTGATGCAAGGAAATTTTACAGACAAATAGGAAAAGGGAAGATTGATGTACAAAGAACACCCTGAGGTAAAAGAAATTGAGAAATTTTGGAATAATATATGGGGGAGTGAAAAGCAATTCAATCACAAAGCAGAATGGATGGAACGACAAAAAAGGAATAATGAATGAAATTGATGAGCAGCAATGGGAAAAGATAGACTGCTCTGAGTTACGTGTGACACTTGGCAAGTCTCAGAAATGGAAGTCACCAGGCATAGACAAAATACCCAATTTTTGGCTGTACTCTCTTAATGCGATACATGACTATCTTGCATTTTGTCTCTCATATGTCATGCAGAATCCGGAAGAGGCGCCTGAATGGCTCACAGAAGGGACAACATATCTCCTTCCAAAATCCGAAGCAACCATACACCCCAAAAAGTACAGACCACTTACGTGTTTATCAACGACATACAAACTTCTAACGTCAATACTCACCGACTGAATGTACTCCTTCCTTGAGCGAAATTCAGTTTTACGACAAGAGCAAAAAGGATGCAAAAGGAACTCGTATGGATGTAAAGACCAGCTCCTTATAAACAAAATGATTTTAGAAAACTGCCGTAAAAGTAAATGGAATCTTAGTACTGCCTGGATTGACTACAAGACAGCCATTGATAGTGTTTCGCATGAATGGATACTAAAAGCTCTTCAGCTGTATAAGGTCTCACCTATTATTTCTAATTTTCTCAGCATTAGTATGACCAAATGGAAAACTCGTCTATTTCTCTCACACAATACTGGCACTTGTAGGTCTGAATGTCTTAGAATCAAACGAGGGATTTTTCAAGGTGACTCTCTTTCGCCACTTCTCTTTTGCATGGCCATCATACCTCTGTCAAGTGAATTGAACAACACAGACTATGGCTATAGGATTTTTGAAACAAAAGTAAACCACCTTTTCTACATGGATGACCTCAAGCTTTTCGCTAGGAATGATTATGAACTAGAAGGTCTCTTACCTACAGCAAAAGGATTTAGCAATGACATTGGAATGGAGTTTGGACTTGATAAGTGCGCTAAAGCATCGTTTCTTAGAGGTGCCCTTAAGAAAACTGCAAATATCAGTCTTGACATTGATACTATCATTAGAGAGCTAGAACCAGGAAAATCATATAAGTATTTAGGAGTGCATGAATGTAATGGGATAAACCATTCTGCTATGAAGGAAAAGGTTAGAAAAGAGTACTACAGAAGAATCAGATTAGTACTAAAGACAGAGCTCAATTCCAAAAACCGTATTGCGGCAATAAACACATTAGCCGTCCCTGTTGTTCAATACAGCTATAACATCATTAACTGGAATCTCCTTGACCTCCAAAGAATGGATAGAAAAACTAGAAAGTTGCTGACATCACACCGTATGCATCATCCCAAAGCAGATGTTGACCGTTTACTTGCCTAGGAGTAATGGTGGTAGGGGAATGATACAACTTGAAATGGCGTACAAAACTACCACTATAGCAATGTCAACATACCTATCAACAACTTCTGATTGGATGTTAAAGTTAGTTTATCAGCACCACAAAAGTAATAAGCTGCATTCAATTGTGTAAGAAGCAAGAATTTACGAAAAAGACTTGGATTTTAACATTGGAACCCCTCCACATCCTGATCTGCCAGCCACAAAACAAGCCAAGATGGTCAAACAAGCTGCCAAAGCCTGTGGTCTGAAACAGCTAGGTGAGAAATGGCTTAAAAAGCCACTACATGGAAAGTATAATCTCCGATGCCAGAAAGCTGATGTTGATGTAACTGCAACCCATCAGTGGTTACGGAGCTCTGGACTTAAGTCAGAAACTGAAGGTTTCATTATAGCTGCCCAAGACCAATCTTTGTTTACAAGAAACTACCAGGCAAACATTCTTAAGACTGGTGTAGATGATAAATGTAGGTTTTGTGACAAATTCACTGAAACAATTGATCATCTTATATCTAGTTGCTCGATACTAGCACCAACCGAATACAAGAACCGCCATGATAGAGTAGGCCAGTATCTACATTGGACCATATGTAAACATTATCGGTTATCAACACCCACTAATTGGTTTGAGCACCACCCCCAACCTGTAGTTGAAGGAGAAAATGTATCGATCCTTTGGGATTTCTCTATACACACTGATCGTACTATTCAAGCGAACAGACCAGACATCATAATAAAAGACTTCAAAGAACAAACTTGCCTCTTAATAGATATGAGTATCCCTACAGACCAGAACATCGCTGTTAAAGAATTTGATAAACTCAGCAAGTATAAAGACCTTGAAATTGAAATTGGCAGAATGTGGAACTTGAAAGCAACAACAGTACCTGTGATTGTAGGCGCTCTTGGAAGGATAAAACAGGGCTGCCAAAAGCATCTTGATAAGATCCCGGGACAACCACAACTCCAGAAAATCCAACAAATAGTATTGACAAGCACAGCTCATATTTTGCGGAAGACTCTCTCTATTTAAATTGTAGTTTTGTTTTAATTGATGTTTTCGTTTCTTAGACCTTTGCTGACCTTAGGTCACTGGGGTGATCCGGTCAGCAATTGTACTAGATAGCAAATGTGAAGAAATAGTAAATAATAATAATAATAGTAAATAGTGGTATTAAGAGGGAGACAAGCGCTGATCTTAGCTGCCCAAGAGCAAGCTATTAGGACGAACCTCATCAAAGTCAAAATTGACAAAACACAGGTGGATAGTAAATGCAGAATGTGCGGTAAAGTTGATGAAACTATTAATCACCTCATTAGCGAGTGCAGCAAAATGGCGCAGAAGGAATACAAACGTAGGCATGATTGGGTTGGGAAGCGAATTCACTGGGACTTATGCAAGAAGTTTGGGATACATGCAAGCGAGCAATGGTATAATCATGAACCAGAAGCTATTGTTGAAAATGACTCTTGTAAAATACTTTGGAACTTTACCATTCAAACTGACCACGTACTTGAAGCCAGAAGACCAGATTTAATTGTTGTAAATAAGAAGGAAAACAAGTGCACAAATGTTGATTTTCCCATACCATATGATACTCGGATAGAACAGAAAGAGAAAGAAAAAGTTGATAAATGCCAGGATTTAAAGAGAGAACTCCAGAAACTATGGAATATGAGAATAACAGTAGTCCCCATTGTCATTGCGGCACTAGGAACACCACCGAAGGACATTAAAAGGAGATTAAGTGAATTAGAAATTGAGACCACCATTGAAGAGTTGCAGAAGACTGTAATCGTGCAGTCCGCAAGGATTTTGAGAAAAGTCCTTGAAAATTGAGGAGACTTGCCGTCACAAATATTAAGGAGAATGTACCATTGATTTACAAGACATTATATCAATGTGCGATACTTTTGTTTTTGAAACCTCATGATATTAATGCAATCTAAGTATACAATCATACACCTCACTATATTAAGGCAGTGCATAATTGGCAAGTCTTCAACTTAAAAAAAAACAAAACAAACAACAAAAATTCTCAAATTGAAGTAATAGCAATAGTAACTGTAATACTAAGGTAGTAAAGTCATAGTCAATAGTCCAGTAAATTAGGGTTAGTCCAAGGTTTATTTCGTCTACAAAAGATATAATAAGTACAACGTACTGCAATATTAATTGTTTTAGACAGGATTTTATGTTTGGTAGTATCATCGAAGTTTAAGTCTCTGAGCATTGATGGAAAGGACTCAGAAGACGTTCCAAGTATTCCGAGAGCACTCATGGAGAGATTTATAAGTTTCACAGTAGAATAAGAATTGTGGAGGTCAGCAATAAGAGGGAGATATATAGTAGACTTGCGGTCACTATTTATCTGTATATTTGATTCAAAGCCAACAGTGACTTCTAGCAGGTAAACGCATGAACTGTTACTTACTAAGACTAGGTCTGGACGAAGAGAATCACCAGTTATCAAAGAAGGAGATGGAAAAAAGGGAAGATCTGCATATAATGTGCTATTGACTACTGATGAGAGAGTTTTCGCAAGATGTAAAAGGACGGAATTATGACGCCAGGTATATCTACCATCTTGAAGATAGGATTTGCAACTGGAAACAACATGTTGAAGAGTCTCAGATTGGAAGCAGAAAGAGCATGCAGATGTGGGGGAGAGGGATCATTTGCATAGATTCTTCTTAGTAGGAAGAGTATTATTGATATACTTAACTATAAAGTTAAAGATGTTTCTAGGCATATTGCAATGAACCTTAGTCCAAAGATGACGAGTATGCTTACTGCCTTGAAGGAGTATAGAGGAAAGGACGAAGCCTTGTGACTTTAGTTCATGGCAGATACGATCTTCATTGTCATCTCAAATAGCAGTTAAAACTTGTTTTGTATTGCGATATTGATCATATTGTATATTGCAGCCAGGTATGACATAAAACTGCATCCGGTTGTGGAGTTTCGACGTGGGATAATGAGGTTACCCTTAGCCACAAGTACCTCCAGGTCACCCTGCAAGCAAGGTGTAGTACCTGTCAGCTCTCCCGGAGACCATGAAGTACCAGGTTGGGGTCTGGCGGGGGCTAGTCTGTCTCATGGGTAGGGGGGACTCTTTAGCCTTGGTAGGCAACCCTCCTAGTGATGGTGTCACAAATAAAAATACCAGCTGGAAACTTGCTACAAAGGATATCCGTGTGAACTCGAAATACCAGGTGGGATCTGGCACGGAATAGACAGCCTCTTATTAATATATGAAAACTAGAAGAAATCCATGCCGCATCGTCCGTCGCGCGGATCAACAAGGGACGTGTCCCCCAGGGCAAGATTTGCCTGGGATCGTAAAGTATGCTACTGAGTCTAATTCTTCCCCTAACGATAGTCCGTATGGTCACCAGAAAGGTATGCATCCCACCTCTGGACCTGCGGATCCAACACCAACCAAACATCACAAGGAAAAAAGAAAAGGATGGACTAGGGAAGAATATAAGGAAATAATGTAGTGATTTTACTACGCATTAGAAATACCTCAGACAAACAACACTGAAGACACTTTTATTGCATGGTGCTCACCAGTGGCGTAGCGCACCTTTTTCGACTGGGTATTCTATCATAGGGTGTGGCTGGGTGTGGCTAAGTAACGTCCCGTGGCATTTATCACCCTGAACATAAATATCTAGTAAAAAACTCAATCTCCTATCCTGTATTCATCAGTTGGTCGTGGTCACAACAAAAAGGAACCGAAAATTAATATTAGCCATTGTATCTAGACTGTGTGATATTATTGCAAGGCTTCGGCCTCCCCTTATCAATAATCCTCTATTTTCCATGAGTCATAATTTTGAAAATGAGTTTTGAATCAGCAATGTCATGATATCTGTCTCATATGCTCAACACATAATCTAAATATGTTTCTACGTTGATAGTAGCATTTGTGATACTGTCTGGCCATCAAATCTGTGTCCATTCTTGTTTTCTCAGTGTTTGGATACATAGGCAGTTTAGGCCCATGATAAGCAATCACAAAGGTGCATATACTGCTCTATGCTCAAAAGTCAGTGCAATTGCATTTAGATCATGCAAGACATGTTTTTACATGCATCTTTGCACTGATGCCAGACGTTTAGTCACACTTACCAACTCAAACTAGCTGTCGTATTCGATTTTACACTACATACAGCATTACACTTCTTAACATGTTGCAGAAATGACAACAGTGCACAGACACTTAGTATCACTCTACCTATGTGTCTCATATGCTTAACACATAATCTAAATATGTTTCTACGTTGATAGTAGCATCTGTGATACTGTCTGGCCATCAAAACTGTGTCCATTCTTGTTTTCTCAGTGTTTGGATACATAGGCAGTTTAGGCCCATGATAAGCAATCACAAAGGTGCATATACTGCTCTATGCTCAAAAGTCAGTGCAATTGCATTTACATCATGCAAGACATGTTTTTACATGCATCTTTGCATTGATGCCAGTAGTTTAGTCACACTTACCAACTCAAACTAGCTGTAGTATTCGATTTTACACAACATACAGCATTACACTTCTTAACATGTTGCAGAAATGACAACAGTGCACAGACACTTAGTATCACTCTACCTATGTGTCTCATATGCTCAACACATAATCTTAATATGTTTCTACGTTGATAGTAGCATCTGTGATACTGTCTAGCCATCAAAACTGTGTCCATTCTTGTTTTCTCAGTGTTTGGATACATAGGCAGTTTAGGCCCATGATAAGCAATCACAAAGGTGCATATACTGCTCTATGCTCAAAAGTCAGTGCACTTGCATTTAGATCATGCAAGACATGTTTGTACATGCATCTTTGCACTGATGCCAGAAGTTTAGTCACACTTACCAACTCAAACTAGCTGTATTATTCGAGTTTACACTACATACAGCATTACACTTCTTAACATGTTGCAGAAATGACAACAGTGCACAGACACTTAGTATCACTCTACCTATGTGTCTCATATGCTCAACACATAATCTAAATATGGTTCTACGTTGATAGTAGCATCTGTGATACTGTCTGGCCATCAAATCTGTGTCCATTCTTCTTTTCTCAGTGTTTGGATACATAGGCAGTTTAGGCCCATGATAAGCAATCACAAAGGTGCATATACTGCTCTATGCTCAAAAGTCAGTGCACTTGCATTTAGATCATGCAAGACATGTTTGTATATGCATCTTTGCACTGATGCCAGAAGTTTAGTCACACTTACCAACTCAAACTAGCTGTATTATTCGAGTTTACACTACATACAGCATTACACTTCTTAACATGTTGCAGAAATGACAACAGTGCACAGACACTTAGTATCACTCTACCTATGTGTCTCATATGCTCAACACATAATCTAAATATGGTTCTACGTTGATAGTAGCATCTGTGATACTGTCTGGCCATCAAATCTGTGTCCATTCTTGTTTTCTCAGTGTTTGGATACATAGGCAGTTTAGGCCCATGATAAGCAATCACAAAGGTGCATATACTGCTCTATGCTCAAAAGTCAGTGCAATTGCATTTAGATCATGCAAGACATGTTTTTACATGCATCTTTGCACTGATGCCAGAAGTTTAGTCACACTTACCAACTCAAACTAGCTGTAGTATTCGATTTTACACTACATACAGCATTACAGTTCTTAACATGTTGCAGACATGACAACAGTGCACAGACACTTAGTATCACTCTACCTATGTGTCTCATATGCGTAACACATAATCTAAATATGTTTCTACGTTGATAGTAGCATCTGTGATACTGTTTGGCCATCACAACTGTGTCCATTCTTCTTTTCTCAGTGTTTGGATACATAGGCAGTTTAGGCCCATGATAAGCAATCACAAAGGTGCATATACTGCTCTATGCTCAAAAGTCAGTGCAAGTGCATTTAGATCATGCAAGACATGTTTTTACATGCATCTTTGCACTGATGCCAGAAGTTTAGTCACACTTACCAACTCAAACTAGCAGTAGTATTCGATTTTACACTACATACAGCATTACACTTCTTAACATGTTGCAGAAATGACAACAGTGCACAGACACTTAGTATCACTCTACCTATGTGTCTCATATGCTCAACACATAATCTAAATATGGTTCTACGTTGATAGTAGCATCTGTGATACTGTCTGGCCATCAAATCTGTGTCCATTCTTGTTTTCTCAGTGTTTGGATACATAGGCAGTTTAGGCCTATGATAAGCAATCACAAAGGTGCATATACTGCTCTATGCTCAAAAGTCAGTGCAATTGCATTTAGATCATGCAAGACATGTTTTTACATGCATCTTTGCACTGATGCCAGAAGTTTAGTCACACTTACCAACTCAAACTAGCAGTAGTATTCGATTTTACACTACATACAGCATTACACTTCTTAACATGTTGCAGAAATGACAACAGTGCACAGACACTTAGTATCACTCTACCTATGTGTCTCATATGCTCAACACATAATCTAAATATGGTTCTACGTTGATAGTAGCATCTGTGATACTGTCTGGCCATCAAATCTGTGTCCATTCTTGTTTTCTCAGTGTTTGGATACATAGGCAGTTTAGGCCCATGATAAGCAATCACAAAGGTGCATATACTGCTCTATGCTCAAAAGTCAGTGCAATTGCATTTAGATCATGCAAGACATGGTTTTACATGCATCTTTGCACTGATGCCAGAAGTTTAGTCACACTTACCAACTCAAACTAGCAGTAGTATTCGATTTTACACTACATACAGCATTACACTTCTTAACATGTTGCAGAAATGACAACAGTGCACAGACACTTAGTATCACTCTACCTATGTGTCTCATATGCTTAACACATAATCTAAATATGTTTCTACGTTGATAGTAGCATCTGTGATACTGTCTGGCCATCAAAACTGTGTCCATTCTTCTTTTCTCAGTGTTTGGATACATAGGCAGTTTAGGCCCATGATAAGCAATCACAAAGGTGCATATACTGCTCTATGCTCAAAAGTCAGTGCACTTGCATTTAGATCATGCAAGACATGTTTTTACATGCATCTTTGCACTGATGCCAGAAGTTTAGTCACACTTACCAACTCAAATTAGCTGTAGTATTCGATTTTACACTACATACAGCATTACACTTCTTAACATGTTGCAGAAATGACAACAGTGCACAGACACTCAGTATCACTCTACTTATGTGTCTCATATGCTCAACACATAATCTAAATATGTTTCTACGTTGATAGTAGCATCTGTGATACTGTCTGGCCATCAAATCTGTGTCCATTCTTGTTTTCTCAGTGTTTGGATACATAGGCAGTTTAGGCCCATGATAAGCAATCACAAAGGTGCATATACTGCTCTATGCTCAAAAGTCAGTGCAATTGCATTTAGATCATGCAAGACATGCTTCTACATGCATCTTTGCACTGATACCAGTAGTTTAGTTACACTTACCAACTCAAACTAGCTGTAGTATTCGATTTTACACAACATACAGCATTACACTTCTTAACATGTTGCAGAAATGACAACAGTGCACAGACACTTAGTATCACTCTACCTATGTGCCTCATATGCTCAACACATACTCTAAATATGGTTCTACGTTGATAGTAGCATCTGTGATACTGTCTGGCCATCAAATCTGTGTCCATTCTTGTTTTCTCAGTGTTTGGATACATAGGCAGTTTAGGCCCATGATAAGCAATCACAAAGGTGCATATACTGCTCTATGCTCAAAAGTCAGTGCAATTGCATTTACATCATGCAAGACATGTTTTTACATGCATCTTTGCACTGATACCAGTAGTTTAGTCATACTTACCAACTCAAACTAGCTGTAGTATTCGATTTTACACAACATACAGCATTTGACTTCTTAACATGGTGCAGAAATGACAACAGTGCACAGACACTTAGTATCACTCTACCTATGTGTCTCATATGCTTAACACATAATCTAAATATGTTTCTACGTTGATAGTAGCATCTGTGATACTGTCTGGCCATCAAAACTGTGTCCATTCTTCTTTTCTCAGTGTTTGGATAAATAGGCAGTTTAGGCCTATGATAAGCAATCACAAAGGTGCATATACTGCTCTATGCTCAAAAGTCAGTGCAATTGCATTTACATCATGCAAGACATGTTTTTACATGCATCTTTGCATTGATGCCAGTAGTTTAGTCACACTTACCAACTCAAACTAGCTGTAGTATTCGATTTTACACAACATACAGCATTACACTTCTTAACATGTTGCAGAAATGACAACAGTGCACAGACACTTAGTATCACTCTACCTATGTGTCTCATATGCTCAACACATAATCTAAATATGTTTCTACGTTGAAAGTAGCATCTGTGATACTGTCTGGCCATTAAATCTGTGTCCATTCTTGTTTTCTCAGTGTTTGGATACATAGGCAGTTTAGGCCCATGATAAGCAATCACAAAGGTGCATATACTGCTCTATGCTCAAAAGTCAGTGCAAGTGCATTTAGATCATGCAAGACATGTTTCTACATGCATCTTTGCACTGATACCAGTAGTTTAGTTACACTTACCAACTCAAATTAGCTGTAGTATTCGATTTTACACAACATACAGCATTACACTTCTTAACATGTTGCAGAAATTACAACAGTGCACAGACACTTAGTATCACTCTACCTATGTGTCTCATATGCTCAACACATAATCTAAATATGGTTCTACGTTGATAGTAGCATCTGTGATACTGTCTGGCCATCAAATCTGTGTCCATTCTTGTTTTCTCAGTGTTTGGATACATAGGCAGTTTAGGCCCATGATAAGCAATCACAAAGGTGCAAATACTGCTCTATGCTCAAAAGTCAGTGCAAGTGCATTTAGATCATGCAAGACATGTTTTTACATGCATCTTTGCACTGATGCCAGAAGTTTAGTCACACTTACCAACTCAAACTAGCAGTAGTATTCGATTTTACACAACATACAGCATTACACTTCTTAACATGTTGCAGAAATGACAACAGTGCACAGACACTTAGTATCACTCTACCTATGTGTCTCATATGCTCAACACATAATCTTAATATGTTTATACGTTGATAGTAGCATCTGTGATACTGTCTAGCCATCAAAACTGTGTCCATTCTTGTTTTCTCAGTGTTTGGATACATAGGCAGTTTAGGCCCATGATAAGCAATCACAAAGGTGCATATACTGCTCTATGCTCAAAAGTCAGTGCACTTGCATTTAGATCATGCAAGACATGTTTGTACATGCATCTTTGCACTGATGCCAGAAGTTTAGTCACACTTACCAACTCAAACTAGCTGTATTATTCGAGTTTACACTACATACAGCATTACACTTCGTAACATGTTGCAGAAATGACAACAGTGCACAGACACTTAGTATCACTCTACCTATGTGTCTCATATGCTCAACACATAATCTAAATATGGTTCTACGTTGATAGTAGCATCTGTGATACTGTCTGGCCATCAAATCTGTGTCCATTCTTCTTTTCTCAGTGTTTGGATACATAGGCAGTTTAGGCCCATGATAAGCAATCACAAAGGTGCATATACTGCTCTATGCTCAAAAGTCAGTGCACTTGCATTTAGATCATGCAAGACATGTTTGTATATGCATCTTTGCACTGATGCCAGCAGTTTAGTCACACTTACCAACTCAAACTAGCTGTATTATTCGAGTTTACACTACATACAGCATTACACTTCTTAACATGTTGCAGAAATGACAACAGTGCACAGACACTTAGTATCACTCTACCTATGTGTCTCATATGCTCAACACATAATCTAAATATGGTTCTACGTTGATAGTAGCATCTGTGATACTGTCTGGCCATCAAATCTGTGTCCATTCTTCTTTTCTCAGTGTTTGGATACATAGGCAGTTTAGGCCCATGATAAGCAATCACAAAGGTGCATATACTGCTCTATGCTCAAAAGTCAGTGCACTTGCATTTAGATCATGCAAGACATGTTTGTATATGCATCTTTGCACTGATGCCAGAAGTTTAGTCACACTTACCAACTCAAACTAGCTGTATTATTCGAGTTTACACTACATACAGCATTACACTTCTTAACATGTTGCAGAAATGACAACAGTGCACAGACACTTAGTATCACTCTACCTATGTGTCTCATATGCTCAACACATAATCTAAATATGGTTCTACGTTGATAGTAGCATCTGTGATACTGTCTGGCCATCAAATCTGTGTCCATTCTTCTTTTCTCAGTGTTTGGATACATAGGCAGTTTAGGCCCATGATAAGCAATCACAAAGGTGCATATACTGCTCTATGCTCAAAAGTCAGTGCAATTGCATTTAGATCATGCAAGACATGTTTTTACATGCATCTTTGCACTGATGCCAGAAGTTTAGTCACACTTACCAACTCAAACTAGCTGTAGTATTCGATTTTACACTACATACAGCATTACAGTTCTTAACATGTTGCAGACATGACAACAGTGCACAGACACTTAGTATCACTCTACCTATGTGTCTCATATGCGTAACACATAATCTAAATATGTTTCTACGTTGATAGTAGCATCTGTGATACTGTTTGGCCATCACAACTGTGTCCATTCTTGTTTTCTCAGTGTTTGGATACATAGGCAGTTTAGGCCCATGATAAGCAATCACAAAGGTGCATATACTGCTCTATGCTCAAAAGTCAGTGCAAGTGCATTTAGATCATGCAAGACATGTTTTTACATGCATCTTTGCACTGATGCCAGAAGTTTAGTCACACTTACCAACTCAAACTAGCAGTAGTATTCGATTTTACACTACATACAGCATTACACTTCTTAACATGTTGCAGAAATGACAACAGTGCACAGACACTTAGTATCACTCTACCTATGTGTCTCATATGCTTAACACATAATCTAAATATGTTTCTACGTTGATAGTAGCATCTGTGATACTGTCTGGCCATCAAAACTGTGTCCATTCTTCTTTTCTCAGTGTTTGGATACATAGGCAGTTTAGGCCCATGATAAGCAATCACAAAGGTGCATATACTGCTCTATGCTCAAAAGTCAGTGCACTTGCATTTAGATCATGCAAGACATGTTTTTACATGCATCTTTGCACTGATGCCAGAAGTTTAGTCACACTTACCAACTCAAATTAGCTGTAGTATTCGAGTTTACACTACATACAGCATTACACTTCTTAACATGTTGCAGAAATGACAACAGTGCACAGACACTCAGTATCACTCTACTTATGTGTCTCATATGCTCAACACATAATCTAAATATGTTTCTACGTTGATAGTAGCATCTGTGATACTGTCTGGCCATCAAATCTGTGTCCATTCTTGTTTTCTCAGTGTTTGGATACATAGGCAGTTTAGGCCCATGATAAGCAATCACAAAGGTGCATATACTGCTCTATGCTCAAAAGTCAGTGCAATTGCATTTAGATCATGCAAGACATGTTTCTACATGCATCTTTGCACTGATACCAGTAGTTTAGTTACACTTACCAACTCAAACTAGCTGTAGTATTCGATTTTACACAACATACAGCATTACACTTCTTAACATGTTGCAGAAATGACAACAGTGCACAGACACTTAGTATCACTCTACCTCTGTGTCTCATATGCTCAACACATAATCTAAATATGGTTCTACGTTGATAGTAGCATCTGTGATACTGTCTGGCCATCAAAACTGTGTCCATTCTTGTTTTCTCAGTGTTTGGATACATAGGCAGTTTAGGCCCATGATAAGCAATCACAAAGGTGCATATACTGCTCTATGCTCAAAAGTCAGTGCAATTGCATTTACATCATGCAAGACATGTTTTTACATGCATCTTTGCATTGATGCCAGTAGTTTAGTCACACTTACCAACTCAAACTAGCTGTAGTATTCGATTTTACACAACATACAGCATTACACTTCTTAACATGTTGCCAGAAATTACAACAGTGCACAGACACTTAGTATCACTCTACCTATGTGTCTCATATGCTCAACACATAATCTAAATATGTTTCTACGTTGATAGTAGCATCTGTGATACTGTCTGGCCATCAAATCTGTGTCCATTCTTGTTTTCTCAGTGTTTGGATACATAGGCAGTTTAGGCCCATGATAAGCAATCACAAAGGTGCATATACTGCTCTATGCTCAAAAGTCAGTGCAAGTGCATTTAGATCATGCAAGACATGTTTTTACATGCATCTTTGCACTGATGCCAGAAGTTTAGTCACACTTACCAACTCAAACTAGCAGTAGTATTCGATTTTACACTACATACAGCATTACACTTCTTAACATGTTGCAGAAATGACAACAGTGCACAGACACTTAGTATCACTCTACCTATGTGTCTCATATGCTCAACACATAATCTAAATATGGTTCTACGTTGATAGTAGCATCTGTGATACTGTCTGGCCATCAAATCTGTGTCCATTCTTGTTTTCTCAGTGTTTGGATACATAGGCAGTTTAGGCCCATGATAAGCAATCACAAAGGTGCATATACTGCTCTATGCTCAAAAGTCAGTGCAAGTGCATTTAGATCATGCAAGACATGTTTTTACATGCATCTTTGCACTGATGCCAGAAGTTTAGTCACACTTACCAACTCAAACTAGCAGTAGTATTCGATTTTACACTACATACAGCATTACACTTCTTAACATGTTGCAGAAATGACAACAGTGCACAGACACTTAGTATCACTCTACCTATGTGTCTCATATGCTCAACACATAATCTAAATATGGTTCTACGTTGATAGTAGCATCTGTGATACTGTCTGGCCATCAAATCTGTGTCCATTCTTGTTTTCTCAGTGTTTGGATACATAGGCAGTTTAGGCCCATGATAAGCAATCACAAAGGTGCATATACTGCTCTATGCTCAAAAGTCAGTGCAAGTGCATTTAGATCATGCAAGACATGGTTTTACATGCATCTTTGCACTGATGCCAGAAGTTTAGTCACACTTACCAACTCAAACTAGCAGTAGTATTCGATTTTACACTACATACAGCGTTACACTTCTTAACATGTTGCAGAAATGACAACAGTGCACAGACACTTAGTATCACTCTACCTATGTGTCTCATATGCTTAACACATAATCTAAATATGTTTCTACGTTGATAGTAGCATCTGTGATACTGTCTGGCCATCAAAACTGTGTCCATTCTTCTTTTCTCAGTGTTTGGATACATAGGCAGTTTAGGCCCATGATAAGCAATCACAAAGGTGCATATACTGCTCTATGCTCAAAAGTCAGTGCACTTGCATTTAGATCATGCAAGACATGTTTTTACATGCATCTTTGCACTGATGCCAGAAGTTTAGTCACACTTACCAACTCAAACTAGCTGTAGTATTCGAGTTTACACTACATACAGCATTACACTTCTTAACATGTTGCAGAAATGACAACAGTGCACAGACACTCAGTATCACTCTACTTATGTGTCTCATATGCTCAACACATAATCTAAATATGTTTCTACGTTGATAGTAGCATCTGTGATACTGTCTGGCCATCAAATCTGTGTCCATTCTTGTTTTCTCAGTGTTTGGATACATAGGCAGTTTAGGCCCATGATAAGCAATCACAAAGGTGCATATACTGCTCTATGCTCAAAAGTCAGTGCAATTGCATTTAGATCATGCAAGACATGTTTCTACATGCATCTTTGCACTGATACCAGTAGTTTAGTTACACTTACCAACTCAAACTAGCTGTAGTATTCGATTTTACACAACATACAGCATTACACTTCTTAACATGTTGCAGAAATGACAACAGTGCACAGACACTTAGTATCACTCTACCTATGTGCCTCATATGCTCAACACATACTCTAAATATGGTTCTACGTTGATAGTAGCATCTGTGATACTGTCTGGCCATCAAATCTGTGTCCATTCTTGTTTTCTCAGTGTTTGGATACATAGGCAGTTTAGGCCCATGATAAGCAATCACAAAGGTGCATATACTGCTCTATGCTCAAAAGTCAGTGCAATTGCATTTACATCATGCAAGACATGTTTTTACATGCATCTTTGCACTGATACCAGTAGTTTAGTCATACTTACCAACTCAAACTAGCTGTAGTATTCGATTTTACACAACATACAGCATTTGACTTCTTAACATGGTGCAGAAATGACAACAGTGCACAGACACTTAGTATCACTCTACCTATGTGTCTCATATGCTTAACACATAATCTAAATATGTTTCTACGTTGATAGTAGCATCTGTGATACTGTTTGGCCATCACAACTGTGTCCATTCTTGTTTTCTCAGTGTTTGGATACATAGGCAGTTTAGGCCCATGATAAGCAATCACAAAGGTGCATATACTGCTCTATGCTCAAAAGTCAGTGCAATTGCATTTACATCATGCAAGACATGTTTTTACATGCATCTTTGCATTGATGCCAGTAGTTTAGTCACACTTACCAACTCAAACTAGCTGTAGTATTCGATTTTACACAACATACAGCATTACACTTCTTAACATGTTGCAGAAATGACAACAGTGCACAGACACTTAGTATCACTCTACCTATGTGTCTCATATGCTCAACACATAATCTAAATATGTTTCTATGTTGATAGTAGCATCTGTGATACTGTCTGGCCATCAAATCTGTGTCCATTCTTGTTTTCTCAGTGTTTGGATACATAGGCAGTTTAGGCCCATGATAAGCAATCACAAAGGTGCATATACTGCTCTATGCTCAAAAGTCAGTGCAAGTGCATTTAGATCATGCAAGACATGTTTCTACATGCATCTTTGCACTGATACCAGTAGTTTAGTTACACTTACCAACTCAAATTAGCTGTAGTATTCGATTTTACACAACATACAGCATTACACTTCTTAACATGTTGCCAGAAATTACAACAGTGCACAGACACTTAGTATCACTCTACCTATGTGTCTCATATGCTCAACACATAATCTAAATATGGTTCTACGTTGATAGTAGCATCTGTGATACTGTCTGGCCATCAAATCTGTGTCCATTCTTGTTTTCTCAATGTTTGGATACATAGGCAGTTTAGGCCCATGATAAGCAATCACAAAGGTGCATATACTGCTCTATGCTCAAAAGTCAGTGCAAGTGCATTTAGATCATGCAAGACATGTTTTTACATGCATCTTTGCACTGATGCCAGAAGTTTAGTCACACTTACCAACTCAAACTAGCAGTAGTATTCGATTTTACACTACATACAGCATTACACTTCTTAACATGTTGCAGAAATGACAACAGTGCACAGACACTTAGTATCACTCTACCTATGTGTCTCATATGCTCAACACATAATCTAAATATGGTTCTACGTTGATAGTAGCATCTGTGATACTGTCTGGCCATCAAATCTGTGTCCATTCTTGTTTTCTCAGTGTTTGGATACATAGGCAGTTTAGGCCCATGATAAGCAATCACAAAGGTGCATATACTGCTCTATGCTCAAAAGTCAGTGCAAGTGCATTTAGATCATGCAAGACATGTTTTTACATGCATCTTTGCACTGATGCCAGAAGTTTAGTCACACTTGCCAACTCAAACTAGCAGTAGTATTCGATTTTACACTACATACAGCATTACACTTCTTAACATGTTGCAGAAATGACAACAGTGCACAGACACTTAGTATCACTCTACCTATGTGTCTCATATGCTCAACACATACTCTAAATATGGTTCTACGTTGATAGTAGCATCTGTGATACTGTCTGGCCATCAAATCTGTGTCCATTCTTGTTTTCTCAGTGTTTGGATACATAGGCAGTTTAGGCCCATGATAAGCAATCACAAAGGTGCATATACTGCTCTATGCTCAAAAGTCAGTGCAATTGCATTTACATCATGCAAGACATGTTTTTACATGCATCTTTGCACTGATACCAGTAGTTTAGTCATACTTACCAACTCAAACTAGCTGTAGTATTCGATTTTACACAACATACAGCATTTGACTTCTTAACATGGTGCAGAAATGACAACAGTGCACAGACACTTAGTATCACTCTACCTATGTGTCTCATATGCTTAACACATAATCTAAATATGTTTCTACGTTGATAGTAGCATCTGTGATACTGTCTGGCCATCAAAACTGTGTCCATTCTTCTTTTCTCAGTGTTTGGATAAATAGGCAGTTTAGGCCCATGATAAGCAATCACAAAGGTGCATATACTGCTCTATGCTCAAAAGTCAGTGCAATTGCATTTAGATCATGCAAGACATGTTTTTACATGCATCTTTGCACTGATACCAGTAGGTTAGTCACACTTACCACCTCAAAGTAGCTGTAGTATTCGATTTTACACTACATACAGTATTACACTTCTTAACATGTTGCAGAAATGACAACAGTGCACAGACACTTAGTATCACTCTACCTATGTGTCTCATATGCTCAACACATAATCTAAATATGGTTCTACGTTGATAGTAGCATCTGTGATACTGTCTGGCCATCAAAACTGTGTCCATTCTTGTTTTCTCAGTGTTTGGATACATAGGCAGTTTAGGCCCATGATAAGCAATCACAAAGGTGCATATACTGCTCTATGCTCAAAAGTCAGTGCAATTGCATTTACATCATGCAAGACATGTTTTTACATGCATCTTTGCATTGATGCCAGTAGTTTAGTCACACTTACCAACTCAAACTAGCTGTAGTATTCGATTTTACACAACATACAGCATTACACTTCTTAACATGTTGCCAGAAATTACAACAGTGCACAGACACTTAGTATCACTCTACCTATGTGTCTCATATGCTCAACACATAATCTAAATATGGTTCTACGTTGATAGTAGCATCTGTGATACTGTCTGGCCATCAAATCTGTGTCCATTCTTGTTTTCTCAGTGTTTGGATACATAGGCAGTTTAGGCCCATGATAAGCAATCACAAAGGTGCATATACTGCTCTATGCTCAAAAGTCAGTGCAAGTGCATTTAGATCATGCAAGACATGTTTTTACATGCATCTTTGCACTGATGCCAGAAGTTTAGTCACACTTACCAACTCAAACTAGCAGTAGTATTCGATTTTACACTACATACAGCATTACACTTCTTAACATGTTGCAGAAATGACAACAGTGCACAGACACTTAGTATCACTCTACCTATGTGTCTCATATGCTCAACACATAATCTAAATATGGTTCTACGTTGATAGTAGCATCTGTGATACTGTCTGGCCATCAAATCTGTGTCCATTCTTGTTTTCTCAGTGTTTGGATACATAGGCAGTTTAGGCCCATGATAAGCAATCACAAAGGTGCATATACTGCTCTATGCTCAAAAGTCAGTGCAAGTGCATTTAGATCATGCAAGACATGTTTTTACATGCATCTTTGCACTGATGCCAGAAGTTTAGTCACACTTACCAACTCAAACTAGCAGTAGTATTCGATTTTACACTACATACAGCATTACACTTCTTAACATGTTGCAGAAATGACAACAGTGCACAGACACTTAGTATCACTCTACCTATGTGTCTCATATGCTCAACACATAATCTAAATATGGTTCTACGTTGATAGTAGCATCTGTGATACTGTCTGGCCATCAAATCTGTGTCCATTCTTGTTTTCTCAGTGTTTGGATACATAGGCAGTTTAGGCCCATGATAAGCAATCACAAAGGTGCATATACTGCTCTATGCTCAAAAGTCAGTGCAAGTGCATTTAGATCATGCAAGACATGGTTTTACATGCATCTTTGCACTGATGCCAGAAGTTTAGTCACACTTACCAACTCAAACTAGCAGTAGTATTCGATTTTACACTACATACAGCATTACACTTCTTAACATGTTGCAGAAATGACAACATTGCACAGACACTTAGTATCACTCTACCTATGTGTCTCATATGCTTAACACATAATCTAAATATGTTTCTACGTTGATAGTAGCATCTGTGATACTGTCTGGCCATCAAAACTGTGTCCATTCTTCTTTTCTCAGTGTTTGGATACATAGGCAGTTTAGGCCCATGATAAGCAATCACAAAGGTGCATATACTGCTCTATGCTCAAAAGTCAGTGCACTTGCATTTAGATCATGCAAGACATGTTTTTACATGCATCTTTGCACTGATGCCAGAAGTTTAGTCACACTTACCAACTCAAACTAGCTGTAGTATTCGAGTTTACACTACATACAGCATTACACTTCTTAACATGTTGCAGAAATGACAACAGTGCACAGACACTCAGTATCACTCTACTTATGTGTCTCATATGCTCAACACATAATCTAAATATGTTTCTACGTTGATAGTAGCATCTGTGATACTGTCTGGCCATCAAATCTGTGTCCATTCTTGTTTTCTCAGTGTTTGGATACATAGGCAGTTTAGGCCCATGATAAGCAATCACAAAGGTGCATATACTGCTCTATGCTCAAAAGTCAGTGCAATTGCATTTAGATCATGCAAGACATGTTTCTACATGCATCTTTGCTCTGATACCAGTAGTTTAGTTACACTTACCAACTCAAACTAGCTGTAGTATTCGATTTTACACAACATACAGCATTACACTTCTTAACATGTTGCAGAAATGACAACAGTGCACAGACACTTAGTATCACTCTACCTATGTGCCTCATATGCTCAACACATACTCTAAATATGGTTCTACGTTGATAGTAGCATCTGTGATACTGTCTGGCCATCAAATCTGTGTCCATTCTTGTTTTCTCAGTGTTTGGATACATAGGCAGTTTAGGCCCATGATAAGCAATCACAAAGGTGCATATACTGCTCTATGCTCAAAAGTCAGTGCAATTGCATTTACATCATGCAAGACATGTTTTTACATGCATCTTTGCACTGATACCAGTAGTTTAGTCATACTTACCAACTCAAACTAGCTGTAGTATTCGATTTTACACAACATACAGCATTTGACTTCTTAACATGGTGCAGAAATGACAACAGTGCACAGACACTTAGTATCACTCTACCTATGTGTCTCATATGCTTAACACATAATCTAAATATGTTTCTACGTTGATAGTAGCATCTGTGATACTGTTTGGCCATCACAACTGTGTCCATTCTTGTTTTCTCAGTGTTTGGATACATAGGCAGTTTAGGCCCATGATAAGCAATCACAAAGGTGCATATACTGCTCTATGCTCAAAAGTCAGTGCAATTGCATTTACATCATGCAAGACATGTTTTTACATGCATCTTTGCATTGATGCCAGTAGTTTAGTCACACTTACCAACTCAAACTAGCTGTAGTATTCGATTTTACACAACATACAGCATTACACTTCTTAACATGTTGCAGAAATGACAACAGTGCACAGACACTTAGTATCACTCTACCTATGTGTCTCATATGCTCAACACATAATCTAAATATGTTTCTATGTTGATAGTAGCATCTGTGATACTGTCTGGCCATCAAATCTGTGTCCATTCTTGTTTTCTCAGTGTTTGGATACATAGGCAGTTTAGGCCCATGATAAGCAATCACAAAGGTGCATATACTGCTCTATGCTCAAAAGTCAGTGCAAGTGCATTTAGATCATGCAAGACATGTTTCTACATGCATCTTTGCACTGATACCAGTAGTTTAGTTACACTTACCAACTCAAATTAGCTGTAGTATTCGATTTTACACAACATACAGCATTACACTTCTTAACATGTTGCCAGAAATTACAACAGTGCACAGACACTTAGTATCACTCTACCTATGTGTCTCATATGCTCAACACATAATCTAAATATGGTTCTACGTTGATAGTAGCATCTGTGATACTGTCTGGCCATCAAATCTGTGTCCATTCTTGTTTTCTCAGTGTTTGGATACATAGGCAGTTTAGGCCCATGATAAGCAATCACAAAGGTGCATATACTGCTCTATGCTCAAAAGTCAGTGCAAGTGCATTTAGATCATGCAAGACATGTTTTTACATGCATCTTTGCACTGATGCCAGAAGTTTAGTCACACTTACCAACTCAAACTAGCAGTAGTATTCGATTTTACACTACATACAGCATTACACTTCTTAACATGTTGCAGAAATGACAACAGTGCACAGACACTTAGTATCACTCTACCTATGTGTCTCATATGCTCAACACATAATCTAAATATGTTTCTACGTTGATAGTAGCATCTGTGATACTGTCTGGCCATCAAATCTGTGTCCATTCTTGTTTTCTCAGTGTTTGGATACATAGGCAGTTTAGGCCCATGATAAGCAATCACAAAGGTGCATATACTGCTCTATGCTCAAAAGTCAGTGCAAGTGCATTTAGATCATGCAAGACATGTTTTTACATGCATCTTTGCACTGATGCCAGAAGTTTAGTCACACTTACCAACTCAAACTAGCAGTAGTATTCGATTTTACACTACATACAGCATTACACTTCTTAACATGGTGCAGAAATGACAACAGTGCACAGACACTTAGTATCACTCTACCTCTGTGTCTCATATGCTCAACACATAATCTAAATATGGTTCTACGTTGATAGTAGCATCTGTGATACTGTCTGGCCATCAAATCTGTGTCCATTCTTGTTTTCTCAGTGTTTGGATACATAGGCAGTTTAGGCCCATGATAAGCAATCACAAAGGTGCATATACTGCTCTATGCTCAAAAGTCAGTGCAAGTGCATTTAGATCATGCAAGACATGGTTTTACATGCATCTTTGCACTGATGCCAGAAGTTTAGTCACACTTACCAACTCAAACTAGCAGTAGTATTCGATTTTACACTACATACAGCATTACACTTCTTAACATGTTGCAGAAATGACAACAGTGCACAGACACTTAGTATCACTCTACCTATGTGTCTCATATGCTTAACACATAATCTAAATATGTTTCTACGTTGATAGTAGCATCTGTGATACTGTCTGGCCATCAAAACTGTGTCCATTCTTCTTTTCTCAGTGTTTGGATACATAGGCAGTTTAGGCCCATGATAAGCAATCACAAAGGTGCATATACTGCTCTATGCTCAAAAGTCAGTGCACTTGCATTTAGATCATGCAAGACATGTTTTTACATGCATCTTTGCACTGATGCCAGAAGTTTAGTCACACTTACCAACTCAAACTAGCTGTAGTATTCGAGTTTACACTACATACAGCATTACACTTCTTAACATGTTGCAGAAATGACAACAGTGCACAGACACTCAGTATCACTCTACTTATGTGTCTCATATGCTCAACACATAATCTAAATATGTTTCTACGTTGATAGTAGCATCTGTGATACTGTCTGGCCATCAAATCTGTGTCCATTCTTGTTTTCTCAGTGTTTGGATACATAGGCAGTTTAGGCCCATGATAAGCAATCACAAAGGTGCATATACTGCTCTATGCTCAAAAGTCAGTGCAATTGCATTTAGATCATGCAAGACATGTTTCTACATGCATCTTTGCACTGATACCAGTAGTTTAGTTACACTTACCAACTCAAACTAGCTGTAGTATTCGATTTTACACAACATACAGCATTACACTTCTTAACATGTTGCAGAAATGACAACAGTGCACAGACACTTAGTATCACTCTACCTATGTGCCTCATATGCTCAACACATACTCTAAATATGGTTCTACGTTGATAGTAGCATCTGTGATACTGTCTGGCCATCAAATCTGTGTCCATTCTTGTTTTCTCAGTGTTTGGATACATAGGCAGTTTAGGCCCATGATAAGCAATCACAAAGGTGCATATACTGCTCTATGCTCAAAAGTCAGTGCAATTGCATTTACATCATGCAAGACATGTTTTTACATGCATCTTTGCACTGATACCAGTAGTTTAGTCATACTTACCAACTCAAACTAGCTGTAGTATTCGATTTTACACAACATACAGCATTTGACTTCTTAACATGGTGCAGAAATGACAACAGTGCACAGACACTTAGTATCACTCTACCTATGTGTCTCATATGCTTAACACATAATCTAAATATGTTTCTACGTTGATAGTAGCATCTGTGATACTGTTTGGCCATCACAACTGTGTCCATTCTTGTTTTCTCAGTGTTTGGATACATAGGCAGTTTAGGCCCATGATAAGCAATCACAAAGGTGCATATACTGCTCTATGCTCAAAAGTCAGTGCAATTGCATTTAGATCATGCAAGACATGTTTCTACATGCATCTTTGCACTGATACCAGTAGTTTAGTTACACTTACCAACTCAAACTAGCTGTAGTATTCGATTTTACACAACATACAGCATTACACTTCTTAACATGTTGCAGAAATGACAACAGTGCACAGACACTTAGTATCACTCTACCTATGTGCCTCATATGCTCAACACATACTCTAAATATGGTTCTACGTTGATAGTAGCATCTGTGATACTGTCTGGCCATCAAATCTGTGTCCATTCTTGTTTTCTCAGTGTTTGGATACATAGGCAGTTTAGGCCCATGATAAGCAATCACAAAGGTGCATATACTGCTCTATGCTCAAAAGTCAGTGCAATTGCATTTACATCATGCAAGACATGTTTTTACATGCATCTTTGCACTGATACCAGTAGTTTAGTCATACTTACCAACTCAAACTAGCTGTAGTATTCGATTTTACACAACATACAGCATTTGACTTCTTAACATGGTGCAGAAATGACAACAGTGCACAGACACTTAGTATCACTCTACCTATGTGTCTCATATGCTTAACACATAATCTAAATATGTTTCTACGTTGATAGTAGCATCTGTGATACTGTTTGGCCATCACAACTGTGTCCATTCTTGTTTTCTCAGTGTTTGGATACATAGGCAGTTTAGGCCCATGATAAGCAATCACAAAGGTGCATATACTGCTCTATGCTCAAAAGTCAGTGCAATTGCATTTACATCATGCAAGACATGTTTTTACATGCATCTTTGCATTCATGCCAGTAGTTTAGTCACACTTACCAACTCAAACTAGCTGTAGTATTCGATTTTACACAACATACAGCATTACACTTCTTAACATGTTGCAGAAATGACAACAGTGCACAGACACTTAGTATCACTCTACCTATGTGTCTCATATGCTCAACACATAATCTAAATATGTTTCTATGTTGATAGTAGCATCTGTGATACTGTCTGGCCATGAAATCTGTGTCCATTCTTGTTTTCTCAGTGTTTGGATACATAGGCAGTTTAGGCCCATGATAAGCAATCACAAAGGTGCATATACTGCTCTATGCTCAAAAGTCAGTGCAAGTGCATTTAGATCATGCAAGACATGTTTCTACATGCATCTTTGCACTGATACCAGTAGTTTAGTTACACTTACCAACTCAAATTAGCTGTAGTATTCGATTTTACACAACATACAGCATTACACTTCTTAACATGTTGCAGAAATTACAACAGTGCACAGACACTTAGTATCACTCTACCTATGTGTCTCATATGCTCAACACATAATCTAAATATGGTTCTACGTTGATAGTAGCATCTGTGATACTGTCTGGCCATCAAATCTGTGTCCATTCTTGTTTTCTCAGTGTTTGGATACATAGGCAGTTTAGGCCCATGATAAGCAATCACAAAGGTGCATATACTGCTCTATGCTCAAAAGTCAGTGCAAGTGCATTTAGATCATGCAAGACATGTTTTTACATGCATCTTTGCACTGATGCCAGAAGTTTAGTCACACTTACCAACTCAAACTAGCAGTAGTATTCGATTTTACACTACATACAGCATTACACTTCTTAACATGTTGCAGAAATGACAACAGTGCACAGACACTTAGTATCACTCTACCTATGTGTCTCATATGCTCAACACATAATCTAAATATGGTTCTACGTTGATAGTAGCATCTGTGATACTGTCTGGCCATCAAATCTGTGTCCATTCTTGTTTTCTCAGTGTTTGGATACATAGGCAGTTTAGGCCCATGATAAGCAATCACAAAGGTGCATATACTGCTCTATGCTCAAAAGTCAGTGCAAGTGCATTTAGATCATGCAAGACATGTTTTTACATGCATCTTTGCACTGATGCCAGAAGTTTAGTCACACTTACCAACTCAAACTAGCAGTAGTATTCGATTTTACACTACATACAGCATTACACTTCTTAACATGTTGCAGAAATGACAACAGTGCACAGACACTTAGTATCACTCTACCTATGTGTCTCATATGCTCAACACATAATCTAAATATGGTTCTACGTTGATAGTAGCATCTGTGATACTGTCTGGCCATCAAATCTGTGTCCATTCTTGTTTTCTCAGTGTTTGGATACATAGGCAGTTTAGGCCCATGATAAGCAATCACAAAGGTGCATATACTGCTCTATGCTCAAAAGTCAGTGCAAGTGCATTTAGATCATGCAAGACATGGTTTTACATGCATCTTTGCACTGATGCCAGAAGTTTAGTCACACTTACCAACTCAAACTAGCAGTAGTATTCGATTTTACACTACATACAGCATTACACTTCTTAACATGTTGCAGAAATGACAACAGTGCACAGACACTTAGTATCACTCTACCTATGTGTCTCATATGCTTAACACATAATCTAAATATGTTTCTACGTTGATAGTAGCATCTGTGATACTGTCTGGCCATCAAAACTGTGTCCATTCTTCTTTTCTCAGTGTTTGGATACATAGGCAGTTTAGGCCCATGATAAGCAATCACAAAGGTGCATATACTGCTCTATGCTCAAAAGTCAGTGCACTTGCATTTAGATCATGCAAGACATGTTTTTACATGCATCTTTGCACTGATGCCAGAAGTTTAGTCACACTTACCAACTCAAACTAGCTGTAGTATTCGAGTTTACACTACATACAGCATTAGACTTCTTAACATGTTGCCAGAAATGACAAAAGTGCACAGACACTTAGTATCACTCTACCTATGTGCCTCATATGCTCAACACATAATCTAAATATGGTTCTACGTTGATAGTAGCATCTGTGATACTGTCTGGCCATCAAATCTGTGTCCATTCTTATTTTCTCAGTGTTTGGATACATAGGCAGTTTAGGCCCATGATAAGCAATCACAAAGGTGCATATACTGCTCTATGCTCAAAAGTCACTGCAAGTGCATTTAGATCATGCAAGACATGTTTTTACATGCATCTTTGCACTGATACCAGTAGTTTAGTCATACTTACCAACTCAAACTAGCTGTAGTATTCGAGTTTACACAACATACAGCATTTGACTTCTTAACATGTTGCAGAAATGACAACAGTGCACAGACACTTAGTATCACTCTACCTATGTGTCTCATATGCTTAACACATAATCTAAATATGTTTCTACGTTGATAGTAGCATCTGTGATACTGTCTGGCCATCAAAACTGTGTCCATTCTTCTTTTCTCAGTGTTTGGATACATAGGCAGTTTAGGCCCATGATAAGCAATCACAAAGGTGCATATACTGCTCTATGCTCAAAAGTCAGTGCAATTGCATTTAGATCATGCAAGACATGTTTTTACATGCATCTTTGCACTAATGCCAGAAGTTTAGTCACACTTACCAACTCAAACTAGCTGTAGTATTCGATTTTACACTACATACAGCATTACAGTTCTTAACATGTTGCAGAAATGACAACAGTGCACAGACACTTAGTATCACTCTACCTAAGTGTCTCATATGCTTAACACATAATCTAAATATGTTTCTACGTTGATAGTAGCATCTGTGATACTGTCTTGCCATCAAATCTGTGTCCATTCTTGTTTTCTCAGTGTTTGGATACATATGCAGTTTAGGCCCATGATAAGCAATCACAAAGGTGCATATACTGCTCTATGCTCAAAAGTCAGTGCAAGTGCATTTAGATCATGCAAGACATGTTTCTACATGCATCTTTGCACTGATACCAGTAGTTTAGTTACACTTACCAACTCAAACTAGCTGTAGTATTCGATTTTACACAACATACAGCATTACACTTCTTAACATGTTGCCAGAAATGACAAAAGTGCACAGACACTTAGTATCACTCTACCTATGTGTCTCATATGCTCAACACATAATCTAAATATGGTTCTACGTTGATAGTAGCATCTGTGATACTGTCTGGCCATCAAATCTGTGTCCATTCTTGTTTTCTCAGTGTTTGGATACATAGGCAGTTTAGGCCCATGATAAGCAATCACAAAGGTGCATATACTGCTCTATGCTCAAAAGTCAGTGCAAGTGCATTTAGATCATGCAAGACATGTTTTTACATGCATCTTTGCACTGATACCAGTAGTTTAGTCATACTTACCAACTCAAACTAGCTGTAGTATTCGAGTTTACACAACATACAGCATTTGACTTCTTAACATGGTGCAGAAATGACAAAAGTGCACAGACACTTAGTATCACTCTACCTATGTGTCTCATATGCTTAACACATAATCTAAATATGTTTCTACGTTGATAGTAGCATCTGTGATACTGTCTGGCCATCAAATCTGTGTCCATTCTTGTTTTCTCAGTGTTTGGATACATAGGCAGTTTAGGCCCATGATAAGCAATCACAAAGGTGCATATACTGCTCTATGCTCAAAAGTCAGTTCAAGTGCATTTAGGTCATGCAAGACATGTTTCTACATGCATCTTTCCACTGATACCAGTAGTTTAGTTACACTTACCAACTCAAAATAGCTGTAGTATTCGATTTTACAAAACATACAGCATTACACTTCTTAACATGTTGCCAGAAATGACAACAGTGCACAGACACTTAGTATCACTCTACCTATGTGTCTCATATGCTCAACACATAATCTATATATGTTTCTACGTTGATAGTAGCATCTGTGATACTGTCTGGCCATCAAATCTCTGTCCATTCTTGTTTTCTCAGTGTTTGGATACATAGGCAGTTTAGGCCCATGATAAGCAATCACAAAGGTGCATATACTGCTCTATGCTCAAAAGTCAGTGCAAGTGCATTTAGATCATGCAAGACATGTTTCTACATGCATCTTTGCACTGATACCAGTAGTTTAGTTACACTTACCAACTCAAACTAGCTGTAGTATTCGATTTTACACAACATACAGCATTACACTTCTTAACATGTTGCCAGAAATGACAAAAGTGCACAGACACTTAGTATCACTCTACCTATGTGTCTCATATGCTCAACACATAATCTAAATATGGTTCTACGTTGATAGTAGCATCTGTGATACTGTCTGGCCATCAAATCTGTGTCCATTCTTGTTTTCTCAGTGTTTGGATACATAGGCAGTTTAGGCCCATGATAAGCAATCACAAAGGTGCATATACTGCTCTATGCTCAAAAGTCAGTGCAAGTGCATTTAGATCATGCAAGACATGTTTTTACATGCATCTTTGCATTCATGCCAGTAGTTTAGTCACACTTACCAACTCAAACTAGCTGTAGTATTCGATTTTACACAACATACAGCATTACACTTCTTAACATGTTGCAGAAATGACAACAGTGCACAGACACTTAGTATCACTCTACCTATGTGTCTCATATGCTCAACACATAATCTAAATATGTTTCTATGTTGATAGTAGCATCTGTGATACTGTCTGGCCATGAAATCTGTGTCCATTCTTGTTTTCTCAGTGTTTGGATACATAGGCAGTTTAGGCCCATGATAAGCAATCACAAAGGTGCATATACTGCTCTATGCTCAAAAGTCAGTGCAAGTGCATTTAGATCATGCAAGACATGTTTCTACATGCATCTTTGCACTGATACCAGTAGTTTAGTTACACTTACCAACTCAAATTAGCTGTAGTATTCGATTTTACACAACATACAGCATTACACTTCTTAACATGTTGCAGAAATTACAACAGTGCACAGACACTTAGTATCACTCTACCTATGTGTCTCATATGCTCAACACATAATCTAAATATGGTTCTACGTTGATAGTAGCATCTGTGATACTGTCTGGCCATCAAATCTGTGTCCATTCTTGTTTTCTCAGTGTTTGGATACATAGGCAGTTTAGGCCCATGATAAGCAATCACAAAGGTGCATATACTGCTCTATGCTCAAAAGTCAGTGCAAGTGCATTTAGATCATGCAAGACATGTTTTTACATGCATCTTTGCACTGATGCCAGAAGTTTAGTCACACTTCCCAACTCAAACTAGCAGTAGTATTCGATTTTACACTACATACAGCATTACACTTCTTAACATGTTGCAGAAATGACAACAGTGCACAGACACTTAGTATCACTCTACCTATGTGTCTCATATGCTCAACACATAATCTAAATATGGTTCTACGTTGATAGTAGCATCTGTGATACTGTCTGGCCATCAAATCTGTGTCCATTCTTGTTTTCTCAGTGTTTGGATACATAGGCAGTTTAGGCCCATGATAAGCAATCACAAAGGTGCATATACTGCTCTATGCTCAAAAGTCAGTGCAAGTGCATTTAGATCATGCAAGACATGTTTTTACATGCATCTTTGCACTGATGCCAGAAGTTTAGTCACACTTACCAACTCAAACTAGCAGTAGTATTCGATTTTACACTACATACAGCATTACACTTCTTAACATGTTGCAGAAATGACAACAGTGCACAGACACTTAGTATCACTCTACCTATGTGTCTCATATGCTCAACACATAATCTAAATATGGTTCTACGTTGATAGTAGCATCTGTGATACTGTCTGGCCATCAAATCTGTGTCCATTCTTGTTTTCTCAGTGTTTGGATACATAGGCAGTTTAGGCCCATGATAAGCAATCACAAAGGTGCATATACTGCTCTATGCTCAAAAGTCAGTGCAAGTGCATTTAGATCATGCAAGACATGGTTTTACATGCATCTTTGCACTGATGCCAGAAGTTTAGTCACACTTACCAACTCAAACTAGCAGTAGTATTCGATTTTACACTACATACAGCATTACACTTCTTAACATGTTGCAGAAATGACAACAGTGCACAGACACTTAGTATCACTCTACCTATGTGTCTCATATGCTTAACACATAATCTAAATATGTTTCTACGTTGATAGTAGCATCTGTGATACTGTCTGGCCATCAAAACTGTGTCCATTCTTCTTTTCTCAGTGTTTGGATACATAGGCAGTTTAGGCCCATGATAAGCAATCACAAAGGTGCATATACTGCTCTATGCTCAAAAGTCAGTGCACTTGCATTTAGATCATGCAAGACATGTTTTTACATGCATCTTTGCACTGATGCCAGAAGTTTAGTCACACTTACCAACTCAAACTAGCTGTAGTATTCGAGTTTACACTACATACAGCATTAGACTTCTTAACATGTTGCCAGAAATGACAAAAGTGCACAGACACTTAGTATCACTCTACCTATGTGCCTCATATGCTCAACACATAATCTAAATATGGTTCTACGTTGATAGTAGCATCTGTGATACTGTCTGGCCATCAAATCTGTGTCCATTCTTGTTTTCTCAGTGTTTGGATACATAGGCAGTTTAGGCCCATGATAAGCAATCACAAAGGTGCATATACTGCTCTATGCTCAAAAGTCACTGCAAGTGCATTTAGATCATGCAAGACATGTTTTTACATGCATCTTTGCACTGATACCAGTAGTTTAGTCATACTTACCAACTCAAACTAGCTGTAGTATTCGAGTTTACACAACATACAGCATTTGACTTCTTAACATGTTGCAGAAATGACAACAGTGCACAGACACTTAGTATCACTCTACCTATGTGTCTCATATGCTTAACACATAATCTAAATATGTTTCTACGTTGATAGTAGCATCTGTGATACTGTCTGGCCATCAAAACTGTGTCCATTCTTCTTTTCTCAGTGTTTGGATACATAGGCAGTTTAGGCCCATGATAAGCAATCACAAAGGTGCATATACTGCTCTATGCTCAAAAGTCAGTGCAATTGCATTTAGATCATGCAAGACATGTTTTTACATGCATCTTTGCACTAATGCCAGAAGTTTAGTCACACTTACCAACTCAAACTAGCTGTAGTATTCGATTTTACACTACATACAGCATTACAGTTCTTAACATGTTGCAGAAATGACAACAGTGCACAGACACTTAGTATCACTCTACCTAAGTGTCTCATATGCTTAACACATAATCTAAATATGTTTCTACGTTGATAGTAGCATCTGTGATACTGTCTTGCCATCAAATCTGTGTCCATTCTTGTTTTCTCAGTGTTTGGATACATATGCAGTTTAGGCCCATGATAAGCAATCACAAAGGTGCATATACTGCTCTATGCTCAAAAGTCAGTGCAAGTGCATTTAGATCATGCAAGACATGTTTCTACATGCATCTTTGCACTGATACCAGTAGTTTAGTTACACTTACCAACTCAAACTAGCTGTAGTATTCGATTTTACACAACATACAGCATTACACTTCTTAACATGTTGCCAGAAATGACAAAAGTGCACAGACACTTAGTATCACTCTACCTATGTGTCTCATATGCTCAACACATAATCTAAATATGGTTCTACGTTGATAGTAGCATCTGTGATACTGTCTGGCCATCAAATCTGTGTCCATTCTTGTTTTCTCAGTGTTTGGATACATAGGCAGTTTAGGCCCATGATAAGCAATCACAAAGGTGCATATACTGCTCTATGCTCAAAAGTCAGTGCAAGTGCATTTAGATCATGCAAGACATGTTTTTACATGCATCTTTGCACTGATACCAGTAGTTTAGTCATACTTACCAACTCAAACTAGCTGTAGTATTCGAGTTTACACAACATACAGCATTTGACTTCTTAACATGGTGCAGAAATGACAAAAGTGCACAGACACTTAGTATCACTCTACCTATGTGTCTCATATGCTTAACACATAATCTAAATATGTTTCTACGTTGATAGTAGCATCTGTGATACTGTCTGGCCATCAAATCTGTGTCCATTCTTGTTTTCTCAGTGTTTGGATACATAGGCAGTTTAGGCCCATGATAAGCAATCACAAAGGTGCATATACTGCTCTATGCTCAAAAGTCAGTTCAAGTGCATTTAGGTCATGCAAGACATGTTTCTACATGCATCTTTCCACTGATACCAGTAGTTTAGTTACACTTACCAACTCAAAATAGCTGTAGTATTCGATTTTACAAAACATACAGCATTACACTTCTTAACATGTTGCCAGAAATGACAACAGTGCACAGACACTTAGTATCACTCTACCTATGTGTCTCATATGCTCAACACATAATCTATATATGTTTCTACGTTGATAGTAGCAT
Source organism: Mastigias papua (assembly GCA_964019165.1). Classification (NCBI taxonomy): domain Eukaryota; kingdom Metazoa; phylum Cnidaria; class Scyphozoa; order Rhizostomeae; family Mastigiidae; genus Mastigias; species Mastigias papua. Next base: position 5,136,086 of record OZ025276.1, read on the forward strand.
CTGTGATACTGTCTGGCCATCAAATCTCTGTCCATTCTTGTTTTCTCAGTGTTTGGATACATAGGCAGTTTAGGCCCATGATAAGCAATCACAAAGGTGCATATACTGCTCTATGCTCAAAAGTCAGTGCAAGTGCATTTAGATCATGCAAGACATGTTTCTACATGCATCTTTGCACTGATACCAGTAGTTTAGTTACACTTACCAACTCAAACTAGCTGTAGTATTCGATTTTACACAACATACAGCATTACACTTCTTAACATGTTGCCAGAAATGACAAAAGTGCACAGACACTTAGTATCACTCTACCTATGTGTCTCATATGCTCAACACATAATCTAAATATGGTTCTACGTTGATAGTAGCATCTGTGATACTGTCTGGCCATCAAATCTGTGTCCATTCTTGTTTTCTCAGTGTTTGGATACATAGGCAGTTTAGGCCCATGATAAGCAATCACAAAGGTGCATATACTGCTCTATGCTCAAAAGTCAGTGCAAGTGCATTTAGATCATGCAAGACATGTTTTTACATGCATCTTTGCACTGATACCAGTAGTTTAGTCATACTTACCAACTCAAACTAGCTGTAGTATTCGAGTTTACACAACATACAGCATTTGACTTCTTAACATGGTGCAGAAATGACAAAAGTGCACAGACACTTAGTATCACTCTACCTATGTGTCTCATATGCTTAACACATAATCTAAATATGTTTCTACGTTGATAGTAGCATCTGTGATACTGTCTGGCCATCAAATCTGTGTCCATTCTTGTTTTCTCAGTGTTTGGATACATAGGCAGTTTAGGCCCATGATAAGCAATCACAAAGGTGCATATACTGCTCTATGCTCAAAAGTCAGTTCAAGTGCATTTAGGTCATGCAAGACATGTTTCTACATGCATCTTTCCACTGATACCAGTAGTTTAGTTACACTTACCAACTCAAAATAGCTGTAGTATTCGATTTTACAAAACATACAGCATTACACTTCTTAACATGTTGCCAGAAATGACAACAGTGCACAGACACTTAGTATCACTCTACCTATGTGTCTCATATGCTCAACACATAATCTATATATGTTTCTACGTTGATAGTAGCATCTGTGATACTGTCTGGCCATCAAATCTCTGTCCATTCTTGTTTTCTCAGTGTTTGGATACATAGGCAGTTTAGGCCCATGATAAGCAATCACAAAGGTGCATATACTGCTCTATGCTCAAAAGTCACTGCAAGTGCATTTAGATCATGCAAGACATGTTTTTACATGCATCTTTGCACTGATACCAGTAGTTTAGTCATACTTACCAACTCAAACTAGCTGTAGTATTCGAGTTTACACAACATACAGCATTTGACTTCTTAACATGTTGCAGAAATGACAACAGTGCACAGACACTTAGTATCACTCTACCTATGTGTCTCATATGCTTAACACATAATCTAAATATGTTTCTACGTTGATAGTAGCATCTGTGATACTGTCTGGCCATCAAAACTGTGTCCATTCTTGTTTTCTCAGTGTTTGGATACATAGGCAGTTTAGGCCCATGATAAGCAATCACAAAGGTGCATATACTGCTCTATGCTCAAAAGTCAGTGCAAGTGCATTTAGATCATGCAAGACATGTTTCTACATGCATCTTTGCACTGATACCAGTAGTTTAGTTACACTTACCAACTCAAACTAGCTGTAGTATTCGATTTTACACAACATACAGCATTACACTTCTTAACATGTTGCCAGAAATGACAAAAGTGCACAGACACTTAGTATCACTCTACCTATGTGTCTCATATGCTCAACACATAATCTAAATATGGTTCTACGTTGATAGTAGCATCTGTGATACTGTCTGGCCATCAAATCTGTGTCCATTCTTGTTTTCTCAGTGTTTGGATACATAGGCAGTTTAGGCCCATGATAAGCAATCACAAAGGTGCATATACTGCTCTATGCTCAAAAGTCAGTGCAAGTGCATTTAGATCATGCAAGACATGTTTTTACATGCATCTTTGCACTGATACCAGTAGTTTAGTCATACTTACCAACTCAAACTAGCTGTAGTATTCGAGTTTACACAACATACAGCATTTGACTTCTTAACATGGTGCAGAAATGACAAAAGTGCACAGACACTTAGTATCACTCTACCTATGTGTCTCATATGCTTAACACATAATCTAAATATGTTTCTACGTTGATAGTAGCATCTGTGATACTGTCTGGCCATCAAATCTGTGTCCATTCTTGTTTTCTCAGTGTTTGGATACATAGGCAGTTTAGGCCCATGATAAGCAATCACAAAGGTGCATATACTGCTCTATGCTCAAAAGTCAGTTCAAGTGCATTTAGGTCATGCAACACATGTTTCTACATGCATCTTTCCACTGATACCAGTAGTTTAGTTACACTTACCAACTCAAAATAGCTGTAGTATTCGATTTTACAAAACATACAGCATTACACTTCTTAACATGTTGCCAGAAATGACAACAGTGCACAGACACTTAGTATCACTCTACCTATGTGTCTCATATGCTCAACACATAATCTATATATGTTTCTACGTTGATAGTAGCATCTGTGATACTGTCTGGCCATCAAATCTCTGTCCATTCTTGTTTTCTCAGTGTTTGGATACATAGGCAGTTTAGGCCCATGATAAGCAATCACAAAGGTGCATATACTGCTCTATGCTCAAAAGTCAGTTCAAGTGCATTTAGATCATGCAAGACATGTTTCTACATGCATCTTTGCACTGATACCAGTAGTTTAGTTACACTTACCAACTCAAAATAGCTGTAGTATTCGATTTTACAAAACATACAGCATTACACTTCTTAACATGTTGCCAGAAATGACAACAGTGCACAGACACTTAGTATCACTCTACCTATGTGTCTCATATGCTCAACACATAATCTATATATGTTTCTACGTTGATAGTAGCATCTGTGATACTGTCTGGCCATCAAATCTGTGTCCATTCTTGTTTTCTCAGTGTTTGGATACATAGGCAGTTCAGGCCCATGATAAGCAATCACAAAGGTGCATATACTGCTCTATGCTCAAAAGTCAGTGCAATTGCATTTAGATCATGCAAGACATGTTTTTACATGCATCTTTGCACTGATACCAGTAGTTTAGTCACACTTACCAACTCAAACTAGCTGTAGTATTCGATTTTGCACTACATACAGCATTACAGTTCTTAACATGTTGCAGACATGACAACAGTGCACAGACACTTAATATCACTCTACCTAAGTGTCTCATATGCTCAACACATAATCTAAATATGTTTCTACGTTGATAGTAGCATCTGTGATACTGTCTTGCCATCAAATCTCTGTCCATTCTTGTTTTCTCAGTGTTTGGATACATAGGCAGTTTAGGCCCATGATAAGCAATCACAAAGGTGCATATACTGCTCTATGCTCAAAAGTCAGTTCAAGTGCATTTAGATCATGCAAGACATGTTTCTACATGCATCTTTGCACTGATACCAGTAGTTTAGTTACACTTACCAACTCAAAATAGCTGTAGTATTCGATTTTACAAAACATACAGCATTACACTTCTTAACATGTTGCCAGAAATGACAACAGTGCACAGACACTTAGTATCACTCTACCTATGTGTCTCATATGCTCAACACATAATCTATATATGTTTCTACGTTGATAGTAGCATCTGTGATACTGTCTGGCCATCAAATCTGTGTCCATTCTTGTTTTCTCAGTGTTTGGATACATAGGCAGTTCAGGCCCATGATAAGCAATCACAAAGGTGCATATACTGCTCTATGCTCAAAAGTCAGTGCAATTGCATTTAGATCATGCAAGACATGTTTTTACATGCATCTTTGCACTGATACCAGTAGTTTAGTCACACTTACCAACTCAAACTAGCTGTAGTATTCGATTTTACACAACATACAGCATTACACTTCTTAACATGTTGCAGAAATGACAACAGTGCACAGACACTTAGTATCACTCTACCTATGTGTCTCATATGCTCAACACATAATCTAAATATGTTTCTACGTTGATAGTAGCATCTGTGATACTGTCTGGCCATCACATCTTTGTCCATTCTTGTTTTCTCAGTGTTTGGATACATAGGCAGTTTAGGCCCATGATAAGCAATCACAAAGGTGCATATACTGCTCTATGCTCAAAAGTCAGTGCAATTGCATTTAGATCATGCAAGACATGTTTTTATATGCATCTTTGCACTGATACCAGTAGTTTAGTCACACTTACCAATTCAAAATAGCTGTAGTATTCGATTTTACAAAACATACAGCATTACACTTCTTAACATGTTGCAGAAATGACAACAGTGCACAGACACTTAGTATCACTCTACCTATGTGTCTCATATGCTCAACACATAATCTAAATATGTTTCTACGTTGATAGTAGCATCTGTGATACTGTCTGGCCATCAAATCTGTGTCCATTCTTATTTTCTCAGTGTTTGGATACATAGGCAGTTTAGGCCCATGATAAGCAATCACAAAGGTGCATATACTGCTCTATGCTCAAAAGTCAGTGCAAGTGCATTTAGATCATGCAAGACATGTTTCTACATGCATCTTTGCAATGATAGCAGTAGTTTAGTTACACTTACCAACTCAAACTAGCTGTAGTATTTGATTTTACACAACATACAGCATTACACTTCTTAACATGTTGCCAGAAATGACAACAGTGCACAGACACTTAGTATCACTCTACCTATGTGTCTCATATGCTCAACACATAATCTACATATGTTTCTACGTTGATAGTAGCATCTGTGATACTGTCTGGCCATCAAATCTGTGTCCATTCTTGTTTTCTCAGTGTTTGGATACATAGGCAGTTTAGGCCCATGATAAGCAATCACAAAGGTGCATATACTGCTCTATGCTCAAAAGTCAGTGCAATTGCATTTAGATCATGCAAGACATGTTTTTATATGCATCTTTGCACTGATGCCAGAAGTTTAGTCACACTTACCAACTCAAACTAGCTGTAGTATTCGATTTTACACTACATACAGCATTACAGTTCTTACCATGTTGCAGAAATGACAACAGTGCACAGACACTTAGTATCACTCTACCTATGTGTCTCATATGCTTAACACATAATCTAAATATGTTTCTACGTTGATAGTAGCATCTGTGATACTGTTTGGCCATCACAACTGTGTCCATTCTTGTTTTCTCAGTGTTTGGATACATAGGCAGTTTAGGCCCATGATAAGCAATCACAAAGGTGCATATACTGCTCTATGCTCAAAAGTCAGTGCAATTGCATTTAGATCATGCAAGACATGTTTTTACATGCATCTTTGCACTGATGCCAGAAGTTTAGTCACACTTACCAACTCAGACTAGCTGTAGTATTCGATTTTGCACTACATACAGCATTACAGTTCTTAACATGTTGCAGAAATGACAACAGTGCACAGACACTTAGTATCACTCTACCTATGTGTCTCATATGCTCAACACATAATCTAAATATGTTTCTACATTGATAGTAGCATCTGTGATACTGTCTGGCCATCACATCTGTGTCCATTCTTGTTTTCTCAGTGTTTGGATACATAGGCAGTTTAGGCCCATGATAAGCAATCACAAAGGTGCATATACTGCTCTATGCTCAAAAGTCAGTGCAATTGCATGTAGATCTTGCAAGACATGTTTCTATATGCATCTTTGCACTGATACCAGTAGTTTAGTTACACTTACCAACACAAACTAGCTGTAGTATTCGATTTTACACAACATACAGCATTACACTTCTTAACATGTTGCAGAAATGACAACAGTGCACAGACACTTAGTATCACTCTACCTTTGTGTCTCATATGCTCAACACATAATCTAAATATGTTTCTATGTTGATAGTAGCATCTGTGATACTGTCTGGCCATCAAATCTGTGTCCATTCTTGTTTTCTCAGTGTTTGGATACATAGGCAGTTTAGGCCCATGATAAGCAATCACAAAGGTGCATATACTGCTCTATGCTCAAAAGTCAGTGCAAGTGCATTTAGATCATGCAAGACATGTTTTTACATGCATCTTTGCACTGATGCCAGAAGTTTAGTCACACTTACCAACTCAAACTAGCTGTAGTATTCGATTTTACACTACATACAGCATTACAGTTCTTACCATGTTGCAGAAATGACAACAGTGCACAGACACTTAGTATCACTCTACCTATGTGTCTCATATGCTTAACACATAATCTAAATATGTTTCTACGTTGATAGTAGCATCTGTGATACTGTTTGGCCATCACAACTGTGTCCATTCTTGTTTTCTCAGTGTTTGGATACATAGGCAGTTTAGGCCCATGATAAGCAATCACAAAGGTGCATATACTCCTCTATGCTCAAAAGTCAGTGCAATTGCATTTAGATCATGCAAGACATGTTTTTACATGCATCTTTGCACTGATGCCAGAAGTTTAGTCACACTTACCAATTCAAAATAGCTGTAGTATTCGATTTTACAAAACATACAGCATTACACTTCTTAACATGTTGCAGAAATGACAACAGTGCACAGACACTTAGTATCACTCTACCTATGTGTCTCATATGCTCAACACATAATCTAAATATGTTTCTACGTTGATAGTAGCATCTGTGATACTGTCTGGCCATCAAATCTGTGTCCATTCTTGTTTTCTCAGTGTTTGGATACATAGGCAGTTTAGGCCCATGATAAGCAATCACAAAGGTGCATATACTGCTCTATGCTCAAAAGTCAGTGCAAGTGCATTTAGATCATGCAAGACATGTTTCTACATGCATCTTTGCAATGATAGCAGTAGTTTAGTTACACTTACCAACTCAAACTAGCTGTAGTATTTGATTTTACACAACATACAGCATTACACTTCTTAACATGTTGCCAGAAATGACAACAGTGCACAGACACTTAGTATCACTCTACCTATGTGTCTCATATGCTCAACACATAATCTAAATATGTTTCTACGTTGATAGTAGCATCTGTGATACTGTCTGGCCATCAAATCTGTGTCCATTCTTGTTTTCTCAGTGTTTGGATACATAGGCAGTTTAGGCCCATGATAAGCAATCACAAAGGTGCATATACTGCTCTATGCTCAAAAGTCAGTGCAATTGCATTTAGATCATGCAAGACATGTTTTTATATGCATCTTTGCACTGATGCCAGAAGTTTAGTCACACTTACCAACTCAAACTAGCTGTAGTATTCGATTTTACACTACATACAGCATTACAGTTCTTACCATGTTGCAGAAATGACAACAGTGCACAGACACTTAGTATCACTCTACCTATGTGTCTCATATGCTTAACACATAATCTAAATATGTTTCTACGTTGATAGTAGCATCTGTGATACTGTTTGGCCATCACAACTGTGTCCATTCTTGTTTTCTCAGTGTTTGGATACATAGGCAGTTTAGGCCCATGATAAGCAATCACAAAGGTGCATATACTGCTCTATGCTCAAAAGTCAGTGCAAGTGCATTTAGATCATGCAAGACATGTTTTTACATGCATCTTTGCACTGATGCCAGAAGTTTAGTCACACTTACCAACTCAAACTAGCTGTAGTATTCGATTTTACACTACATACATCACTACAGTTCTTACCATGTTGCAGAAATGACAACAGTGCACAGACACTTAGTATCACTCTACCTATGTGTCTCATATGCTTAACACATAATCTAAATATGTTTCTACGTTGATAGTAGCATCTGTGATACTGTTTGGCCATCACAACTGTGTCCATTCTTGTTTTCTCAGTGTTTGGATACATAGGCAGTTTAGGCCCATGATAAGCAATCACAAAGGTGCATATACTCCTCTATGCTCAAAAGTCAGTGCAATTGCATTTAGATCATGCAAGACATGTTTTTACATGCATCTTTGCACTGATGCCAGAAGTTTAGTCACACTTACCAATTCAAAATAGCTGTAGTATTCGATTTTACAAAACATACAGCATTACACTTCTTAACATGTTGCAGAAATGACAACAGTGCACAGACACTTAGTATCACTCTACCTATGTGTCTCATATGCTCAACACATAATCTAAATATGTTTCTACGTTGATAGTAGCATCTGTGATACTGTCTGGCCATCAAATCTGTGTCCATTCTTGTTTTCTCAGTGTTTGGATACATAGGCAGTTTAGGCCCATGATAAGCAATCACAAAGGTGCATATACTGCTCTATGCTCAAAAGTCAGTGCAAGTGCATTTAGATCATGCAAGACATGTTTCTACATGCATCTTTGCAATGATAGCAGTAGTTTAGTTACACTTACCAACTCAAACTAGCTGTAGTATTTGATTTTACACAACATACAGCATTACACTTCTTAACATGTTGCCAGAAATGACAACAGTGCACAGACACTTAGTATCACTCTACCTATGTGTCTCATATGCTCAACACATAATCTAAATATGTTTCTACGTTGATAGTAGCATCTGTGATACTGTCTGGCCATCAAATCTGTGTCCATTCTTGTTTTCTCAGTGTTTGGATACATAGGCAGTTTAGGCCCATGATAAGCAATCACAAAGGTGCATATACTGCTCTATGCTCAAAAGTCAGTGCAATTGCATTTAGATCATGCAAGACATGTTTTTATATGCATCTTTGCACTGATGCCAGAAGTTTAGTCACACTTACCAACTCAAACTAGCTGTAGTATTCGATATTACACTACATACAGCATTACAGTTCTTACCATGTTGCAGAAATGACAACAGTGCACAGACACTTAGTATCACTCTACCTATGTGTCTCATATGCTTAACACATAATCTAAATATGTTTCTACGTTGATAGTAGCATCTGTGATACTGTTTGGCCATCACAACTGTGTCCATTCTTGTTTTCTCAGTGTTTGGATACATAGGCAGTTTAGGCCCATGATAAGCAATCACAAAGGTGCATATACTGCTCTATGCTCAAAAGTCAGTGCAATTGCATTTACATCATGCAAGACATGTTTTTACATGCATCTTTGCACTGATGCCAGAAGTTTAGTCACACTTACCAACTCAGACTAGCTGTAGTATTCGATTTTGCACTACATACAGCATTACAGTTCTTAACATGTTGCAGAAATGACAACAGTGCACAGACACTTAGTATCACTCTACCTATGTGTCTCATATGCTCAACACATAATCTAAATATGTTTCTACATTGATAGTAGCATCTGTGATACTGTCTGGCCATCACATCTGTGTCCATTCTTGTTTTCTCAGTGTGTGGATACATAGGCAGTTTAGGCCCATGATAAGCAATCACAAAGGTGCATATACTGCTCTATGCTCAAAAGTCAGTGCAATTGCATGTAGATCTTGCAAGACATGTTTCTATATGCATCTTTGCACTGATACCAGTAGTTTAGTTACACTTACCAACACAAACTAGCTGTAGTATTCGATTTTACACAACATACAGCATTACACTTCTTAACATGTTGCAGAAATGACAACAGTGCACAGACACTTAGTATCACTCTACCTATGTGTCTCATATGCTCAACACATAATCTAAATATGTTTCTATGTTGATAGTAGCATCTGTGATACTGTCTGGCCATCAAATCTGTGTCCATTCTTGTTTTCTCAGTGTTTGGATACATAGGCAGTTTAGGCCCATGATAAGCAATCACAAAGGTGCATATACTGCTCTATGCTCAAAAGTCAGTGCAAGTGCATTTAGATCATGCAAGACATGTTTTTACATGCATCTTTGCACTGATGCCAGAAGTTTAGTCACACTTACCAACTCAAACTAGCTGTAGTATTCGATTTTACACTACATACAGCATTACAGTTCTTACCATGTTGCAGAAATGACAACAGTGCACAGACACTTAGTATCACTCTACCTATGTGTCTCATATGCTTAACACATAATCTAAATATGTTTCTACGTTGATAGTAGCATCTGTGATACTGTTTGGCCATCACAACTGTGTCCATTCTTGTTTTCTCAGTGTTTGGATACATAGGCAGTTTAGGCCCATGATAAGCAATCACAAAGGTGCATATACTGCTCTATGCTCAAAAGTCAGTGCAATTGCATTTACATCATGCAAGACATGTTTTTACATGCATCTTTGCACTGATGCCAGAAGTTTAGTCACACTTACCAACTCAGACTAGCTGTAGTATTCGATTTTGCACTACATACAGCATTACAGTTCTTAACATGTTGCAGAAATGACAACAGTGCACAGACACTTAGTATCACTCTACCTATGTGTCTCATATGCTCAACACATAATCTAAATATGTTTCTACATTGATAGTAGCATCTGTGATACTGTCTGGCCATCACATCTGTGTCCATTCTTGTTTTCTCAGTGTTTGGATACATAGGCAGTTTAGGCCCATGATAAGCAATCACAAAGGTGCATATACTGCTCTATGCTCAAAAGTAAGTGCAATTGCATGTAGATCTTGCAAGACATGTTTCTATATGCATCTTTGCACTGATACCAGTAGTTTAGTTACACTTACCAACACAAACTAGCTGTAGTATTCGATTTTACACAACATACAGCATTACACTTCTTAACATGTTGCAGAAATGACAACAGTGCACAGACACTTAGTATCACTCTACCTATGTGTCTCATATGCTCAACACATAATCTAAATATGTTTCTATGTTGATAGTAGCATCTGTGATACTGTCTGGCCATCAAATCTGTGTCCATTCTTGTTTTCTCAGTGTTTGGATACATAGGCAGTTTAGGCCCATGATAAGCAATCACAAAGGTGCATATACTGCTCTATGCTCAAAAGTCAGTGCAAGTGCATTTAGATCATGCAAGACATGTTTTTACATGCATCTTTGCACTGATGCCAGAAGTTTAGTCACACTTACCAACTCAAACTAGCTGTAGTATTCGATTTTACACTACATACAGCATTACAGTTCTTACCATGTTGCAGAAATGACAACAGTGCACAGACACTTAGTATCACTCTACCTATGTGTCTCATATGCTTAACACATAATCTAAATATGTTTCTACGTTGATAGTAGCATCTGTGATACTGTTTGGCCATCACAACTGTGTCCATTCTTGTTTTCTCAGTGTTTGGATACATAGGCAGTTTAGGCCCATGATAAGCAATCACAAAGGTGCATATACTCCTCTATGCTCAAAAGTCAGTGCAATTGCATTTAGATCATGCCAGACATGTTTTTACATGCATCTTTGCACTGATGCCAGAAGTTTAGTCACACTTACCAACTCAAACTAGCTGTAGTATTCGATTTTGCACTACATACAGCATTACAGTTCTTAACATGTTGCAGAAATGACAACAGTGCACAGACACTTAGTATCACTCTACCTATGTGTCTCATATGCTCAACACATAATCTAAATATGTTTCTACATTGATAGTAGCATCTGTGATACTGTCTGGCCATCACATCTGTGTCCATTCTTGTTTTCTCAGTGTTTGGATACATAGGCAGTTTAGGCCCATGATAAGCAATCACAAAGGTGCATATACTGCTCTATGCTCAAAAGTGAGTGCACTTGCATGTAGATCATGCAAGACATGTTTCTATATGCATCTTTGCACTGATACCAGTAGTTTAGTTACACTTACCAACACAAACTAGCTGTAGTATTCGAATTTACACAACATACAGCATTACACTTCTTAACATGTTGCAGAAATGACAACAGTGCACAGACACTTAGTATCACTCTACCTATGTGTCTCATATGCTCAACACATAATCTAAATATGTCTCTATGTTGATAGTAGCATCTGTGATACTGTCTGGCCATCAAATCTGTGTCCATTCTTGTTTTCTCAGTGTTTGGATACATAGGCAGTTTAGGCCCATGATAAGCAATCACAAAGGTGCATATACTCCTCTATGCTCAAAAGTCAGTGCAATTGCATTTAGATCATGCAAGACATGTTTTTACATGCATCTTTGCACTGATGCCAGAAGTTTAGTCACACTTACCAACTCAGACTAGCTGTAGTATTCGATTTTGCACTACATACAGCATTACAGTTCTTAACATGTTGCAGAAATGACAACAGTGCACAGACACTTAGTATCACTCTACCTATGTGTCTCATATGCTCAACACATAATCTAAATATGTGTCTACATTGATAGTAGCATCTGTGATACTGTCTGGCCATCACATCGGTGTCCATTCTTGTTTTCTCAGTGTTTGGATACATAGGCAGTTTAGGCCCATGATAAGCAATCACAAAGGTGCATATACTGCTCTATGCTCAAAAGTCAGTGCAATTGCATGTAGATCTTGCAAGACATGTTTCTATATGCATCTTTGCACTGATACCAGTAGTTTAGTTACACTTACCAACACAAACTAGCTGTAGTATTCGATTTTACACAACATACAGCATTACACTTCTTAACATGTTGCAGAAATGACAACAGTGCACAGACACTTAGTATCACTCTACCTATGTGTCTCATATGCTCAACACATAATCTAAATATGTTTCTATGTTGATAGTAGCATCTGTGATACTGTCTGGCCATCAAATCTGTGTCCATTCTTGTTTTCTCAGTGTTTGGATACATAGGCAGTTTAGGCCCATGATAAGCAATCACAAAGGTGCATATACTCCTCTATGCTCAAAAGTCAGTGCAATTGCATTTAGATCATGCAAGACATGTTTTTACATGCATCTTTGCACTGATGCCAGAAGTTTAGTCACACTTACCAACTCAAGCTAGCTGTAGTATTCGATTTTGCACTACATACAGCATTACAGTTCTTAACATGTTGCAGAAATGACAACAGTGCACAGACACTTAGTATCACTCTACCTATGTGTCTCATATGCTCAACACATAATCTAAATATGTTTCTACGTTGATAGTAGCATCTGTGATACTGTCTGGCCATCACATCTGTGTCCATTCTTGTTTTCTCAGTGTTTGGATACATAGGCAGTTTAGGCCCATGATAAGCAATCACAAAGGTGCATATACTGCTCTATGCTCAAAAGTGAGTGCACTTGCATGTAGATCATGCAAGACATGTTTCTATATGCATCTTTGCACTGATACCAGTAGTTTAGTTACACTTACCAACACAAACTAGCTGTAGTATTCGATTTTACACAACATACAGCATTACACTTCTTAACATGTTGCAGAAATGACAACAGTGCACAGACACTTAGTATCACTCTACCTATGTGTCTCATATGCTCAACACATAATCTAAATATGTCTCTATGTTGATAGTAGCATCTGTGATACTGTCTGGCCATCAAATCTGTGTCCATTCTTGTTTTCTCAGTGTTTGGATACATAGGCAGTTTAGGCCCATGATAAGCAATCACAAAGGTGCATATACTCCTCTATGCTCAAAAGTCAGTGCAATTGCATTTAGATCATGCAAGACATGTTTTTACATGCATCTTTGCACTGATGCCAGAAGTTTAGTCACACTTACCAACTCAGACTAGCTGTAGTATTCGATTTTGCACTACATACAGCATTACAGTTCTTAACATGTTGCAGAAATGACAACAGTGCACAGACACTTAGTATCACTCTAACTATGTGTCTCATATGCTCAACACATAATCTAAATATGTGTCTACATTGATAGTAGCATCTGTGATACTGTCTGGCCATCACATCTGTGTCCATTCTTGTTTTCTCAGTGTTTGGATACATAGGCAGTTTAGGCCCATGATAAGCAATCACAAAGGTGCATATACTGCTCTATGCTCAAAAGTCAGTGCAATTGCATGTAGATCTTGCAAGACATGTTTCTATATGCATCTTTGCACTGATACCAGTAGTTTAGTTACACTTACCAACACAAACTAGCTGTAGTATTCGATTTTACACAACATACAGCATTACACTTCTTAACATGTTGCAGAAATGACAACAGTGCACAGACACTTAGTATCACTCTACCTATGTGTCTCATATGCTCAACACATAATCTAAATATGTCTCTATGTTGATAGTAGCATCTGTGATACTGTCTGGCCATCAAATCTGTGTCCATTCTTGTTTTCTCAGTGTTTGGATACATAGGCAGTTTAGGCCCATGATAAGCAATCACAAAGGTGCATATACTCCTCTATGCTCAAAAGTCAGTGCAATTGCATTTAGATCATGCAAGACATGTTTTTACATGCATCTTTGCACTGATGCCAGAAGTTTAGTCACACTTACCAACTCAGACTAGCTGTAGTATTCGATTTTGCACTACATACAGCATTACAGTTCTTAACATGTTGCAGAAATGACAACAGTGCACAGACACTTAGTATCACTCTACCTATGTGTCTCATATGCTCAACACATAATCTAAATATGTGTCTACATTGATAGTAGCATCTGTGATACTGTCTGGCCATCACATCGGTGTCCATTCTTGTTTTCTCAGTGTTTGGATACATAGGCAGTTTAGGCCCATGATAAGCAATCACAAAGGTGCATATACTGCTCTATGCTCAAAAGTCAGTGCAATTGCATGTAGATCTTGCAAGACATGTTTCTATATGCATCTTTGCACTGATACCAGTAGTTTAGTTACACTTACCAACACAAACTAGCTGTAGTATTCGATTTTACACAACATACAGCATTACACTTCTTAACATGTTGCAGAAATGACAACAGTGCACAGACACTTAGTATCACTCTACCTATGTGTCTCATATGCTCAACACATAATCTAAATATGTTTCTATGTTGATAGTAGCATCTGTGATACTGTCTGGCCATCAAATCTGTGTCCATTCTTGTTTTCTCAGTGTTTGGATACATAGGCAGTTTAGGCCCATGATAAGCAATCACAAAGGTGCATATACTCCTCTATGCTCAAAAGTCAGTGCAATTGCATTTAGATCATGCAAGACATGTTTTTACATGCATCTTTGCACTGATGCCAGAAGTTTAGTCACACTTACCAACTCAAGCTAGCTGTAGTATTCGATTTTGCACTACATACAGCATTACAGTTCTTAACATGTTGCAGAAATGACAACAGTGCACAGACACTTAGTATCACTCTACCTATGTGTCTCATATGCTCAACACATAATCTAAATATGTTTCTACGTTGATAGTAGCATCTGTGATACTGTCTGGCCATCACATCTGTGTCCATTCTTGTTTTCTCAGTGTTTGGATACATAGGCAGTTTAGGCCCATGATAAGCAATCACAAAGGTGCATATACTGCTCTATGCTCAAAAGTGAGTGCACTTGCATGTAGATCATGCAAGACATGTTTCTATATGCATCTTTGCACTGATACCAGTAGTTTAGTTACACTTACCAACACAAACTAGCTGTAGTATTCGATTTTACACAACATACAGCATTACACTTCTTAACATGTTGCAGAAATGACAACAGTGCACAGACACTTAGTATCACTCTACCTATGTGTCTCATATGCTCAACACATAATCTAAATATGTCTCTATGTTGATAGTAGCATCTGTGATACTGTCTGGCCATCAAATCTGTGTCCATTCTTGTTTTCTCAGTGTTTGGATACATAGGCAGTTTAGGCCCATGATAAGCAATCACAAAGGTGCATATACTCCTCTATGCTCAAAAGTCAGTGCAATTGCATTTAGATCATGCAAGACATGTTTTTACATGCATCTTTGCACTGATGCCAGAAGTTTAGTCACACTTACCAACTCAGACTAGCTGTAGTATTCGATTTTGCACTACATACAGCATTACAGTTCTTAACATGTTGCAGAAATGACAACAGTGCACAGACACTTAGTATCACTCTAACTATGTGTCTCATATGCTCAACACATAATCTAAATATGTGTCTACATTGATAGTAGCATCTGTGATACTGTCTGGCCATCACATCTGTGTCCATTCTTGTTTTCTCAGTGTTTGGATACATAGGCAGTTTAGGCCCATGATAAGCAATCACAAAGGTGCATATACTGCTCTATGCTCAAAAGTCAGTGCAATTGCATGTAGATCTTGCAAGACATGTTTCTATATGCATCTTTGCACTGATACCAGTAGTTTAGTTACACTTACCAACACAAACTAGCTGTAGTATTCGATTTTACACAACATACAGCATTACACTTCTTAACATGTTGCAGAAATGACAACAGTGCACAGACACTTAGTATCACTCTACCTATGTGTCTCATATGCTCAACACATAATCTAAATATGTTTCTATGTTGATAGTAGCATCTGTGATACTGTCTGGCCATCAAATCTGTGTCCATTCTTGTTTTCTCAGTGTTTGGATACATAGGCAGTTTAGGCCCATGATAAGCAATCACAAAGGTGCATATACTCCTCTATGCTCAAAAGTCAGTGCAATTGCATTTAGATCATGCAAGACATGTTTTTACATGCATCTTTGCACTGATGCCAGAAGTTTAGTCACACTTACCAACTCAAGCTAGCTGTAGTATTCGATTTTGCACTACATACAGCATTGCAGTTCTTAACATGTTGCAGAAATGACAACAGTGCACAGACACTTAGTATCACTCTACCTATGTGTCTCATATGCTCAACACATAATCTAAATATGTTTCTACGTTGATAGTAGCATCTGTGATACTGTCTGGCCATCACATCTGTGTCCATTCTTTTTTTCTCAGTGTTTGGATACATAGGCAGTTTAGGCCCATGATAAGCAATCACAAAGGTGCATATACTGCTCTATGCTCAAAAGTCAGTGCAATTGCATTTAGATCATGCAAGACATGTTTTTACATGCATCTTTGCACTGATACCAGTAGTTTAGTTACACTTACCAACACAAACTAGCTGTAGTATTCGATTTTACACAACATACAGCATTACACTTCTTAACATGTTGCAGAAATGACAACAGTGCACAGACACTTAGTATCACTCTACCTATGTGTCTCATATGCTCAACACATAATCTAAATATGTTTCTATGTTGATAGTAGCATCTGTGATACTGTCTGGCCATCAAATCTGTGTCCATTCTTGTTTTCTCAGTGTTTGGATACATAGGCAGTTTAGGCCCATGATAAGCAATCACAAAGGTGCATATACTGCTCTATGCTCAAAAGTCAGTGCAAGTGCATTTAGATCATGCAAGACATGTTTTTACATGCATCTTTGCACTGATGCCAGAAGTTTAGTCACACTTACCAACTGAAACTAGCTGTAGTATTCGATTTTACACTACATACAGCATTACAGTTCTTACCATGTTGCAGAAATGACAACAGTGCACAGACACTTAGTATCACTCTACCTATGTGTCTCATATGCTTAACACATAATCTAAATATGTTTCTACGTTGATAGTAGCATCTGTGATACTGTTTGGCCATCACAACTGTGTCCATTCTTGTTTTCTCAGTGTTTGGATACATAGGCAGTTTAGGCCCATGATAAGCAATCACAAAGGTGCATATACTGCTCTATGCTCAAAAGTCAGTGCAAGTGCATTTAGATCATGCAAGACATGTTTTTACATGCATCTTTGCACTGATACCAGTAGTTTAGTTAACACTTACCAACTCAAACTAGCTGTAGTATTCGAGTTTGCACTACATACAGCATTACAGTTCTTAACATGTTGCAGAAATGACAACAGTGCACAGACACTTAGTATCACTCTACCTATGTGTCTCATATGCTCAACACATAATCTAAATATGTTTCTACATTGATAGTAGCATCTGTGATACTGTCTGGCCATCACATCTGTGTCCATTCTTGTTTTCTCAGTGTTTGGATACATAGGCAGTTTAGGCCCATGATAAGCAATCACAAAGGTGCATATACTGCTCTATGCTCAAAAGTCAGTGCACTTGCATGTAGATCATGCAAGACATGTTTCTATATGCATCTTTTACACTGATACCAGTAGTTTAGTTACACTTACCAACACAAACTAGCTGTAGTATTCGATTTTACACAACATACAGCATTACACTTCTTAACATGTTGCAGAAATGACAACAGTGCACAGACACTTAGTATCACTCTACCTATGTGTCTCATATGCTCAACACATAATCTAAATATGTCTCTATGTTGATAGTAGCATCTGTGATACTGTCTGGCCATCAAATCTGTGTCCATTCTTGTTTTCTCAGTGTTTGGATACATAGGCAGTTTAGGCCCATGATAAGCAATCACAAAGGTGCATATACTGCTCTATGCTCAAAAGTCAGTGCAAGTGCATTTAGATCATGCAAGACATGTTTTTACATGCATCTTTGCACTGATACCAGTGGTTTAGTCACACTTACCAACTCAAACTAGCTGTAGTATTCGATTTTACACAACATACAGCATTTGACTTCTTAACATGTTGCAGAAATGACAACAGTGCACAGACACTTAGTATCACTCTACCTATGTGTCTCATATGCTCAACACATAATCTAAATATGTTTCTACGTTGATAGTAGCATCTGTGATACTGTCTGGCCATCAAATCTGTGTCCATTCTTGTTTTCTCATTGTTTGGATACATAGGCAGTTTAGGCCCATGATAAGCAATCACAAAGGTGCATATACTGCTCTATGCTCAAAAGTCAGTGCAATTGCATGTAGATCATGCAAGACATGTTTCGATATGCATCTTTGCACTGATACCAGTAGTTTAGTTAGACTTACCAACTCAAACTAGCTGTAGTATTCGATTTTACACAACATACAGCATTACACTTCTTAACACGTTGCAGAAATGACAACAGTGCACAGACACTTAGTATCACTCTACCTATGTGTCTCATATGCTCAACACATAATCTAAATATGTTTCTACGTTGATAGTAGCATCTGTGATACTGTCTGGCCATCAAATCTGTGTCCATTCTTGTTTTCTCAGTGTTTGGATACATAGGCAGTTTAGGCCCATGATAAGCAATCACAAAGGTGCATATACTCCTCTATGCTCAAAAGTCAGTGCAAGTGCATTTAGATCATGCAAGACATGTTTTTACATGCATCTTTGCACTGATACCAGTAGTTTAGTTAACACTTACCAACTCAAACTAGCTGTAGTATTCGATTTTGCACTACATACAGCATTACAGTTCTTAACATGTTGCAGAAATGACAACAGTGCACAGACACTTAGTATCACTCTACCTATGTGTCTCATATGCTCAACACATAATCTAAATATGTTTCTACATTGATAGTAGCATCTGTGATACTGTCTGGCCATCACATCTGTGTCCATTCTTGTTTTCTCAGTGTTTGGATACATAGGCAGTTTAGGCCCATGATAAGCAATCACAAAGGTGCATATACTGCTCTATGCTCAAAAGTCAGTGCACTTGCATGTAGATCATGCAAGACATGTTTCTATATGCATCTTTTGCAGTGATACCAGTAGTTTAGTTACACTTACCAACACAAACTAGCTGTAGTATTCGATTTTACACAACATACAGCATTACACTTCTTAACATGTTGCAGAAATGACAACAGTGCACAGACACTTAGTATCACTCTACCTATGTGTCTCATATGCTCAACACATAATCTAAATATGTCTCTATGTTGATAGTAGCATCTGTGATACTGTCTGGCCATCAAATCTGTGTCCATTCTTGTTTTCTCAGTGTTTGGATACATAGGCAGTTTAGGCCCATGATAAGCAATCACAAAGGTGCATATACTGCTCTATGCTCAAAAGTCAGTGCAAGTGCATTTAGATCATGCAAGACATGTTTTTACATGCATCTTTGCACTGATACCAGTGGTTTAGTCACACTTACCAACTCAAACTAGCTGTAGTATTCGATTTTACACAACATACAGCATGTTGCAGAAATGACAACAGTGCACAGACACTTAGTATCACTCTACCTATGTGTCTCATATGCTCAACACATAATCTAAATATGTTTCTACGTTGATAGTAGCATCTGTGATACTGTCTGGCCATCAAATCTCTGTCCATTCTTGTTTTCTCATTGTTTGGATACATAGGCAGTTTAGGCCCATGATAAGCAATCACAAAGGTGCATATACTGCTCTATGCTCAAAAGTCAGTGCAATTGCATGTAGATCATGCAAGACATGTTTCGATATGCATCTTTGCACTGATACCAGTAGTTTAGTTAGACTTACCAACTCAAACTAGCTGTAGTATTCGATTTTACACAACATACAGCATTACACTTCTTAACACGTTGCAGAAATGACAACAGTGCACAGACACTTAGTATCACTCTACCTATGTGTCTCATATGCTCAACACATAATCTAAATATGTTTCTACGTTGATAGTAGCATCTGTGATACTGTCTGGCCATCAAATCTGTGTCCATTCTTGTTTTCTCAGTGTTTGGATACATAGGCAGTTTAGGCCCATGATAAGCAATCACAAAGGTGCATATACTGCTCTATGCTCAAAAGTCAGTGCAAGTGCATTTAGATCATGCAAGACATGTTTTTACATGCATCTTTGCACTGATACCAGTAGTTTAGTTACACTTACCAACTCAAACTAGCTGTAGTATTCGATTTTACACAACATACAGCATTACACTTCTTAACATGTTGCCAGAAATGACAACAGTGCACAGACACTTAGTATCACTCTACCTATGTGCCTCATATGCTCAACACATAATCTAAATATGGTTCTACGTTGATAGTAGCATCTGTGATACTGTCTGGCCATCAAATCTGTGTCCATTCTTGTTTTCTCAGTGTTTGGATACATAGGCAGTTTAGGCCCATGATAAGCAATCACAAAGGTGCATATACTGCTCTATGCTCAAAAGTCAGTTCAAGTGCATTTAGATCATGCAAGACATGTTTCTACATGCATCTTTGCACTGATACCAGTAGTTTAGTTACACTTACCAACTCAAAATAGCTGTAGTATTCGATTTTACAAAACATACAGCATTACACTTCTTAACATGTTGCCAGAAATGACAACAGTGCACAGACACTTAGTATCACTCTACCTATGTGTCTCATATGCTCAACACATAATCTATATATGTTTCTACGTTGATAGTAGCATCTGTGATACTGTCTGGCCATCAAATCTGTGTCCATTCTTGTTTTCTCAGTGTTTGGATACATAGGCAGTTTAGGCCCATGATAAGCAATCACAAAGGTGCATATACTGCTCTATGCTCAAAAGTCAGTGCAATTGCATTTAGATCATGCAAGACATGTTTTTACATGCATCTTTGCACTAATGCCAGAAGTTTAGTCACACTTACCAACTCAAACTAGCTGTAGTATTCGATTTTACACTACATACAGCATTACACTTCTTAACATGTTGCCAGAAATGACAACAGTGCACAGACACTTAGTATCACTCTACCTATGTGTCTCATATGCTCAACACATAATCTAAATATGTTTCTACGTTGATAGTAGCATCTGTGATACTGTCTCGCCATCACATCTTTGTCCATTCTTGTTTTCTCAGTGTTTGGATACATAGGCAGTTTAGGCCCATGATAAGCAATCACAAAGGTGCATATACTGCTCTATGCTCAAACGTCAGTGCAATTGCATTTAGATCATGCAAGACATGTTTTTACATGCATCTTTGCACTGATACCAGTAGTTTAGTCACACTTACCAACTCAAAATAGCTGTAGTATTCGATTTTACAGTACATACCGCAGTACACTTCTTAACATGTTGCCAGAAATGACAACAGTGCACAGACACTTAGTATCACTCTACCTAAGTGTCTCATATGCTCGACACATAATCTAAATATGTTTCTACGTTGATAGTAGCATCTGTGATACTGTCTTGCCATCAAATCTGTGTCCATTCTTGTTTTCTCAGTGTTTGGATACATAGGCAGTTTAGGCCCATGATAAGCAATCACAAAGGTGCATATACTGCTCTATGCTCAAAAGTCAGTGCAAGTGCATTTAGATCATGCAAGACATGTTTTTACATGCATCTTTGCACTGATACCAGTGGTTTAGTCACACTTACCAACTCAAACTAGCTGTAGTATTCGATTTTACACAACATACAGCATTTGACTTCTTAACATGTTGCAGAAATGACAACAGTGCACAGACACTTAGTATCACTCGACCTATGTGTCTCATATGCTCAACACATAATCTAAATATGTTTCTACGTTGATAGTAGCATCTGTGATACTGTCTGGCCATCAAATCTGTGTCCATTCTTGTTTTCTCAGTGTTTGGATACATAGGCAGTTTAGGCCCATGATAAGCAATCACAAAGGTGCATATACTGCTCTATGCTCAAAAGTCAGTGCAAGTGCATTTAGATCATGCAAGACATTTTTTTACATGCATCTTTGCACTGATGCCAGAAGTGTAGTCACACTTACCAACTCAAACTAGCTGTAGTATTTGATGTTGCACTACATACAGCATTACAGTTCTTAACATGTTGCAGAGATGACAACAGTGCACAGACACTTAGTATCACTCTAGCTATGTGTCTCATATGCTCAACACATAATCTAAATATGTTTCTATGTTGATAGTAGCATCTGTGATACTGTCTGGCCATCAAATCTGTGTCCATTCTTGTTTTCTCAGTGTTTGGATACATAGGCAGTTTAGGCCCATGATAAGCAATCACAAAGGTGCATATACTGCTCTATGCTCAAACGTCAGTGCAATTGCATTTAGATCATGCAAGACATGTTTTTACATGCATCTTTGCACTGATACCAGTAGTTTAGTCACACTTACCAACTCAAAATAGCTGTAGTATTCGATTTTACAGTACATACAGCAGTACACTTCTTAACATGTTGCCAGAAATGACAACAGTGCACAGACACTTAGTATCACTCTACCTAAGTGTCTCATATGCTCGACACATAATCTAAATATGTTTCTACGTTGATAGTAGCATCTGTGATACTGTCTTGCCATCAAATCTGTGTCCATTCTTGTTTTCTCAGTGTTTGGATACATAGGCAGTTTAGGCCCATGATAAGCAATCACAAAGGTGCATATACTGCTCTATGCTCAAAAGTCAGTGCAAGTGCATTTAGATCATGCAAGACATGTTTTTACATGCATCTTTGCACTGATACTAGTGGTTTAGTCACACTTACCAACTCAAACTAGCTGTAGTATTCGATTTTACACAACATACAGCATTTGACTTCTTAACATGTTGCAGAAATGACAACAGTGCACAGACACTTAGTATCACTCGACCTATGTGTCTCATATGCTCAACACATAATCTAAATATGTTTCTACGTTGATAGTAGCATCTGTGATACTGTCTGGCCATCAAATCTGTGTCCATTCTTGTTTTCTCAGTGTTTGGATACATAGGCAGTTTAGGCCCATGATAAGCAATCACAAAGGTGCATATACTGCTCTATGCTCAAAAGTCAGTGCAAGTGCATTTAGATCATGCAAGACATTTTTTTACATGCATCTTTGCACTGATGCCAGAAGTGTAGTCACACTTACCAACTCAAACTAGCTGTAGTATTTGATGTTGCACTACATACAGCATTACAGTTCTTAACATGTTGCAGAGATGACAACAGTGCACAGACACTTAGTATCACTCTAGCTATGTGTCTCATATGCTCAACACATAATCTAAATATGTTTCTATGTTGATAGTAGCATCTGTGATACTGTCTGGCCATCAAATCTGTGTCCATTCTTGTTTTCTCAGTGTTTGGATACATAGGCAGTTTAGGCCCATGATAAGCAATCACAAAGGTGCATATACTGCTCTATGCTCAAAAGTCAGTGCAAGTGCATTTAGATCATGCAAGACATGTTTTTACATGCATCTTTGCACTGATACCAGTGGTTTAGTCACACTTACCAACTCAAACTAGCTGTAGTATTCGATTTTACACAACATACAGCATTTGACTTCTTAACATGTTGCAGAAATGACAACAGTGCACAGACACTTAGTATCACTCTACCTATGTGTCTCATATGCTCAACACATAATCTAAATATGTTTCTACGTTGATAGTAGCATCTGTGATACTGTCTGGCCATCAAATCTGTGTCCATTCTTGTTTTCTCATTGTTTGGATACATAGGCAGTTTAGGCCCATGATAAGCAATCACAAAGGTGCATATACTGCTCTATGCTCAAAAGTCAGTGCAATTGCATGTAGATCATGCAAGACATGTTTCGATATGCATCTTTGCACTGATACCAGTAGTTTAGTTAGACTTACCAACTCAAACTAGCTGTAGTATTCGATTTTACACAACATACAGCATTACACTTCTTAACACGTTGCAGAAATGACAACAGTGCACAGACACTTAGTATCACTCTACCTATGTGTCTCATATGCTCAACACATAATCTAAATATGTTTCTACGTTGATAGTAGCATCTGTGATACTGTCTGGCCATCAAATCTGTGTCCATTCTTGTTTTCTCAGTGTTTGGATACATAGGCAGTTTAGGCCCATGATAAGCAATCACAAAGGTGCATATACTCCTCTATGCTCAAAAGTCAGTGCAAGTGCATTTAGATCATGCAAGACATGTTTTTACATGCATCTTTGCACTGATACCAGTAGTTTAGTTAACACTTACCAACTCAAACTAGCTGTAGTATTCGATTTTGCACTACATACAGCATTACAGTTCTTAACATGTTGCAGAAATGACAACAGTGCACAGACACTTAGTATCACTCTACCTATGTGTCTCATATGTTCAACACATAATCTAAATATGTTTCTACATTGATAGTAGCATCTGTGATACTGTCTGGCCATCACATCTGTGTCCATTCTTGTTTTCTCAGTGTTTGGATACATAGGCAGTTTAGGCCCATGATAAGCAATCACAAAGGTGCATATACTGCTCTATGCTCAAAAGTCAGTGCACTTGCATGTAGATCATGCAAGACATGTTTCTATATGCATCTTTTGCAGTGATACCAGTAGTTTAGTTACACTTACCAACACAAACTAGCTGTAGTATTCGATTTTACACAACATACAGCATTACACTTCTTAACATGTTGCAGAAATGACAACAGTGCACAGACACTTAGTATCACTCTACCTATGTGTCTCATATGCTCAACACATAATCTAAATATGTCTCTATGTTGATAGTAGCATCTGTGATACTGTCTGGCCATCAAATCTGTGTCCATTCTTGTTTTCTCAGTGTTTGGATACATAGGCAGTTTAGGCCCATGATAAGCAATCACAAAGGTGCATATACTGCTCTATGCTCAAAAGTCAGTGCAAGTGCATTTAGATCATGCAAGACATGTTTTTACATGCATCTTTGCACTGATACCAGTGGTTTAGTCACATTTACCAACTCAAACTAGCTGTAGTATTCGATTTTACACAACATACAGCATTTGACTTCTTAACATGTTGCAGAAATGACAACAGTGCACAGACACTTAGTATCACTCTACCTATGTGTCTCATATGCTCAACACATAATCTAAATATGTTTCTACGTTGATAGTAGCATCTGTGATACTGTCTGGCCATCAAATCTGTGTCCATTCTTGTTTTCTCATTGTTTGGATACATAGGCAGTTTAGGCCCATGATAAGCAATCACAAAGGTGCATATACTGCTCTATGCTCAAAAGTCAGTGCAATTGCATGTAGATCATGCAAGACATGTTTCGATATGCATCTTTGCACTGATACCAGTAGTTTAGTTAGACTTACCAACTCAAACTAGCTGTAGTATTCGATTTTACACAACATACAGCATTACACTTCTTAACACGTTGCAGAAATGACAACAGTGCACAGACACTTAGTATCACTCTACCTATGTGTCTCATATGCTCAACACATAATCTAAATATGTTTCTACGTTGATAGTAGCATCTGTGATACTGTCTGGCCATCAAATCTGTGTCCATTCTTGTTTTCTCAGTGTTTGGATACATAGGCAGTTTAGGCCCATGATAAGCAATCACAAAGGTGCATATACTGCTCTATGCTCAAAAGTCAGTGCAAGTGCATTTAGATCATGCAAGACATGTTTTTACATGCATCTTTGCACTGATACCAGTAGTTTAGTTACACTTACCAACTCAAACTAGCTGTAGTATTCGATTTTACACAACATACAGCATTACACTTCTTAACATGTTGCCAGAAATGACAACAGTGCACAGACACTTAGTATCACTCTACCTATGTGCCTCATATGCTCAACACATAATCTAAATATGGTTCTACGTTGATAGTAGCATCTGTGATACTGTCTGGCCATCAAATCTGTGTCCATTCTTGTTTTCTCAGTGTTTGGATACATAGGCAGTTTAGGCCCATGATAAGCAATCACAAAGGTGCATATACTGCTCTATGCTCAAAAGTCAGTTCAAGTGCATTTAGATCATGCAAGACATGTTTCTACATGCATCTTTGCACTGATACCAGTAGTTTAGTTACACTTACCAACTCAAAATAGCTGTAGTATTCGAATTTACAAAACATACAGCATTACACTTCTTAACATGTTGCCAGAAATGACAACAGTGCACAGACACTTAGTATCACTCTACCTATGTGTCTCATATGCTCAACACATAATCTATATATGTTTCTACGTTGATAGTAGCATCTGTGATACTGTCTGGCCATCAAATCTGTGTCCATTCTTGTTTTCTCAGTGTTTGGATACATAGGCAGTTTAGGCCCATGATAAGCAATCACAAAGGTGCATATACTGCTCTATGCTCAAAAGTCAGTGCAATTGCATTTAGATCATGCAAGACATGTTTTTACATGCATCTTTGCACTAATGCCAGAAGTTTAGTCACACTTACCAACTCAAACTAGCTGTAGTATTCGATTTTACACTACATACAGCATTACACTTCTTAACATGTTGCCAGAAATGACAACAGTGCACAGACACTTAGTATCACTCTACCTATGTGTCTCATATGCTCAACACATAATCTAAATATGTTTCTACGTTGATAGTAGCATCTGTGATACTGTCTGGCCATCACATCTTTGTCCATTCTTGTTTTCTCAGTGTTTGGATACATAGGCAGTTTAGGCCCATGATAAGCAATCACAAAGGTGCATATACTGCTCTATGCTCAAACGTCAGTGCAATTGCATTTAGATCATGCAAGACATGTTTTTACATGCATCTTTGCACTGATACCAGTAGTTTAGTCACACTTACCAACTCAAAATAGCTGTAGTATTCGATTTTACAGTACATACCGCAGTACACTTCTTAACATGTTGCCAGAAATGACAACAGTGCACAGACACTTAGTATCACTCTACCTAAGTGTCTCATATGCTCGACACATAATCTAAATATGTTTCTACGTTGATAGTAGCATCTGTGATACTGTCTTGCCATCAAATCTGTGTCCATTCTTGTTTTCTCAATGTTTGGATACATAGGCAGTTTAGGCCCATGATAAGCAATCACAAAGGTGCATATACTGCTCTATGCTCAAAAGTCAGTGCAAGTGCATTTAGATCATGCAAGACATGTTTTTACATGCATCTTTGCACTGATACCAGTGGTTTAGTCACACTTACCAACTCAAACTAGCTGTAGTATTCGATTTTACACAACATACAGCATTTGACTTCTTAACATGTTGCAGAAATGACAACAGTGCACAGACACTTAGTATCACTCGACCTATGTGTCTCATATGCTCAACACATAATCTAAATATGTTTCTACGTTGATAGTAGCATCTGTGATACTGTCTGGCCATCAAATCTGTGTCCATTCTTGTTTTCTCAGTGTTTGGATACATAGGCAGTTTAGGCCCATGATAAGCAATCACAAAGGTGCATATACTGCTCTATGCTCAAAAGTCAGTGCAAGTGCATTTAGATCATGCAAGACATTTTTTTACATGCATCTTTGCACTGATGCCAGAAGTGTAGTCACACTTACCAACTCAAACTAGCTGTAGTATTTGATGTTGCACTACATACAGCATTACAGTTCTTAACATGTTGCAGAGATGACAACAGTGCACAGACACTTAGTATCACTCTAGCTATGTGTCTCATATGCTCAACACATAATCTAAATATGTTTCTATGTTGATAGTAGCATCTGTGATACTGTCTGGCCATCAAATCTGTGTCCATTCTTGTTTTCTCAGTGTTTGGATACATAGGCAGTTTAGGCCCATGATAAGCAATCACAAAGGTGCATATACTGCTCTATGCTCAAAAGTCAGTGCAAGTGCATTTAGATCATGCAAGACATGTTTTTACATGCATCTTTGCACTGATACTAGTGGTTTAGTCACACTTACCAACTCAAACTAGCTGTAGTATTCGATTTTACACAACATACAGCATTTGACTTCTTAACATGTTGCAGAAATGACAACAGTGCACAGACACTTAGTATCACTCGACCTATGTGTCTCATATGCTCAACACATAATCTAAATATGTTTCTACGTTGATAGTAGCATCTGTGATACTGTCTGGCCATCAAATCTGTGTCCATTCTTGTTTTCTCAGTGTTTGGATACATAGGCAGTTTAGGCCCATGATAAGCAATCACAAAGGTGCATATACTGCTCTATGCTCAAAAGTCAGTGCAAGTGCATTTAGATCATGCAAGACATTTTTTTACATGCATCTTTGCACTGATGCCAGAAGTGTAGTCACACTTACCAACTCAAACTAGCTGTAGTATTTGATGTTGCACTACATACAGCATTACAGTTCTTAACATGTTGCAGAGATGACAACAGTGCACAGACACTTAGTATCACTCTAGCTATGTGTCTCATATGCTCAACACATAATCTAAATATGTTTCTATGTTGATAGTAGCATCTGTGATACTGTCTGGCCATCAAATCTGTGTCCATTCTTGTTTTCTCAGTGTTTGGATACATAGGCAGTTTAGGCCCATGATAAGCAATCACAAAGGTGCATATACTGCTCTATGCTCAAAAGTCAGTGCAAGTGCATTTAGATCATGCAAGACATGTTTTTACATGCATCTTTGCACTGATACCAGTGGTTTAGTCACACATACCAACTCAAACTAGCTGTAGTATTCGATTTTACACAAGATACAGCATTTGACTTCTTAACATGTTGCAGAAATGACAACAGTGCACAGACACTTAGTATCACTCTACCTATGTGTCTCATATGCTCAACACATAATCTAAATATGTTTCTACGTTGATAGTAGCATCTGTGATACTGTCTGGCCATCAAATCTGTGTCCATTCTTGTTTTCTCAGTGTTTGGATACATAGCCAGTTTAGGCCCATGATAAGCAATCACAAAGGTGCATATACTGCTCTATGCTCAAAAGTCAGTGCAATTGCATGTAGATCATGCAAGACATGTTTCTATATGCATCTTTGCACTGATACCAGTAGTTTAGTCACACTTACCAACTCAAACTAGCTGTAGTATTCGATTTTACACAACATACAGCATTTGACTTCTTAACATGTTGCAGAAATGACAACAGTGCACAGACACTTAGTATCACTCTACCTATGTGTCTCATATGCTCAACACATAATCTAAATATGTTTCTACGTTGATAGTAGCATCTGTGATACTGTCTGGCCATCAAATCTGTGTCCATTCTTGTTTTCTCAGTGTTTGGATACATAGGCAGTTTAGGGCCATGATAAGCAATCACAAAGGTGCATATACTGCTCTATGCTCAAAAGTCAGTGCAATTGCATTTAGATCATGCAAGACATGTTTTTACATGCATCTTTGCACTGATATCAGTAGTTTAGTCACACTTACCAACTCAAACTAGCTGTAGTATTCGATTTTACACAACATACAGCATTTGACTTCTTAACATGTTGCAGAAATGACAACAGTGCACAGACACTTAGTATCACTCTACCTATGTGTCTCATATGCTCAACACATAATCTAAATATGTTTCTACGTTGATAGTAGCATCTGTGATACTGTCTGGCCATCAAATCTGTGTCCATTCTTGTTTTCTCAGTGTTTGGATACATAGGCAGTTTAGGGCCATGATAAGCAATCACAAAGGTGCATATACTGCTCTATGCTCAAAAGTCAGTGCAATTGCATTTAGATCATGCAAGACATGTTTTTACATGCATCTTTGCACTGATATCAGTAGTTTAGTCACACTTACCAACTCAAACTAGCTGTAGTATTCGATTTTACACAAGATACAGCATTTGACTTCTTAACATGTTGCAGAAATGACAACAGTGCACAGACACTTAGTATCACTCTACCTATGTGTCTCATATGCTCAACACATAATCTAAATATGTTTCTACGTTGATAGTAGCATCTGTGATACTGTCTGGCCATCAAATCTGTGTCCATTCTTGTTTTCTCAGTGTTTGGATACATAGCCAGTTTAGGCCCATGATAAGCAATCACAAAGGTGCATATACTGCTCTATGCTCAAAAGTCAGTGCAATTGCATGTAGATCATGCAAGACATGTTTCTATATGCATCTTTGCACTGATACCAGTAGTTTAGTTACACTTACCAACTCAAACTAGCTGTAGTATTCGATTTTACACAACATACAGCATTACACTTCTGAACATGTTGCAGAAATGACAACAGTGCACAGACACTTAGTATCACTCTACCTATGTGTCTCATATGCTCAACACATAATCTAAATATGTTTCTACGTTGATAGTAGCATCTGTGATACTGTCTGGCCATCAAATCTGTGTCCATTCTTGTTTTCTCAGTGTTTGGATACATAGGCAGTTTAGGCCCATGATAAACAATCACAAAGGTGCATATACTGCTCTATGCTCAAAAGTCAGTGCAAGTGCATTTAGATCATGCAAGACATGTTTTTACATGCATCTTTGCACTGATACCAGTAGTGTAGTCAAACTTACCAACTCAAACTAGCTGTAGTATTCGATTTTACACAACATACAGCATTTGACTTCTTAACATGTTGCAGAAATGACAACAGTGCACAGACACTTAGTATCACTCTACCTATGTGTCTCATATGCTCAACACATAATCTAAATATGTTTCTACGTTGATAGTAGCATCTGTGATACTGTCTGGCCATCAAATCTGTGTCCATTCTTGTTTTCTCAGTGTTTGGATACATAGGCAGTTTAGGGCCATGATAAGCAATCACAAAGGTGCATATACTGCTCTATGCTCAAAAGTCAGTGCAATTGCATTTAGATCATGCAAGACATGTTTTTACATTCATCTTTGCACTGATATCAGTAGTGTAGTCACACTTACCAACTCAAACTAGCTGTAGTATTCGATTTTACACAACATACAGCATTTGACTTCTTAACATGTTGCAGAAATGACAACAGTGCACAGACACTTAGTATCACTCTAGCTATGTGTCTCATATGCTCAACACATAATCTAAATATGTTTCTACGTTGATAGTAGCATCTGTGATACTGTCTGGCCATCAAATCTGTGTCCATTCTTGTTTTCTCAGTGTTTGGATACATAGGCAGTTTAGGCCCATGATAAGCAATCACAAAGGTGCATATACTGCTCTATGCTCAAAAGTCAGTGCAATTGCATTTAGATCATGCAAGACATGTTTTTACATGCATCTTTGCACTGATACCAGTAGTTTAGTCACACTTACCAACTCAAACTAGCTGTAGTATTCGATTGTACACAACATACAGCATTTGACTTCTTAACATGTTGCAGAAATGACAACAGTGCACAGACACTTAGTATCACTCTACCTATGTGTCTCATATGCTCAACACATAATCTAAATATGTTTCTACGTTGATAGTAGCATCTGTGATACTGTCTGGCCATCAAATCTGTGTCCATTCTTGTTTTCTCAGTGTTTGGATACATAGGCAGTTTAGGCCCATGATAAGCAATCACAAAGGTGCATATACTGCTCTATGCTCAAAAGTCAGTGCAATTGCATTTAGATCATGCAAGACATGTTTTTACATGCATCTTTGCACTGATACCAGTAGTTTAGTCACACTTACCAACTCAAACTAGCTGTAGTATTCGATTTTACACAACATACAGCATTTGACTTCTTAACATGTTGCAGAAATGACAACAGTGCAAAGACACTTAGTATCACTCTACCTATGTGTCTCATATGCTCAACACATAATCTAAATATGTTTCTAATATATCTAAATAGTAGCATCTGTGATACTGTCTGGCCATCAAATCTGTGTCCATTCTTGTTTTCTCAGTGTTTGGATACATAGGCAGTTTAGGCCCATGATAAGCAATCACAAAGGTGCATATACTGCTCTATGCTAAAAAGTCAGTGCACTTGCATTTAGATCGTGCAAGACATGTTTTTACATGCATCTTTGCACTGATGCCAGAAGTTTAGTCACACTTACCAACTCAAACTAGCTGTAGTATTCGATTTTACACAACATACAGCATTACACCTCTTAACATGTTGCCAGAAATGACAACAGTGCACAGACACTTAGTATCACTCGACCTATGTGTCTCATATGCTCAACACATAATCTAAATATGTTTCTACATTGATAGTAGCATCTGTGATACTGTCTGGCCATGAAATCTGTGTCCATTCTTGTTTTCTCAGTGTTTGGATACATAGGCAGTTTAGGCCCATGATAAGCAATCACAAAGGTGCATATACTGCTCTATGCTCAAAAGTCAGTGCAATTGCATTTAGATCATGCAAGACATGTTTTTACATGCATCTTTGCACTGATACCAGTAGTTTAGTCACACTTACCATCTCAAACTAGCTGTAGTATTCGATTTTACACAACATACAGCATTTGACTTCTTAACATGTTGCAGAAATGACAACAGTGCACAGACACTTAGTATCACTCTACCTATGTGTCTCATATGCTCAACACATAATCTAACTATGTTTCTACGTTGATAGTAGCATCTGTGATACTGTCTGGCCATCAAATCTGTGTCCATTCTTGTTTTCTCAGTGTTTGGATACATAGGCAGTTTAGGCCCATGATAAGCAATCACAAAGGTGCATATACTGCTCTATGCTCAGAAGTCTGTGCAATTGCATTTAGATTATGCAAGACATGTTTCTACATGCATCTTTGCACTGATACCAGTAGTTTAGTTACACTTACCAATTCAAACTAGCTGTAGTATTCGATTTTACACAACATACAGCATTACACTTCTTAACATGTTGCCAGAAATGACAACAGTGCACAGACACTTAGTATCACTCTACCTATGTGTCTCATATGCTCAACACATAATCTAAATATGTTTCTACGTTGATAGTAGCATCTGTGATACTGTCTGGCCATCAAAACTGTGTCCATTCTTGTTTTCTCAGTGTTTGGATACATAGGCAGTTTAGGCCCATGATAAGCAATCACAAAGGTGCATATACTGCTCTATGCTCAAAAGTCAGTGCAATTGCATTTAGATCATGCAAGACATGTGTTTACATGCATCTTTGCACTGATGCCAGAAGTTTAGTCACACTTACCAACTCAAACTAGCTGTAGTATTCGATTGTACACTACATACAGCATTACACTTCTTAACATGTTGCAGAAATGACAACAGTGCACAGACACTTAGTATCGCTCTAGCTATGTGTCTCATATGCTCAACACATAATCTAAATATGTTTCTACATTGATAGTAGCATCTGTGATACTGTCAGGCCATCAAATCTGTGTCCATTCTTGTTTTCTCAGTGTTTGGATACA
Organism: Mastigias papua; assembly: GCA_964019165.1. Classification (NCBI taxonomy): domain Eukaryota; kingdom Metazoa; phylum Cnidaria; class Scyphozoa; order Rhizostomeae; family Mastigiidae; genus Mastigias; species Mastigias papua. The sequence goes on from OZ025276.1 coordinate 5,169,833, forward strand.
TAGGCAG